>JAJJWW010008200.1:0-368398 GCA_023531295.1 Papaver armeniacum
TTATTCGTTGTCTTCGCGTGGAGTTGTTGTCGCGATATTCTGATCCTACATATAGAAAAACATAGATGGTTTTGATGTTGACTACGGTGAACAATGTTTCTCATATCTGTCTGAAGGCCACTGCCAAAACGAACTTATCCTAATGGATTGAGATACTAGTCTGACTAATACCAACACACTGGCATATATAAGGGAACCAGTGGTCGATAATCCTAACTCTAGGTCAACAAAACTGGCATATACAAGGGTTCCAGTGGTCGACTTTATTTATTCCGGTTGGTCAGATGGTCTGGTCTCATTTTTTTTTTTTTTTTTTGGTATCTCAATCACTCTATTTCAACCTAGCAGTGGTAACAATTTGAATCGTGGGCCCCACCTAATCACTTAGAGAAACATATTTTAAAGAAAACAAAATAAAAATAGAAGTGAAAAGGATTCAACGAGATATGGCGAAACTACCATGTTTTTCTTTAATTCTAACACCGAGCTCTGTGCTTTTATGAATAGACTCTTTAGATGTTGCCATCTAATCGATTGGTTCCTCAACTCCTACAACCAAAATTCTTCCATCCACTTAGATTGGTTAGTGCCATCCTTAATAAGCATAAATTTCTAGGCTCGAGTTTATCAATGCAACTAAAAAGTTTCTCCCATACCCCCAAACTTAAATCTAACATTGTCCTCAATGTTCTAAAGATAAAATTATAAGCATGAACAAGGAGAAACTGTTACCATTTGAAGTAAAAGAGTTAAGGAAAGATATTACCGTGTCGCATGAATATTGGGTTACCTCCCAAGAAGTGCTAAGTTTAAAGTCTTCACAGGACTAAAAAGGATTAGTCACCTTATAAAATCATAAAGTAATAGCCGAAATATCTGTGGGTCATCAAAACCAAATAGAGCTATCACAAGTAAAAGGAATCTCGCAACATGCCAAGAAAATTAACAAATGAAGCACACCCTTGTCTAGTTTCTGTTTAAGACAACTACATCTAGTTGTGGTTTAGAGTTCGGGTTCTATAATTTGGGTCCAAATAAAATATTTTTGATGTCTTTGGAATTCCTCAAAGCTAAGATCCGGTTCAGAGTTGTAAAGTCCGTAAAAACTCAAATAAGAACTTAGAAGCACATAATAATAACTTTGAATAATTGCGGATCCTTAAAAGTCAATCGATTTTTGACTCACACAATTGACCACGATGAAACGCGGTCAATCATAAGAAAAACGTGTCATTTCTATTCTCTAAAATAATTAGGTTTGGTATCGAGAACTTAATAAGCGACACATTTTGAACTCATACATTCCCACAATTGGTTGAAAAATATTTGGTGGGAAAACAAAATCAATCTGGGTATCATAGCTTTGGGCTAACCACATCAACTAGAGGATGGGTTTCTAACAACCTGAACTTCCCTATGGACATCACTAGGTTCGGGAAAACGTGTATGAAGATAATCTTTTAAAATGGTTGAGGCACATATGTCAAGTCCCAAGTGAGGGACCTTTCTAAGAGTTAAGGCACATGGAGAATGATAATCACCCCCAAACTTAGAGTTTTTAGGTGTCTCTAGAAAGACTAGTCACAACTTCCCTAATTTCAAGGTCATTTGATTCCCGAAAATGGTCAATTGATTCTTCTAAGTCGGGTTCATCCTCACTCATCTCTATGAGAGTTCATTTTCTTTGTCTAAGACTAATGTTTCTAAATCACTAGACTCTAAAACAATATTCTCATAAGAAACTCGTTCCTCAAAACTATCATCGGCTTCGTAATCATAAGGGAATACTACATCGTCTAAAATGGTGGTCTCTCTAGTCAAATCCTCGTCCTTTTTAATAGGTGAATAATTGTTAAAATTATTTGGATTTGAACTAGAAACATTATCATTATTAAGCTTAATTGGAGTAACAAATTCCTGATCACTATGCCTACTTATTTCAAATTCTTCATCAACACTATCCTCATCATAATCATCATAATAACATGAAAATGGTTGAACCTCATCTAAACAAGTAGTGTTACCAATTTTATCCTCGTCATCTTGATTATGCAAATAACTATCCTCATTTTCAAGGGTATTATTGGAAACACTGTATTGGAAATCAAGATTATTTCGAGCAATTCTTTCGTTCGTCTCCACTATCATCTTGAGGGATTCTTCTAAAGAAAGTTCTCTTTCGTCATAAACTAAGTTATTCATCTTAGCTAACTTACGTGTCGACTCCTCTAATTTCCTGAGAGACTCTTCTAAAGGAGAAATATAAGAATTTTGCTCGTATGACCCGTGCGTGTGTGGATAGTAATTGGGCTCATCATGGTATGAGCCATAACCTTGAAAAGGTTGATGTTCCCAACCACTATTCACACTATGGTCAAAGTAGTAACGTCCATTTTGAAACTGGTCGGATATTCGTTGTATTGGCTATTGTAATGTAATACCGTTCGACATTCTATTTGCGGTGTGAGTTGTCACACAAAATTAAAACCCATTTGGGGATTCGTGGGTGGATAGAGTCTTACCTCCGTACCGGACGGGCGATGAACCGTTGAAGTCAACTCGGGCCACCGACTCCCATGTCGTTGTACGAACCCGAGGGCCGAGATAGTATCGTAACTGTCGTCCTTCCCTGCAAACAGTTTGTATTTAATTTTTAACCCTTCCTTAGGGTTTAAAATAATAAAGTCCAAGTCCAAAAGAAAAATATAGTCCAAAAAAGTGTCCGAAAATAAAAAAGAAAAATTACAAAAAATACAACCCTATTTACGTTTCTAAAAAATAAAACAAAATAACTATATACAAAATCTTCTACTTCACTCCTTGGACTCCTATTTTCTTTCCTTCTTTGGCGATGCTTTCCTTTTATAGCACTTTTTGTTTCCTTGTAGCTTCGCTCCAAATCTGAAAAGAATCGAAAAAATACCAAAGGCGTAAAAAAGAACAAAAATAAAATAAAAATAGAAATAACTCTAAAACCTAAAGCCTAAATACAAGTCCGCGTCGGCGGCGCCAAAAATTGATGTGTTTTGAAGTTGTTTGTAAAGTGGTAAGAAAAAGTTCGTTCAACTCAGACTTGTAAAGATTTGATTTTAGACTCAAAGTAAAATAGAAAACTCAATCAAAGTTGTTATCAAGATTATAAAAAGCACCGAAACTCAGGATTCCACCATTGACCAATTAAGTGATTCAATCTAATCAATATTCATGCAATTCTTTGCGTTTGAAGTGATTCTAATTTATTGCCTCTAGTAGATTTTAGAAGTAACAATTGTATACGTCAAGCATGAAACATCAAAAAAGTCTTAAACTAAGCATGCTCCATCAAAACGAATCACAATCATTCAATAAAAATCAATTTTCCAATATTAGTTCCATGCAAATAATCATAAAAAGAAATTGCAAAAATTAATTAAAATAGAAATATACCACTCTTCATGGAACAATGGCTTCTCAGTCGCCTCGGCCCCAAGGGGTTTAGCTCCTCATATCAAAACACGCTCAAAATAATAACGCATGGTCAATAGGTGTTTTATTGAAGAAAATCGAGTTTGTATGATATAATTGTTCTGTAACCACTATTACGAGGAACCCTAACAGTAACCGTTGCGAATTCGATTAATTGTTGGAAAAAATTGTTCTGAAGATATTCAAAGGTATTTGATTTGAAGGATTAGGTAACGGTTTTGCGACTTTCTTTGTCTGCGGTTTTACCTTGTTCTTCTTCTTCCCGAGGAAAAGCGACAAGCTTCTGCAACTCCACCGATCTCTCTTGTTCGGCCCCAAAGGTCTCGACCTCTGTTTAGGTCTTCTCTCTTGCTATTTATACACGCCCGGACCTAAATATCTCGAGTATCTTGATTTTCTTCCTCCAAAAGTTACGGCTTTTCTTTCCTTGAATATCTTCACGCGTCTCTCTTTTATCGAATCTAACACACCTACCCATCCGTTTAATCGTAACAGGCTTATCTCAATCCAACCAAGCCAACAAATCCGAAGAAATCTCGCCTAATTCAATCCATACCCGAGTATGCACCTACCTGTTTTTTATTGGAACCGAGACTCCATCGCTATTTTATCGAATCTGGGATCATTATCCATCTTGTTTCATTCAAACATCTTCAGCCCAATCAAAAACAGAGACCAAACCCGATTGAATTTCTTCATAACTGCTTCAGAGAACGTGAAACTATCCACACCCCTGTTTTGATCAAACTCAGTGATCTAGCCCAATCTAGTTGATCCAAACTACCATACCATCCCTGTTATGCTCTAACAGGTCCAACCAAGCCAAAATCCGCGATTGAATCCTCTCAAAAACCTTCAAAATCCATCTTAATTCAAAATTTGAAAAACATTTCCCGCCAAAACTTAATTTGAATTTAGAAGATGACCTCCCCTATCGTCTACGGGTCTGTGTTTAGTAGCTGCCTGGAAATGGGGTGCCCCTTAGTAATTAGGTTACCCTTTATCCAAATGAGGGGTCCGAATAGTAATTTTCTCCCACGAAAGCGCAAATACCACTTTTCGAGCCAATTTTCATAAAAGCTTATTTCTCCAAAAACACCTACAAAGACATAAAATACCAAAATAAGCACAAAATCGAGTATTAACATTACGGAGAATTGAGACTAAAATAGACACATAAATGCGTCTATCAGGGTTTAATAAAATCATTCATGAAAGAAAATTAAGAGTCCCCTGGAATATAATTCCAAGAGAATCAACTAGACATGTCGACTCAATCAAGGAAAGATATCCAAGAGTTATATCTCTTTCTCAAATCAATCGGGTAAATCAACATGATAAAATTCGTGAATCGATTGGTATGAGAGTGACTTGAACAGTACCAAAGACCAATGTTCAAGTCGTGTCAATCAATTTATATCAACAACCAAAAGTTGGATTTACCAATTGATTGAACTATGCACAACCCGTGATATTTCAATTATATAAACAAATATAATGCGGAAAATAAATAACACAGACAATTTAAGTTTTGTTAACGGAAACCTCAAATACGAGAAAAACTCGGGACCTAGTCCATATTTGAACACCACACTGTATTAAGCCGCTATAGACACTAGCAAACTACAAGTTAACTTTAGACTGGAATGTAGCTGAGCCCTAACCAAGTCTCACACCGATTAAGGTACAGTCGCGTTCCTTACGCCTCTGAATCCCAGAAGGACTCTACGCACTTGATTCCCTTTGCTGATCTCACCCACAATTAAGAGTTGTTACGACCCAAAGTCTAAGAATTATAAACAAATCTGTCTCCCACAGAAAAGTCTATTCTGATAGATAAATCTGTCTCTCACAGAAATACCGACGAATTTTTTGTTCCGTCTTTTGATAAATCAAGGTGAACAGGAACCAATTGATAATCCGGTCTTATATTCCCGAAGAACAGCCTAGAAATATCAATCACCTCACAATAACTTAACTATATGGTAGTAGAAGAAGTTATTGTGGAACCACAAAGAATGAGACGAAGAGCTTTGTGATTACTTTTTATATCTTACCTAGCGGAGATAAATCTCGAGCAAATCTTAGAGAATATAGTACTCAATACGATAGAAAAAGTAAGATCAAAACAAACAACTTTAAAGAAAATAGTTGGGTCTGGCTTCACGAATCCCAAATGAAGTCTTCAAGTCGTTAACCTATAATGTTTTGGAAAACCTAGGTTAAAGGAGAATCGACTCTAGTCGCAAATAGGACACGGGAAAGTGTCGGGATTAGATTTTCCGATTGCTAGAGTTCTCCCTTATATAGTCTTTAAAATCAGGGTTTGCTTTCAGTCAAAGCTAAGATAGCTTTGTAACAAAGCATTCAATATTCACTGTTCGATGAAAACCAGATTTAAGATTCAAGCTAAGTTTGCTTAAAACCAAAGCAATATCCCTCCACAGTTAGATGGTCTTAGATTGTTACACACAAATGAAATATACATTCATTTAGATATGGGTAACCGTACCTAAACGTGTATATTGAGTTGGCTCGAAAATAGTTAACCAAGTTAGCCATATGAACACTTTTGTCTTAACCACATTCATCTAACACTTCTAGATCAAATACGAGGATCAATCAAACACGAAATATAATCAAATGAATCTACTTGTATTACTCATAGAGTTGTTCAATTGTATATATCTCATAGAAGTATATAAGAATCAATTGAAACTAAATCGGATTGATTCGTAATCGTACAAAGTACTTATACCGAAATCAATTCATGAACATTAAGCCACAGTTTGCAAAGATTGTATTCCTTAATTTATTAATGTATTTGTTCATGGGTATGAAAACATACTTAACCGATTTTAGAACTATAACCACTAAGTTTGCAAACGGGTACGCAACTATAGTTCCGGAATTCGGTCTTGTCCAGCAGTTTGCAAACCATTATCCATCTCGTCCCGACCTAACTTAGGTAGAACAGATTCGCATAATCGGTATGCAAACTTGTTCCTGGATTTTTCAATTAAAACCTTCCGCATCTTGGTATGCAAACAAGGTTTCCGGACCTAAATCATACCACAACCGTTTTCATACTGGTATGCATACTATGTTGTTATCCAGACAATGGTTAATTATTCTAAACTCCCATTTCAATCATTGAAACATCCTTAGAAGACGACAATGAATGTCTCACACATACCATTAGCTTATAAGTAATTTTCAAGTGATCGAATGATCAATCTGAAACTTTTAAAGTCGACATCAAATGATTGTCTCACACAAATCTTGTAAGATGGTTCAAGCCAATTTTTACATGATCATCTTTTGACTTATTATTTAGTTTCCAAAAAATAAATTGTTTCCAACTAAACTCGTCAAGAATAATGATGAAGATAGCTAAAGCAAAAAGCTTTCAACTCGTATATCAAGAAATAGATAAGCGAGATAAACTCGGCTCGAAATATCAAATGTGTATAATATAAAAGTCTATATAGCTATACGACTTAGTCTCATTAGGAGATATAATAGAATAGACTTCTGAGTGATAGATAAGTTTTAGTCTCCACATACCTTTTGTTGATGAAGTTCCTCCAAGCTCTCCTCGTAGATCTTCGTCTTCAATCGATGAACGCCGTGAAGTCTAAAGCTCAACTACACATTCTATCCTAATCCGAGACATAGCTATAAGTAGAATAAAAATCAAGACTTATAGTTTTGATCACCTAAACTTGACAAACAAGCTTGAGATAACTGTTCTGAGTTCGACCGAGCGAGTGCTCTAACATGGTCGATAGTGGGTTGGCACATCTCATGCCTAATTTGACTAGGTTAGCTAGCCGGATGTAAAATTCGTGTACTTTTTTTCCCCCTTTCTGTCCATTTTAGTTTAATTTTTTGGATATAAGTTTTGTGAATCTACAGTGATTGAGCTTAGTGTTTTAAGAAACCATTAAATTTTGGATGATTCACATAATTCTGGGAGTTTGGAATCGTTTGTCTAAAATTTGCAATATTTGAGGTTTTTAGCTGTGGAGATTGTCAGTCCATAATTAGAGCACCTGTGGCACTTTTGCATGCTCATTATCTCCTTTAGATCACTTTAACTCTAGGTCCGAAATGGCTTTAAAAACCTTGAATTTCGCTTTTCTGGTTCAAGAGCTTCCATGGTGTTTGAAGTATGCAATAATATGTGATTTTTGTTGGGCATATTTTTCATGGACAAGGGAAGTAGGCATGAAGCATGTAAGGTACCCTTTTTGTGTAGCCTAGGAACGAAATCATAGTTCTAAATCCTCGTTGGTAGCGATCTGGTAGGTACCTTAGTTCATCACGAGAACTCTCGCCTAGTTGATTTTGTTGCCCTTGTAAAGGTTATTGATGAATGAAGCCAAACTTAAGTGCATTTTACTATTCCAAATACCATTTTTCGTGAGAGTACACCAAGAACATAAGATGTGATACATTGGCCCTCAAGTTCCACAATTGTGCATGCATCTACTTATTCAAAAACCCAGTGAACCATATAACACATTGTTTAGTTGTTACCAAAGGGGCAACCTATGTGTGTATAACTTAGCCGAGCTGAGCTCACCTTTCTATCACACACATAATCACAATATTTTTTTCTTGTTTGTAGGACTTATCGAGTGCGCATTGGCATTCCGCAACATATTGGACTTCATCTCCGTTGGACTCACACAATGCTCGACCGAAGTATCATCATACTTCACATATGAAAGTTGAAATGAGCTCGGTAACTATATGGAAAGATGAAAAGCATCAATTAAACCTAAATTACATTAAATAGAGGGGTCAAATTTTAAAATCCCCTTTACTTTGAAGAAACAATGTAGCCAATGACCACATCTTTGGATAAACATAAAAATAGGTTTCTCTTCTTATGTTGCTGGCTTGATTGTGTTATACCCATATTAATTAGGGTATACCCATTTTGTTCCCATCCAAGGTAGTGTATTAAGGGGTGTCTCGAAAGATGTTAAAAGACCAAATTACCCTTGTAATCAATACCCTATCAACTAAACTTGGTTTTGAAAATTTTCAAAACCAATTCACCCTGGTGAGGTTCATCTCGTGATGAAATCGAAAATCAAAACAAAAAAAAAAAAAAAAAAAAAGTGGCTACGGGATTTGAGATTGGGTATGATTTTGTACCCAATCTCAAACCGAGTACAAATTCATACGCGGTTTGAGATTGGGTACAAAATCATACCTATTCTCAAATCTCCTATGATCCCACATTTTTACAAGTCGGCGGTGTTTTTTGGTGATCTTGCCACTAGTATCGAGTCTACAGTATTTTTTTGTCGACCTTGCCGACTTTTCAACTCGAAATTAGCATTTACAGGGTCGGCACGGTATTCATCCTTATACCTTGCCGACTATAGTTTAGTCGGCAAGTTATATGAAATTAATACCTTGCCGATTAATCATGCATTTGTAACACCTTTCTCAGTATGTCAACAATCCTATAATTGAAGGTATTTTTTTGTCGACCTTGCCGACTATAAGGTAGCCCGGCAAGGTAAAAAATCAATAAGATGCCGACTACTGAAACATTTACAACAGTCTCTTGTGTGTCAAAAATAATAAAGTCGGCATCTTCTTCATTCATCGACCTTGCCGGCCAAAGCTAGTCGGCATTTTCTTCATTCGTCGACCTTGAAGTAAAGTTAGTCGCATTGTCTTCATTCGTCGACCTCGCCGAGGCTTTTCATAGTTTTAACTGAAAGTGTTGATTTCTTCTTTAATTTTGAGTATGATTTCATACATAAGCTTTGCAATCCTTTTTAGAAGTGTTTGGGTATAGTATGTTTTCATTTCGTTGCAAAAAAAATTCTCAAAACAAATTTTTTCATCAAATATCTTCCCACATGAGTTCAATCAAAAACAAAATTTCATAACTTAAATTCATAAGTTTTAATCTACTTAATTAATTCATCTAAACTCAATTAATTAAGCTAATCAGAATTTTAGTGTTAATTAAACAAGGGTATATTAGCCATTTTGGAACTACATGGTTAAGGGATGGCCTGTTTTACTTCTAAATGTCTTGGGTTTTGTCTCATTAAGGTATACCCCAATTAATATGGGTATACCCCAATCAATATGGGTTTTCTCTTCATTTTCTTTGGTCGGCCCTCTCCACCCTACCGTAGCAGCCGTTTTCTAGTTATAAATAAATAGAATTGGTGTCTAAAATGTGAGATAATATGAGAATAAAATCCTCGGCGAGATTAGGGTATACCAGATTAATTGGGGTATACCCAATTTTAAAGGGACTCTTTTATGGGTTTTAGGGGGAGTCCTAATGGGTAAGTTACAAAACTACCCTCACCCTTTAAAAACCTATTACCCTAAATCAGTTTTAATCTTTTCATTTTATTTTCTTCTTCTCTTCTTCTTCTTCTCCTCCACGACCATACCGGATCCATCACCCCCACCACCATCAAAACTCGTCGATTAATTCATTGACATCGTCGATTCAAAAACTCCGATTAATCTTCATCAATGGATCCACCACGGCGTAAGGGAACTCGTATGAAAGACGCCAATCGAAAACCCAATCAATACAACCCTGGAATTGCAATACTAGTTCAACATAAAGTGAAGAAAAAAACTGTTGCTGAAGAAGTGTAACAACCCTACTTTCCATATAACCCCGGCCGATGATTAAATAGAAAGTACGTCGTCAATTTCCCTGCAAAGGGTACATAACCCTACGTAAAACTAGGAACACGGTTCCATTACAATTGTATATGCGTAAGGGAAATTTATTTCTTAGCAAAAATAATGAAGATGTTTAAATAATAAAACAACGTACTAGACTTCAATAATATAATCCACCTTTAAGTCGAACTAACAAAAGTAAATAGTAATGAAGTCTACCCAAGTAAATATCCCCACTGCCTCACAACTACATAACGGAAAAAAAATTAAAAGAAGAAGTGTAGATGTCCACCCTCAGTTAGATATCTTCTGAATATCCACCGATACTGGAATCAATCAAACTCCTTCACGGTCCCTACTAACACCTGAAAAAAATCAACGGGAGTTAAACTCCAAGAAAGTTCACTCGATCACCGAGCCACGAAAGATATAAAAAGGATATACAAATAAATCACAAGCCAAGTATATAACAAGGAGTATTAATTAACAAGCCATTTGTTACGAATAGAACAACCACCAAATTAAAATTTTAAGTTTTTCCTAAATTCAACAACAGTCCTTTGAAAGCATGAATCAAATTAGAGCTTTTGACCTATCAAACCGCTACCGTAGTGCTATATCGGGACATATCCGCAATAACACTACACTCGAGTTCGTAACATATCCGCAACGAATCGTTTTTCTGAAGTATACATATTTGTATACAACTATACTTGGGAACACATTCCCTATCTCAATTATCCTTCTTCTGAGATAAAATACCACCAGTTTCGAGACTTACATAAAGCCTCCATGCATACGAAATACCAACCGGGAGTCAGGGATTTTATCATATTAACAGTGAGACTGTAAAAATATACACACACCACGTCGTCCCACTATATGCAGTAAGAACATCTCATGTCAGTTAACACTCAAAATAAAATTCTAAAAAAATGAGCATTAGCCTATGGGGAACTTTGCTAACAGCATCTCTGACCAATAAGGAAGAAAAAGGCACTAAGATGGATGGTGAGTCTTCTGCACCTACACAAACAGCCAACTGATTTATTATTTATTTTTTTCATTTCACTAGCTAAGTGTCGCACTCTAAGCTCTACTTGTAGCTCCAATATAAATCACCACAAATTCCACTAACATAATTCCACCTGAACACTAGCATACACTATATATATATATATATATATATATATATATATATATATATATATATATATATATATATATATATACTTACGTTTAGTGCTTTTCCTGCACATTTTCTTGAGTGCCATAAAATACTCCATCCACTCGTCGTCAATTCTCACCAACTTATATTTGAACACGCCCGGACAATTATACCACTTGCAGCTACGAATACTAACTTAGTGACTTTATAATGTCTAAATTTATTAACACTTAGAAGCGGAAATGATTGAATGTTTATATTAGAACTAGACGGCAGTTGATCAATCGTCCTATTATCAACAAAAATTATTTTTATGAGCCACGGACTAGGTGACTAGAAATCTATGTTGTGTTATTTTCTGCCATGTTCATTGTATCACCAATTAAGAACCTGGTGTACCCACCCTCGCCATTGGTCATCCAATATAATCAACAAGGAAAGCTAGACAAAATCACGAAGCGGATTTAATTTCCAAATAGAGAGAATGCAAAACTAGTTCCAACATAAGCCACACAATTTATAAGTTATTTGCTAGCCAATTCTACGTCTATCTGAGACTAAGAAACCGAATAAACTTGCCTTAAAATACGCTAGCAGCTCGATCGATTCCCTGGGTTGAAGCTCCTTCAATTATCAAGTCCTAAAGATACAAAACATAAACACACAGAGAAAGAAGATCGAATCAAGAATATAACAAAAAATCATCATGAGGGAAAATAAAAGACCAAACTAACTAAAAGCTTACCAACTGCACCACTGGTATTCTTTTCTCTCTACTAATTATCTCCCATCTCTTCTCTGTTTAATCGCCGCACTAATGTAAACCCTATTCCCGTAAAAGGAATATACATAAATTTCACTAACCCTACTTATTAATACTAAGTCAAAAGTTTAGGGTCAACTAAGTAAAACACCCTTAATTGATACGGGGTATCTATCAATAACTAAAGTGACTAGTACCACATTTCTAGTAAAATTTTATCCACGCAAGGAAACAAAAATCGATGAGTATTACAGTCTACCCTACTAGAAAGAAGGATTCCGTCCCCGGAATCAGACTTACCTTAGTATTAAAAAGATGCGGGTGAGAATGACGGATAACATCCTCACGCTCCCAAGAAGCCTCTCACTCGTTTTGTGGATTCCATTGCACTTTCACAAATGGTATTTCACGAGACCGTAATTGCCTAACTTGACGTTCTAAAATACGAATACCTTTATCTTCGTAGGTGGCATATGGTTTCACAACCAACTCACTGAGGTCAGGTTGTTGAGATCGCTCCTCATCTCTTAAGTGTCTACGTAGCATAGAAATGTGAAATACGTTGTGCACTCCGGATAGCTGTGCGGGCAACTCCAGCTGGTATGCCACATTTCCAATCTTCTTAGTTATAGGGAAAGGTCCTATAAACCTAGGAGCCAATTTCCCTTTCTTCCCAAACCTCATTACTCCTTTCATAGGAGACACTTTGAGTAACACTTCATCCCCAACTTCAAGTGGTAACGGTCGTCGTTTCCTATCTGCATAACTCTTCTGCCGACTCTGAGCTTTACGAAGACAATCCTTAACCAATAGGATCTTCTCCGTAGTGAGCTGAACCAAATCAGGCCCCAAAAATCTATTTTCACCCACTTCTACCCAACATACCGGTGAACGACAAGGTCTTCCATAAAGAGCTTCAAAAGGAGCCATACCAATACTCGACTGATAACTATTATTGTAAGCAAATTCTGCCCATGGTAAATAATCATCCCAATTTCCTTGGAAATCTAGCACACATGCTCGAAGCATATCCTCCAATATTTGATTAACTCTCTTTGTCTGACCATCAGTCTGAGGATGAAATGAAGTACTAAAATCCAAATCAACCCAAAGCTTCTTTGAAAGCTTCTCCAAAATTTGGAAGTAAATTGAGCACCCCTATCAGAAATAATTGAGATCGGCGTTCCATGCAATACCACAATCTTCTCTACATAGAGCTTACATAATCTATCGACGCTGTAGGTAGTATGCACTGGTAAAAAGTGTCCCGACTTAGTCTACCGATCTAATATTACCCAAATAGAGTCATGTCCTCTCTTTGATCTCGGTAGTCCAACTATAAAATCCATGGAAATATTTTCCCATTTCCATTCTGGTATTGGGAGTGGTTGTAATTCTACAGATGTATTTTGGTGCTCAATCTTAACTTGCTGACATGTTCGGCATTTAGAAACATATTCTGCAATATCTCGCTTCATACTTTTCCACCAAAACTGTCTACGCAAATCCTTATACATTTTGTAGCTCCAGGATGGATAGTGTAGCGACTACGATGAGCTCCATCTAATACCTCACGTCTCAATCAAGGCGTCCACGGTACACACATAACCGACCTCGAACCCGAAGCCCACCATCCATCCCAACATCAAAATCTTCACTTAAGTCTCCAGATCCAGTAGTTTCACACACCAATCATCCTTGGACCGAGCCCGAACAATACGGCTAATAAGTGCGGGTTGTACAACAAGATTTCCCAAAAATGCTTGAGAAGTAGAAGAATTCTTAACGTCTAAGAAAAACTCTGATTGTCTCTAAAATCTTCCACTCTTCCGCCATCATGAAAGCTAACAAACCCCTTGGTTTTCGACTCAAGGCATCAGCTACAACATTCGCCTTACCAGGGTGATATTGTAAGCCGAAAGTATAATCATTGATGAGCTCCATCCATCGACGCTGTCTCATATTCAAATCCTTCTGGGAAAATTGATACTTGAGACTCTTATGATGAGTGAAAAGCTCAAATCTCTCACCATACAAGTAATGACGCCACAACTTCAGAGCAAAAACTACCACTGCCAACTCCAAGTCATGGGTTGGATAATTCTTATCATGAACATGCAATTGCCTAGATGCATAAGCAATAACCTTAACTTCCTGCATCAAAACACATCCCAATCCTAGAAGTTTGAGGCATCGGTGTAAACCACTAGATCCTTTCCTTCTTCGGGTAAGGTCAAAAGCGGTCTTGAAGTAAGCTTAATCTTAAGCTCCTGAAAAGCGTCTTCACACTTAGAATCCCAAACAAATAATACTCCCTTCTTAGTTAGCCTAGTAAGAGGTCCCGAAATACGAGAAAATCTTTAATGAAACGACGGTAATATCCATCTAAACCAAGAAAACTCGAATCTCTCGAAACCATTGTAGGTTGTTTCCAACTCAACACCGCTCAATCTTGGAAGGGTCTCACAAACTCCGGATTCGAGATATCACATGCCCCAAAAACTTAATCGATTGTTGCCAAAATTCACATTTAGAGAATTTCGCAAACAATTGATGCTCTCTTAAAGTCTGCATCACTAAGCGTAAGTGTTCCATGTGTTGTTCCAGAGTCTTAGAGTACACAAGAATATCATCGATAAAAACAATAACAAACAGATCAAGAAAATATCTAAATACTCGATTCATCCAGTCCATAAAAACCGCAGGTGCATTCGTAAGCCCAAAAGGCATCACCAGAAACTCATAAGAACCATAACGAGTCAGAATGCGGTCTTAGAAATATATTGCTCTCTAACAAGAAGGCGATGATAGCCAGATCGCAAATCGATCTTCGAAAACCATATAGCCCCTTTCATTTGGTCAAAAAGATCATTAATCCTAGGTAAAGGATACTTGTTTCTTATCGTGACCTTGTTCGATTCACTCGTAGTCAACACACAATCGTAAATAACCATCTTTCATTTTCACAAATAAAACAGAGCACCCCATGGTGAAGAACTACGTCGAATAAATCCTTGACTTAAAAGCCGGTCAATCCGAGACTTCAACTCCCGCATTTCCTTTGGAGCCATTCTCAGGAGAACGAGCAATTGGTATCGTGCACAGGTTGAAGTTCGATGCAACTCCACTTGCCTATTTGGAGGTAATCCAGGAACCTCTCGAACAAATCTGCAAAATCAAACACAACTAGTATACTCGCAATCTGTAGAGACTCATTATCTACTACTTCACCCTCAATATGGCTAAGGAAAGCTTCTACAAACAGACTTCGAGATGTAGTCTGCACCACTACCTTAGATTGACCCGGCTTTGCAAAAGTGATTGTCTTATAAGCACAATCCAATTGCACAAAGTTAGAAGATAACCAGTCCATTCCTAATATTACATCGTAAGGAACCATCTCTAACACATAAAGATCCGCCAAATGCTCAACATCTCCAATCATAATAGGACAAGAATCAACCTTGTTATTCAACTCCACCATACTACTCGTAGGACTAGCAACACATAAAGAAATTCACACACTTTCATAGAAAGATTTACCATGCGAACTAACTTAACGAGATATAAAAGAATGAGTAAGCTCAGGTATCAAATAAAATACTAACAAGGCTCTCCTAAAATAAAGAAAGTACCTCCCAAAGTAGCATTCTCCGTCTCAAAAGGTTGCACAAAGCAAAGAGTTGACCTTGGCCACGAGGTTGCACATTACGGTGTGCATCCCCAGTGTTTGGTTGCTCACGTCTATCTGCTGTCTGAGCTTTCTCTTTGGTACATTCTGATGCCTTGTGCCCCCTTTCACGACAGTTATAACAAAACCCATAGAAGTTAATTGGTTTGGCAACAAGAGCCTCGCCTTCAGCTGGCACTACTTCCCCTTCATTACCACCGTTCTTCCGACCACGGTTCCCTTGATTCCAATACCCCTTCCTTTTCTTCCCCGGCCGATCACCTTTTTGAGTGACATTTTTGGTCTCTTTGGTTCCTACCACTTCCATGTTGACCGAAGAAACCTTTGATGCACGGTCAACCTTATTGTCCTTCTTCAAGTATTCCTCATCCCTCTTATGAGCCAAGAAATCTTGCTCAAGCTCTCGGCACATTCAACAGCCTAACATATGTGTCAATCATATGATTTGCAACAATATGCCTCCGATCCACAAAGATTCAGACCATAAACAAACCTACGTCTATTTTTCTCTTTAGCCACCAAGTGAGGTACAAACATCGACAATCTTGAGTATTCAATCTCGTACTCTGAATGAGATAAAGTACCCCGCTTTAAATGAAAGAAACTCTCTCTCTCTCCTTAGCATTTCTGAATACTCGAGGGAAATACTTGTATCAAACATACGGATGAAGTCCGGCATCCCATGTCATGGTGGCATGATCCAATCCACGTGAAGTCAAGTCCACCAAGTATGAGCATCTCCAAACAGCTCAAAGGTAGCTAATCTCTCGCTAAAGGCTTTCAGGCAAGAAGGTCCTATGGCCCTAAAATCTTGACCATCTCATCCTTCCATTCATGGGCTATCATTGGGTTATCGGACTTTCCGTAAAACTCTTCCGGGTTCAACTTCTTGAATAAACTGAACCTTTCTATACCTATCTTCCCGCCAAAACATGCGGTCCTTGGTTCTGATGATTGTTGACTTGTCCAGCATTTTGGTTCATAACAGCTGTAGGAGCAGAATGTCGCAGCAACCTTCACTTGCGAATTATTAACGACACAACATAATAATGTCGCAGAAGAAATAATAGAAACGACGCAACAAATGACATTAGCTTAAATATGAGAAAGGTGTGACGATTCTGCGAAGAGTCAAGAAGACTTGCGAAGACTAACATTTGTAGACTTGCGAAATGTCGCAAGGTAAATCCGAAATTAAGAGAAATATTAGTTGTATATGAGCTGTCATCCACTATGTAATATCCTATATAAAGAGAAAGGCATGAGAGAGAAAAGGAGGATACACTTTAGAGAGGTTAGACATTTTAGAGAGAGATTATTAATTTTCTTTATCATCTTCTTCCCCAAAAAAACTAGATCTAGAGCTCTACCAAATATCCATTAATGGAGATTGTAAATGAAATACTAATGTAATCTCAATAATCATAGTGAAGAACCATGGATGTAGATCACATTGATCGAACCATGTAAAAAATCCTTGTGTCAATTTATATTTCTAGTACTTATATTTTGAGATTTAGATGATTAATAAGATTTAGATCTACAAAATATTATAGGGGGTGTGTTGTAGGAAATCCTGCAACTACATTTGGCGCTAGAAACAGGGAGAGAGTAATGGATTTTGTCCTTCCTGTAACTTGTTGGATCAAGAAATTTCCATGAAAATTAGTTACTTTTCATACTTTTTATTTAGATTTATAAAGTTTAGGTTCAAAATGGAAATTTTATGGAAGAAATCACATTTTCAAAGGAATAAACATCATCAATAATTCAAAGACATGAAGATAATGAGAGAAAAGATTAGTTTTTGTGGTGAAATTCAAGGGAAAAATGGAAGTTTTAGTTGAAGATTTCCATGTTCGGGGAGAAAAACAAGAGGCAATTTGTGAAAAAACAAAGGAAGGACGAAGAAGAGAAAAGAGGCGTACGCCGCAATTTTTGTCACGAACAGAAATTCGCAAAGATGGTTCAAGACTGAATGAACAACAAAGAGGTCCCAAGTTCGTTCGCCTCGCGAACATAGTTTTCTTCTTTTTTACAAAGAAGATTAAATAAGAATAAGTTACGTGGAAGCTTACCACACCAACACAAATAGTTGTTCGCACGAGATGGTCACCGGCGAAAAGAAGAAGCTTGATGTCGCAAGATCGAATCTCGCCATGCTCATATATTTTTTCACATTTTTCTACAGCCTAGAGAGGAGAAAAGAATAAGAGGTGGCTACATGCGTATCTTCGCAAACAATAGCTAGCAGAGATGGTCGAGTTGGAACAAACAAACCCGTGGTCATGTGTTCGAGTCGCAGCCGCACAAAAATTTTCAAATATTTTTGAACTTTCAAATGCGAAGAAATGGAATAATATTGCGCATTGTGTGTGTCCTTCGCAAGCAGCAAGTAGCCCGAGATGGTCGAGAAGAAGTATGCAAACTAGAGGACTTGGGTTCGAATCTCCCTCCTCGCAAGGAATTTTTTGCTTCGCAAAGGTTTATATCATAAGCATTTCTTTCGCAAACACTTTCCTTGCAAACGTTCTCGCAACATGAACAAATACTTCGGATGTTCGATTACTTCATAGAGATGTTTACTTCACAAAGAAGAAAGTTGATGATTATTTCGCAAGTTAATTTCGCAAGAAAGGGTTAGAACAGTTGGTATGGTGCGAGAAAATCCAAGAAGCAGGTCAAGGGTTCAAGTCTCACTTCTCACACATCTTTTTGCTGTGCGAAGTTTATACATTTCAAGGCATTTATTCACTTCTTTGACAACAACAACGAATCACATAAAAGCTAAGTACCACTTTCCTTGAAGATTTTACTTTTTACTGAGAAAATAAAAAGATTTTTGATTTGATTTACAAAAGGCGAGATAATCTAATTACGTAAATTTCGTAATTACAAAGACTCCACAATTACAAAAGAAACCGAGAAAAATCTCGCACAGATCAATTTATATATTTCTCTTGAAGATTTTCTTTGTTTAAAATGATATGATATTCAACATGGAGAGTAGTAGCGGGCAAACCTTTATGGCGTACACCCTAGTTCGCGAATTTACCCTATGATTTCGCAAGAGCCAAATGTAAGACCTACAGTGCGTCATATAAGGGGGTACCTATTAGGATCATTTCCATGAAAGATATTTGTCAAAAGAGACGAAACAAGTCATACAAAGGAAATCAAAACAAAGAAAAACGATTTGAATTAGCAATTAAATGAAATTGTTTGATAAAAGAAATGTTGAATACTAATCCAAATTCTTATTTGTATTACAAAGATTGCATGAGGCAAGAGAGAGCATGGAGTAATAATTTCGCAATACTTCTTATTCGCAATCAAGGACGGATACTTCTTCAAGGATACTTCATACTTCATATACTTCTTCAAGGATACTTCATACTTCGCATACTTCAAGGGTTGATACTTCTTATTTATTTCGCAAAAGAATAGAGGCAAGTACGTACTTTTCAAGTCCAGTATTCTTTCGCTCGTTCCTCCAACAACTACAACAAAGTGGATTTTCTTAAAGATCGCTCTTCAAGCAATATTCAAGAAAAAAGAGGCAAGATGTAGGAGCGAGAATATCGCAAAGCAACCTTCACTTGCGAATTATTAACGACACAACATAATAATGTCGCAGAAGAAATAATAGAAACGACGCAACAAATGACATTAGCTTAAATATGAGAAAGGTGTGACGATTCTGCGAAGAGTCAAGAAGACTTGCGAAGACTAACATTTGTAGACCTGCAAAATGTCGCAAGGTAAATCCGAAATTAATGGAAATATTAGTTGTACATGAGCTGTCATCCACTATGTAATATCCTATATAAAGAGAAAGGCGGGGAGAGAGGAAAGGAGGATACACTTTAGAGAGGTTAGACATTTTAGAGAGAGATTATTAATTTTCTTTGTCATATTCTTCCCCAAAAAACTAGATCTAGAGCTCTACCAAATATCCATTAATGGAGATTGTAAATGAAATACTAATGTAATCTCAATAATCATAGTGAAGAACCATGGATGTAGATCACATTGATCGAACCATGTAAAAAATCCTTGAGTCAATTTATATTTCTAGTACTTATATTTTGAGATTTAGATGATTAATAAGATTAAGATCTACAAAATATTATAGGGGGTGTGTTGTAGGAAATCCTGCAACTATAACAGCAGCAGCGACTGCTTGGGCTATTAACTGGGTCAGCTGCGCCATATTCACATTCACAGTCTGATATCCTAATTGTGGTTCATCTCCATCAATAGGACCACCATTTCCGGTACCACCTCTCCCAGTACCAGTACGTCTCCTAGTACCACGCCTTGACATTCCTATATAAGTCAATGATAATCTTAGAAAAGAATAAAAATACACTAATAACATTTGCAAAGCATATCCAATCCATGGATATACATAACGAAACGTCCTAGGCTCACTCCCCCAAAGTCCTAGAGTTAATCTAACCTAAGCTCTGATACCAACTGTAACAACCCTACTTTCCATATAACCCCGGCCGATGATTAAATAGAAAGTACGTCGTCAATTTCCTGCAAAGGGGTACATAACCCACATAAAACTAGGAACACAGTTCCATTACAATTGTATATGCAGAAGGGAAATTTATTTCTTAGCAAAAATAATGAAGATGTCTAAAGAATAAAACAGCGTACTAGACTTCAATAATATAATCCACCTTTAAGTCGAACTAACAAAAGTAAATAGTAATGAAGTCTACCCAATTAAATATCCCCACTGCCTCACAACTACATAACGGAAAAAAATTTAAAAGAAGAAGTGTAGATGTCCACCCTCAGTTAGATATCTTCCCGAATATCCACCGATCTTTTGGAATCAATCAAACTCCTTCACGGTCTCTACTAACACCCGAAAAATAATCAACGGGAGTTAAACTCCAAGCAAGTTCACTCGATCGCCGAGCCACGAAAGATATAAAAACGATATACAAATAAATCACAAGCCAAGTATATCACAAGGAGTATTAATTAACAAGCCATTTGTTACGAATAGAACAACCACCAAATTAAAATTTTAAGTTTTTCCTAAATTCGAACAGTCACTGAAAACATGAATCAAATTAGAGCTTTTGACCTATCAAACCGCTACCGTAGTGCTATATCGGGACATATCCGTAATAACACTACACCGAGTTGAACATATCCGCAACGAATCGTTTTGGAAGTATACATATTTGTATACAACTATACTTGGGAACACATTCCCTATCTCAATTATCCTTCTTCTCGAGATAAAAGACCACCAGTTTCGAGACTTACATAAAGCCTCCATGCATACGAAATACCAACCGGAGTCGTGGATTTTATCAGTGAGATTGTCAAAATATACACACACCACGTCGTCCCACTATATGCGTAAGAACATCTCATGTCGGTTAACACTCAAAATAAAATTCTAAAAAAATGAGCATTAGCCTATGGGGAACTTTGCTAACAGCATCTCTGACCAATAAGGAAGAAAAAGGCACTAAGATGGATGGTGAGTCTTCTGCTCCTACACAACAACCAACTGATTTATCATTCATTCTCCATTTCACTAGCTAAGTGTCGCACTCTAAGCTCTACTATATCTCCAATATAAATAACCACAAATTCCACTAACATAATTCCACCAGAACACTAGCATATACTATATATATATATACTTACGTTTAGTGCTTTGCCTGCACATTTTCTTGAGTGCCATAAAAATACTCCATCCTTTGTCATCAATTCTCACCGACATAGCATGAACACGCACGGAAAATTATACCACTTGCAGGCCACAAAATACTAACTTAGTGACTTTATAATGTCTAGATTTATTAACACTTGTAGCGGAAATGATTGAATGTTTATATTAGAACTAGATGGCAGTTGATCAATCGTCCTATTAGCAACAAAAATTATTTTTATGAGCCACGGACTAGGTGACTAGAAATCTAGGTTGTGTTATTTTCTGCCATGTTCATTGTATCACCAATTAAGAACCTGGTGTACCCACCCTCGCCATTGGTCATCCAATATAATCAACAAGGAAAGCTAGACAAAATCACGAACGGAAAGAATTTCCAAACAGAGAGAATGCAAAACTAGTTCCAACATAAGCCACACAATTTATGAGTTATTTGCTAGCAAATTCTACGTCTATCTGAGACTAAGGAACCGAATAAACTTGCCTTAAAATACGCTAGCAGCTCGGTCGATTCCCTGGGTTGAAGCTCCTTCAATTATCAAGTCCTAAAGATACAAAACATAAACACACAGAGAAAGAAGATCGAATCAATAATACAACCAAAAGTCATCATAAGGGAAAATAAAAGACCAAACTAACTAAAAGCTTACCAACTGCACCACTGGTATTCTTTTCTCTCTACTAATTATCTCCTATCTCTTCTCTGTTTAATCGCCGCACTAATGTAAACCCTATTCCCGTAAAAGGAATATACATAAATTTCACTAACCCTACTTATTAATACTAAGTCAAAAGTTTAGGGTCAACTAAGTAAAACACCCTTAATTGATACGGGTATCTTTCAATAACTAAAGTGACTAGTACCACATTTCTAGTAAAATTTTATCCATGCAAGGAAACAAAAATCGATGAGTATTACAAGAAGAAATTGAACCCGCTCAAAACGAAGAAATGGTGCGATTAAGAAAGTAAGGGCCTACTTAAACTCACTCAAGTACTTCAATTTTATGTTTGCATGTCAAATTAGGTCGAAAAATCGATTCTTTGATTTTGATTATTTCCACGGCAAGGTTTTTAGTTATCGACCCTGCTTAGGGTTTTCATAGTTAGGGTTTGGTCGACAAGATATTAGGTTGAAGGTCTTGCTTGTTTTGTTAAATACCAGAATCGTTACTCATAGGGCGGCGGGTTATTCAACCTCGGACCTGCCGGCGATAGTTTTGTTTTTTGGCCGGGGATGGTTATAAAATTTTTCCTTGCTTATTTGTATTTCAAATTTGTGTCTCCGATGCTTTGAATTTTAAAACCGGTATGGTATTTGGAAAAAACCATGTCGGCTATTTGTTAGCCGACAATGTATGGGTAAAGGAACTTGTCGGCGGTTTTCTCGAAAAATCCGATTAAGTATTGTGTTCATATTTGTTATACGCCGGCGGAGTTATGTGAATCACACCATGCCGGTTTATGTTTAGCCGGCATGTATTTAGATATCTAATCTTCCGACCATTTATCCGCCGGATTTTTTATATATGTCGAACCTGCCGACGTTTTTTTTTTCTTTTTCTTAATCGTTCTTGTTCAGGTTGCAAAAGGCAAAGAAGAAAGCTATGAAAGCTCGTAGTCCTCCTTCAAGACCTCCTCATGTTGGTGATAAACTCTTGACTTCAACACATCGAGGGCATATGTTGTGCTTGGGAACGCTCAAGATACGTGTACCGAATGATGATTATGAACCACCATCGGAACCCGGTGATTCGGGACGAGACTCCAGATGAATATTCCATCTGGTAGAAGAGGTGATGATGATGATGTTGATGAAAGAACTCCGACTGCTGGAGGAGGGAACAATGATGATGATGATGGTGATCAAGACATGCCTAATATTGGAGGAGGTAATGATGATGATGATGATGGTAATGGAGATAAAGGTAAGGGTAGAGAAGATGAAATTGTTGAAGAGGTGGAAGTTGAAGAAGAAGAAGAAGAAGGAGATGGAGAACAAACTCAAGCTAATGTTCAACAAGCCGAAGCTTCAACTTCAACTGAAACCGGAAAGAAGAAGAGGGTGATCACTAAAGCAGCTGATTCCCACATGCCTCCCTCTCACTTGATGGTTACACTGAAAAAAGATGAGAACCCAAGGGGGACCCCAAAAGATGGTGGCAATGTTCTTTTTGGATACAAGGACTCATGGGCATGTACGATCCATAATACTATCGTAAGTAATCTCAATCCGTCTTTGTTTTTTTATTTAAGTGTGTAACTATCTTAAATTTGCGTCAAGTGTTTGTATTTCTTTTTTTTTTTTTTTTTTGGTATTTAGGATCACAAGAATGCCGTCCGTCTCATGAGGCGCCAAGCTTCATGTTCAGTGACTAAGACTTGGGATCTTGAGGATGAATGTGAGGAGGTGAAAGTGATTGTCAAGAACTCCGGGTTGTGGCCTGCGGTGGAGAGTTCGAATATTGAGCATGATAGAGTTACCGTATCTGCATTCTGTGAGAGGTTCTACGGAGAGACTGATACAATGTTCTTCCCATTCGGTGAGATGGCCATAACTCCCGATGATGCTCATCAAATTCTAGGCCTCGAGGTTGAGGGAAAAGCAGTCAGTGAGGGCTTCGATAATAAGTTTTCTTTCGCGGATATTTAAAAATCGTGCCAGAAATTGTTCGGTTGGAATCAGGTTGCGACGGAGTCTATGCTTGTGATGAAAGATGGTCGTCTAACCAAGAAGTTTAATCTGAAGCAGTTGAGGGACACATTTTCTGGGACCAAGAAAATCTTTGATAAGGAAGGAAGGGTGAACCCGGTGCGAATCAATGCTACCGCGTCAGCTTATTTGCTATACGTCCTGGACATATGTATCTTCCCCAACAGTTTCGGAAGCTTGTTCGACGCCAGTTATTTGCAACTATTGGATCCCTTAGATAATATGCGTGAGTATTCTTGGGGTACTGCGGTGGTCGCCTTCTTGAACAATGAGTTGTCAAAGGGCTTCAAGGGCACTCACTTCGCAAGTTAACGGAAACATATGTCTCTTCCAGGTAATTCTATTGTCTAAATCATTTATATTTGCCAAATTCTTGTAAGATAAGATTCTTACTAAACTTTTTTTTTTTTGCATAGGTTTGGATATATGAGCACTTCCCTTCTTTGGTGAAAGCCAACTCCTACGTCAAAGTGGATGCGAATGTTGCTGTTGATAAGCCAAGAGCGCAAAGGTACAGTTTTAAGGGTACTCAGGATAAGGAAATGCCGCAAAATCTTATCAAAATGCGAATAGCCATCGACAAATTGACTGCGGAGGAGGTGATATTTGATCCGTATCGGGATGCTAGAAATCAAGGTTTAATCCAAAGGAGAGATGAAGTTGCATTATACTATGGACCCTTGTTGTTGTGCACCGAAGGATATTCAATGTACGATCCACATCGGGTAATGCGACAATTGGGTTACGTGCAAGAAGAACCTCATTTCGATGAAGATAAGCCGTTCTTTACTGTGAACCGGGATGACTGCACCACCTCCCAAAAAACTATTAACGTCTCTTACGATCCAGTGCCAACTCAAGAACATTGGGACGATAGACAGGGCCGTAACATCGATGTGAGTCTTTTGGACGAGGTGACCACCGGTCATGAAGCTAGTGAGAGATACATGTCGTGGTACTTGGGTTGGGCTCGTCCTTCAGTGATTAAGGAGATGACTCGCTGAAGAATTGGCTCGTAAGAGGAAGATGGCATCGAAAGACCCAAACAACAAGTCTTAAGTTCTTTGTAAGTATTTTAGAGTTGTTCTTATTATTTTAAGATCACATTATCGAATCATTCTATTTATTGTTTGTTGTTTAATTGAAAATAGAAGGAGCATTTGAAGACCTTTGCGAAGGTGTTGTGCTGTGCGAGAGAAAGAGGAGATCCTTTGTCGATTGAAGAGCAAGGCAAGCACATTGACTTTGTTAACAATGTTGACAATGAGGATGCCCATGAAATGTTCAAGCAAGCCGAGGTCAAGTAAAACGGAAGAAAAAGCCGGGGAGGGAAGCACATGCCAAGATGAATCTTTGACAAAAAGAGGGCTCGTAGTGGTCATGGTGGTGAAGGTAGTAGTAGTGGTGGAGTTCCTAAAGCGGGCGGGGCCGTGGTCGTGGTGGTGAATGAATGCATTTCTAGTTCATTTCTTTATGTTGTGTTGGAAAAATGTTTTTTTAAGGATTATGGGACATGTTTTCGTATTTTGGACAACAAGTGTTGGATTTCTAGTTGTTGAATGAATGGTTTGTTTAGCTACTTAAAGTTTCAATACTTATCCCGGCATGTTTTTTTTTTAATTCACCATGCCGAGCCATACAGAGGCGACAAGGTTTTGAAGTGTCGGGGATCAGGCACTGACAAGCGAGAAAAAATGCTTGCATACCGGGGTCGACAAGGTAATCGAGATCAATACAAGCCAAGTAGCGGTGTGTATTATGTTATAGAACATGTAGGCCATGTGTTGCAGAAAATGCCTTCTCCTGATGCCTAAAATCATCATAAGGTAGGCATGGTCATGCTAAGTGGGTAGATCTCTATGTAAACCCTCACGAGACTATAACTCGTCCACTAGGGTCGCCTAGGGGTTCAAAGGCTTGATGCACATGCTAAGTGCATTCGTTTTTATGATTCCATCAGTGTAGTAACCAAAATTGCATGAATGAAGTGAATTACATCTTCCCATATTCTCGTTTTCTCGTTTGGTATAAGTACATGTCGGCATGGTTATAAATCCTTAACATGCTTAGGCTACGAGAAAGCCTGTAGTGTAATAAATTATGTGCATGCCGACTATATTATAGTAGGCATGTTAGTGAATATTTACATGCCGAACGTTAGATTCTTTGGCCAAAGGTAGTCGGCTTATTATTCATTCAAAATCCTTAGGCCAAAAACATGGCGGCGTTTTTCGTCATCCAAGGACCATCTTATTTGAAAGTGGTCGGCATTTTATTCAACGTATACCATGCCTAGGCTAAATATAGTCGACACCTTCTTCAAACGTCGAGCCTTTTGCCGACTTATAACATTTTCGAAAACCCATTTTTTTGATCGAAATCGAACTCATAAGACGGATTAAAGGTTTAACCTCATCGAATTCATAATTTCAAAATTTTAATCTAAATTCAATTAATTAACCTAATCAGAATTTTTAGTGTTAATTAAACAAGGGCATATTAGCCATTTAGAAAATACAAGGTTAAGCGGTGGTTGATTTTATTTCATAATGACCAGATTTTGTCTTATTGGGTATACCCCAATGTCATCTCATTTTAATGAATTATTTCTCAAGTATTCTGCGATTGTAAACTGACCCAACTGAACTGAAGCTGACGGTAATATAATCGGAAACTGCCACCTACGCTTGAGATTAGGCAAGACTCGTCACTCGTTCAAGGATTATGCGACTCCTTTTGGATTTTGTTTTTCTTCGCATATTTAATTGGATAAGTGGAGTAAATTGTTTCCGGTCAGAATTCCAATCGGTCACCACCTGGAACACAAAATTCAGGTACGAGTCTTGTCTCTTATTTCATTGGTATTGATCTTTCCTCGAAAGTTCCGATTGATGTAGATAGATAGAAACATGTTTTAGAATCCTAAAATTGGATTTCTTAAGATTTGGTTATTCGGAAATCGGAATCGTTACTGGAAGATACCGGAGCAGAGTTGTACGGTAAGAACATTAATGTTATAGCTGATACAAAATCTTGTAGTAACCTCCCCAATTTGGATAGTGCGAAACATCTGATAGATTATGAGCACCTAGCTAGGGAAATTTAGGAATTGTTAAAAGTTGAAACATCTTATACAAATTAATGAATGGCACGAAATGACTGAATTTCTATCAAAGCCTAATTAGGTTTCATACTTTATACTGGTTCTTATCATAGCCTGTAAAATCTTAGATCAAATATTCACTTAGTGAAGTAGAATTGCATGTTGAAAACATGGACGTGGATATCCCGACACAGACACAAGAACATTGATATTCCGATAGGTTAGTCTAAGTGCAACCATTGTGCTTTTTAGATAGCAGGAAGTAAATCCGGGTTTATACTGTGAAGGTTGAGATTCCATATACTGTACTTGATAGGGAGAGATGAGTAGGTTACCTGTTAGTGGGTGGTGGAAGGTAAGAAATGATAGGTGTATAAAATCACTATTCATAAAGACTGAAACAATAATTGAAGGTCATTACTTTAGTAGACTAGAGAGTGACCTGTTAATAAAGAAACACAACTAATATTTGTCATAGCCGCCTTCATAGTCAATGGCATGTATTCACAAATTGTGGACTAGTTTTGCTGTTAGTGATGACCTTCCATAGTTAACATCTTTCAAATCTCCAATCTTCTTCTGTTTGATACATGGAAATAGCAGCAGGGGCTCTCGTTAACGGTGTAACAGAAATCTTAAAGGGTCTCGTTCCCTTTATAGCCCAAAACGTGCATTCAGCAAAGGGATTTCAAAATGACTTGAGAAATCTTCAAAACACCTTGGAGATGATACTGACGATAATAGAGGATGCTGAGACGAAACAAGTTGATGATAATGCTGTGAGAATGTGGTTGAGAAGGCTCAAGGATGTAGCCTATGATGCTGAAAACGTGGTAGATTATTTTTCATATGAGGTCATGCGTCGACGAATTATCAACCGCAAGAGGGATAAGGTACGTGATTTTTATTCAAAATCCTTCAATCCACTTGTATTTGGTTTCAAGATGGGCCGTAAAATCAGAGATATTAATTATGAGTTGGATAGAATTGTCAATGATGCCAATGTTCGGTCCAAGTTGCACCCAATTAGTATTGGTAGTACTCAGAGTCGTAATAGTGATCGACGGAGGCGACCAACACCCTCTTTTGTGAATGATTCAGAGATTGTTGGAAGGAAAATGATAAATTAAAGATAATGGACTTGTTGATTAGTCCATCGTGGTCAAATGAGAATCTTTCCACATTATCCATTGTGGGTATGGGGGAATTGGTAAGACGACAGTGGCACAACAAATCTACAATGATGACCTGGTAGTTAAGGCGCATTTTGAACTAAGAATATGGGTTTGTGTTTCAGATGAGGAGTTTGATGCGAATAAGATCTTAATAGATATCCTTGAATCTATTACCAAGACCAAGTGTGATGCGCCAAATGTGAATGAGTTGGTGTGTCAAGTTCATGAAAAGTTGAACAAGAAGAAGTACTTGTTGGTACTGGATGATTTGTGGAGTGAGAATGTCCATGAATGGGAGACACTTAAAAGTTGGATAGACGTTGGTGCTAAAGGGAGTAAAATTTTAGTCACTACACGTAAAGACCAGGTTGCTTCAATTGTTCGGGGTGAAATTTCTTCGTACAATTTACAACAGTTATCAAATGATGAGTGCTGGTCTATTATAAAGCAAAGAGCTTTTGGTCCTGGTGGAGCGCTAGAGTTCAATTCAAATATGACGAAAATTGGGAAGGAGATATCAAAGAAATGCGGTGGTGTACCTCTTGTGGCGAAAACCTTAGGAAGTCTCATGTACTTAAGAAAAGAGGAAAGAGATTGGGCGATGATAAGAGAAAACAAGATTTTGGACATACCCGAAGTTAAGAGCAGAGTTACACAAATACTAAGGTATAGTTACGATTATTTGCCTTCTCATTTGAAACAATGTTTCTCTTTTTGTTCAATTTTCCCAAAGGATTGGGAAATTGAAAGGGAAACATTGATTAGATTGTGGATGGCAGAAGGATTAATCCCTCAACCATCTCAGGGTGAAAGACCTGAAAAATCAATGGAAGATGTTGGAAATGAGTACTTCAATAGTTTGTTGTGGAACTCATTTTTTCAGGATGTAGAGACAGATGAGTTTGGGAACATTTCTACATGCAAGATGCATGCTCTTATACATGATCTTGCTGAGAGTGTAACCGAGAATCATGAATGTGCGGTAGTGAAGGTTACCAACATAAAAGATTTTACTAGCATGAGAGACTTATGTAACGTTCGTAAACTGGGGTTTGTTTTTGATATGAAAGTATCGGCATTTGCAGAACGCTTGTTCGATTCAAAAAAGTTGCGCACGATTCATACATTTCAAGCGCACAACTGTGAGGAAATTGATTTTAGTGTCTTTAGTAATATAAACTTGCGTGTCCTAGATCTGAATGGTAAAAGAATAAAAAACTTGTCTTCTATTACCAACTTAAGACATTTAAGATACCTTTTCCTAGCATCACTAGAGTGTCATGATTCTCTAGAAATTCAGTCTATTTGTACACTTTACAATTTGCAAACCCTTGTACTGCAAATCCCAGCGGTTACAAAGTTTCCCAGGAACATTGGAAATTTGAAAAGGTTAAGGCACCTGAAATTCCTTGAGAGTGGTGGCATTGAATCAATACCGAGTCTATTACCAGCCTCTCCAATCTGCAGACATTAGATCTCTATGAATGTTCTGCTCTAGAAAATCTGCCTAGAAACATTGGAGGATTGGAAGGTCTCAGGAAGCTTGTTCTCACCTATGCAAAAATCACAACAATACCTGAGACGATCACCAAGTGTTGCTATTTTGAAAAGTTGATACTCAAGGATTGTTTTTATCTTAAAGCATTGCCAAGAGATTTAGACCATTTGAAATTTCTTAAATGCCTTGAGCTCAAGGAGACTAAGCTCAAGGCATTACCTGAATCTATCACTAAGTGTTCCAATTTGGAATCGTTAAGCATTATCTCTAGTCCTCTAGAAGAGCTACCCAGTAACTTAGGAGCTTTGACACATCTGAGTCGCCTTGATATCACGGGTACAAAGATCAGAGAATTTCCTATCTCTGTCACTGAGCTCTACAATTTGAGAACACTGAGTTTCAGTAATTGCTATCTTCTTGAAGGTTTACCTGAAGACATTGGAAATTTGAAACATCTAACATGCCTTGACCTCAGGTGTACTAAGATCAGAGTATTGCCTGAGTCTTGCTCTTCCGGGCTCCAGAATTTAGTGAATGTGAATTTATGGTATTGTGAGCTTCCCAAAGACATAAAAATGTGGACTAAATTGGAGCATCTCGATTACGAGGGTCATAGAGAAGAAACGCCAAGAGGCATTGGACGACTGACTTGTCTTCGAACGTTAAAGGAATATGTTGTAAGGAAGACTGAAGACACCGAAATTGGAGGTGGTATTGAAGAGCTTGGAGGTTTACACTTTCTTCAAGGATTCAGAGGCGAACTACATATTTACAATTTGGAGAATGTAAGTGTCCAACCAGAGGGGTCCCAAGGCGCAATGTTGAAGGGAAAACAAGATATATTCAATTTGAAATTTCACTGGCAGTCAAGATCTGATGGCGAGGACTCTGATGAAGCTGAACATGATGAAGTGACATTGGAAGGGCTCCAGCCTCATTCTAATTTGGAGCATTTAACGATTGATGGGTATAATGGCGTGAATCTTCCGTCATGGATGATGATCGGCACCATATTGTTGTGTTTGCCGAATGTGGTGGAGATTCATCTTAGAAACTGCAATGGATGTGAGAAACTGCAAGGGCTTGGGCAACTTCCTCACCTGAAAGCTGTGAGTCTCGATAAGATGTGCAACCTGAAAGAATGGGTGGAGCCATCATTTTCAACTTCCTTTCCCTGCCTTGAGGTGTTGTCCATTAAATTCTGCAAGAAGTTGACAATGTTGCCAATTGTATTGCCCACTCTCCAGTGGTTGAAGGTTAAGTTCAGCAATGCTTTGATACTGAAATCAATTGGTAACAACACTTTAACTTTTCTGAAATCCTTCAACATAAACGGAATTCTGGAGCTGGAGTCATTACCACTACATATATTGCAACCTAAACTCAAGTTTCTCAAAATCTGGGGTTGCCGTAGATTTCAAGGTTTTCGAAGAAATGAAGAAGAGGGCCTTAGCAGTATCTCTGTTGCTCCTAACAATTCATTTTTGAGAAGTCAATATCTCTTTGGAAACTAAAAATTCAGTGCTCTAAAGAATGTATGTCTTTGTCAAAGGATCTGTTATGCATTAAGGACCTGAGGAAATTGAAGATTGGTTGGTTTTCGGATGAACCAGATATTTTTCCTTTTTCTATCAAACAGCAAGACTCCATATGTTCTTTGGAAAGACTTGGAAGATTAGAGATAGACGGATGCTCCAATCTCAAATATCTACCTCGCCAGCTACAACACCTCAACATGCTAACACAGTTAGTGCTATCCAACATGGGTAGTGAGATGGTGGCTCTGCCTGAGTGGCTGGTGAAACTGTCATCACTACAAGGTTTAGTAATCAAGGATTGTCGTGGTCTGATTGATCTTCTTCGTCAAGAGGAGGGTATGAAACATCTGACTGTTCTCCGGTATTTGAAAATTGCAAGAATTTCAGAGGAGCCAGATATTTTTCTGTCAGAAGCCCAGGGTATCCGGCGCCTCATTTCCCTTAGAGATTTAGAGATTCATGGTTGGCCGAAGCTCGAATCTCTCCCTCACCAACTTCAGCATCTTAAAAATCTAAGAGAATTAAGGATTGAAAATTTTGATGGTTTGGTGAGTTTGCCGGAGTGGCTCAGCAACCTTTCATCACTTTATAGTTTGTGGATTTCTTCTTGCAAGAATCTGATGCATCTCCCTTCAAAGAAAACCATGCTTAGCCTCACTACACTTGAAAGACTCTACATCTTCGACTGTCCATTATTGGAGGAAAGATGCACCTTTAAGACTGGGGAAGAGTGGGAGAAGATTTCTCACGTTGAAAAAGTCTCCTTCAGATGGTTAGTCTCTCTCTCTCTCTTTCTCTCTCTCTCTCAATAACAGTTAAATGCTATTGTGTAATGATGCATGACTCTGATATATAGCAACTTGACACTCAATATCTTAAACATTCTTTGTAGCTCAAAGAAAAATTGATGTTTCCCATTACTAGAGTTTTATAGATATACTAGACATTTACAAGACTTTGTTGTTATTTCTGTAGGGAATTTTGAGCTGATTGCAGTTTCTTCTTCTGTTGTGCTTATGCTTTGGAGGATGTTATGCACTTAGACCATATACTGGACCCTTCGTAACAAGTGAACTAAGGTGCGGTTTTAACATTTAATTATCCACATCTAGTTAGCATTGAACTGTGCAGTTTCAACTTTCAATGATTACTTTCGTTCGGTCAGTAACAGTTTGTTTTTCTGTTACAAAACATTTATAAATTGGAGCTTGTGTTGAGCATTCTACAAGTATCTGTGTCACAACCATGTCGTTCAATGATTATAAGTCCCGCAACTTCTTTTTATGTTTCAGGTTAACATGTCTAGAGAGCTTCAATTCGTGGAAACAGGGGCTAGCAGTTCTGTGTGTAGAAAAAAAGTAAAGCTTTTTAGTACTTGAATCCGTGCGGATTCCAACTGTAATCATAGTTTACTTCTGCAGTTGTCAAACGTGTATTGTTGGAAGAACAATTCCGGCATTCCTCTTTACGTTTTGGTTCGAAACATCATTTACTTGTGGGAGAGCAAATTACAAAGAGAGAAACACTCATCTTGGAAATGATCTGCAACCCGTGACCAAATATGTATCTATTCTTTTACCTAACAGTTCCTTCATTTCAAAATTGTGTTAAGAATTTGGCACAATCGTGGGACGTTTTTTTTTTTTTTTTTTTTGGCAAGCCAAAAAAAAAAACTCACTACAGAGTGCGCAAGCAGCGCAACCTCATTTGCACCTGGTTTGTAAATGCAAATTAGCTTTAGTTTCAGTGTCCCATGGAGAATGGCAGTTATGCTCACAAGTGCCGCCCCTTTCAAACTTTGAGGTACCTATCTGCCACTATAGTAGTTCTAGTTCTGGGACTTGTATGCAAAACCTGAACATCTTTTGGCTTAGGCTGCCGGTCCTTTTTTTTTACAAACCATCTGATTTGACCAATAATTTTACACCAGTTTCTGCCCAACTTTGTTTTCAAACCTTTTTTGGTGGCAATCAATGGGTAAAATGAGGCAACAACCTAGCGGTCCAACTCCTTGCCTAGCCTAGCCTAGAGCAGACTAAAAAAAAATCTAGTACATGCTAGTGGATATACCCTTTGGAATATACCATCAATAATCTAAGCCATTAATTTTCCTCGACGTTACATTCTCTAAATCTGAAAGTATCATCGGCGGTTAAAATTTAGGGATGATATTCCCATGTCTATATTCCCTAGGGTGAATACTAGGAAATAAATCTCCATTTGGAATGGGAAAAGCTAGATATAGATAATCTAGGGCATCGTTATCGTGACACGTATTATGATCAAAGGACAGAAATATAGGTCAATAATTGCGTACGGTTTTCTGAGTCAGCGATTCTGATTACGTATTTATCCAAACTGGATAAACATGTTTGAATGTGAATCGGTAGACTACATACATTTGTTAAAACCTGCATTCAAAAGTGAGTATACATTACCCTCTTCTCTTTCAACCCAGATCATAGGTCTGGAGGCTGGTTAGGTAACAGTGTATGTTTTTGGATATACAAAACTAGTCAAAAAAAACCAAGGTGACCAAACTTGTGGTACAAAAAATCCAGCCATATTACTTTTAATAAATGAAAACCATTTGATTAAAAAGTGGCACAAAAACCCCAGGTCAAATAATAATAAGTAAATTTAGTTTTTGTTATCGGCGCGCGGGTTATAACCCCAAAGGTGTCACTATCCATGTACAAAAACCCCAACAAAACAAATTGTTCACAAAAACCCCATTTAATATAAACTGTCTATATTAACCTTCTAGTTTAAATCACCCCAATAAAAATAAAAACAACCCCACCTTTAATTTTAAATCACCCCAACAAAAATAAAAATCAACCCCACCATTAATTTCTATTATATTATCACCACCACAAAATAACCCCACCAATGAGAACCACCAGCGTCGCCACCAGAGCCACGCTTAACGCCAACCACCCAGGCCGTATGTGCCTTGACCACCACCGCGCCACCACCATCGATAATTACCACCGCGCCGCCGCCGCCGCCAACCACCACCACGCCACCACCACCGATAATTACCACCGCGTCGCCGCCGTCGCTAACCACCACTACCACCTCGCCACCACCACCACCACCACCGCCAACCAATACATCGCCACCACCACCATCCCGAAAAACACCAGCGACACGCAGAGCCACCACCACAGGACCACCATACATCGCCAACCACCACCAGCAGCAACAACACCATTATCGCCGACCACCACCACCCAGCCCGAAAGAAAAATGATGAAACCAAACAGAAAAAAAATGATGAAACCAAACGAGAAAAATGATGAAACCAAAAATAAAAAATGATGAAACCAAAATTGGTTTCACCAAAACTAAATTAGGTTTCATCATTTTTCCACATGTGTCATTTCACCAACACGGCTTCAATGATGAAACCAAAATTGGTTTCACCAAAACTTGATGAAACCTAATTAGGTTTCTTAACTCCATTGTTGCTTGTACTCATATTCGGTACCAAAAGCACCACACTGCGACTCGGTCACCTCTTTCCAGCTGCGGTTTAAGCAACTTGAGAACTCAAGCTTGATACGGCTGCAAAACATTCCACCCATTGTCATTTGGTATCTCTTTCTGACCTCGATCCATGCCAAGAACCATCTCCTACTACTGGCTTTGTTTGAGCTGCATTAGGTGACTTGCGAAGTCCATTTGCTCCATAACATTACAGATGCAGTTGTAACCCGGTCTACACAGATAACTCAACCACGAGATACCACCCCTCTACACGGCATCACAAAAACCTCCATCCCGAGCTGCGGTCTCACGGCTCCAGTTCTCCATGCAGTGCAATCAACATCACCGCATCTTCTCAATGCAATTCAATTTCTGACTCCATGTGTTCCTTGATTCACAACACACAACCTAGGCATACATCTATTCATCTTGCCCAACTTGAACTTACGCCATTTGACTTTATCACTCAAGCAACACAATTACGGCACCAACATCGATAAGCTGCAGCCATTAGCCATAACAACTATCCATGAATCACGAACAAAACATACCATTCACAATTGCATTTCGAGTTGATTGCAATCTGTTCATCAATACACCCCAGGATCGAGCAATTTAAGTTTGCCAGTTCTCTGTAATTCGAACTCAACTACAAAACCCATTTCAATTTCACCAGAGCAACACCAATCTGCACAAATCAATTCCTCTCAGCTTCTCAATCAAATCTGAAACACATATTCACTACAAACCCTAACTTCAATTTATGTTAAAATCCATTCTAACAAACCATTGAGATTTAATAAAAAATCACCACAGAAAATTGGTGGTGAAGCGAGAAAGAAAGAGAAAGAAAAAGCGAGATCGACGAAATCCCTAATCGATGAAATCCCTAATTGATTTACCTTTTCTGCTGGTGGTGATTGTGGTGCAGAGAAGGAGATGAAGAAAGGAAAAAAAAATTAGAGATTCAATAACAGCTCCTCAGAGATGAAGACCGACAACCCTAAACCACCACGGAGGTGTTGCTGCTGGTGTTCGTGGGGATCTATTGGTGCTGCTGGTGGTGATTGTGGTGCGAGAAGGAGACGAATAAAGAAGAAAAAAAGAAAAAGAAATTAGAGAAGAAGAAGAAGAGAAGGTAAAGGGTATGTTATTTTTTAAAAAGCCAAACATACCCTTTACCTTCTCTTCTTCTTCTTCTTAATTTTCTTTTCTTTTTCTTCTTTATTCGTCTCCTTCTCGCACCACAATCACCACCCAGAAGACCAATAGATCCCCACGAACACCAAAGCAGCAACACCTCCGTGGTGGTTTAGGGTTGTCGCCTTCATCTCCGAGGAGCCGTTATTGAATCTCTAATTTCTTTTTCTTTTTCTTCTTTCTTCATCTCCTTCTCTCGCACCACAATCACCACCCGGCGAAAAGGTAAATCAATTAGGATTTCATCGATTAGGATTTCGTCGATCTCGCTTTTTTTTCTCTTTCTTTCTCGTTCACCACCAATTTTTTCGTGGTGATTTTTTATTAAATCTCAATGGTTTGTTAGAATGGGTTTTAACATAAATTGAAGTTAGGGTTTGTAGTGAATATGTGTTTGATTTGATTGAGAAGCTGAGAGGAATTGATTTGTGCAGATTGGTGTTGCTCTGGTGAAATTGAAATGGGTTTTGTAGTTGAGTTCGAATTACAGAGAACTGGCAGTTAAATTGCTCGATCCTGGGGGTGTATTGGATGAACAGGATTGCACTGAACCTGAAATGCAATTGTGAATGGTATGTTTTGTTCTAGTGATTCATGGATAGTTGTTATGGCTAATGGTTACAGCTTATCGTTGTTGGCAGGGTAATTGTGGTTGCAGATAAAGTCAAAATGGGTTCGTGTTGCTACAAGATGAATAGATGTATGCCTAGGTTGTGTGTTGTGAATTGAAGGAACACATGGAGTCAGAATTGAATTGCATTGAGAAGATGCAAAGGATGTTGATTGCATGGTAGGAGAATCTGAGCCGTGAGACCGCAGCTCGATGGAGGTTTTGTGGATGTCGTGGTAGAGGGGTGGTATCTGTGGTTGAGTTATTCAGGGTAGATCGGGTTACAAATGTATCTCAGAATGTTATGGAGCAAATGATTTTAGAAGTCACCTAATGCATTTCAAACAAAGCCGTAGTAGGAGATGGTTCTTGGCATGGATCGAGGCCGTAAAGAGATACCAAATGACAGCTGTGGAATGTTTTGCACCGGTATGAAGCTTGAGTTCGGGTTGCTTAAACCTAGTGGGAAAGAGGTGATCGAGTCGCAGTGGTGCTTTTGGTAATCGAATATGAGTACAAGCAATAATTGGAGTTAAGAAACCTAATTAGGTTTCATCAAGTTTTGGTGAAACCAATTTTGGTTTCATCATTGAAGCCGTGTTGGTGAAATGACATATGTGGAAAAATGATGAAACCTAATTTAGTTTTGGTGAAACCAATTTTGGTTTCATCATTTTTTATTTTTGGTTTCATCATTTTTCTCGTTTGGTTTCATCATTTTTTTCGTTTGGTTTCATCATTTTTCGTTTGGTTTCATCATTTTTTTTTCTCGGTGGTGGTGGTGGCCTGGCGATAATGGTGCGTTGTTGCCGGTGGTGGTTGGACAAGTGGTGGTCTCGTGGTGGTGGCGCGGTGGTGGTCGCGGTGGTGTTTTTCGGGGATGGTGGTGGTGGCGATGTATTGGTTGGGTGGTGGTGGTGGTGGTGGCGAGGTGGTAGTGGTGGTTGGCGGCCAGCGGCGACGCGGTGGTAATTATCGGTGGTGGTGGCGTGGTGGTGGTTGGCTGGCGACGCTGATGGTAATTATCGATGGTGGTGGCGCGGTGGTGGTGGAGGCTGCGGCTCGGTGGTGGTTGGCGTTATGTGGTCGGTGGTGGCGGCACGCTGGTGGTTCTTTGGTGGGGTTATTTTGTGGTGGTGATAATATAATAGAAATTAATGGTGGGGTTGATTTTTATTTTTTGTTGGGGTGATTTAAAATTAAAGGTGGGGTTGTTTTTATTTTTATTGGGGTGATTTAAACTAGGAAGGTTAATATGCGGTTTATATTAAATGGGGTTTTTAACAATTTGTTTTGTTCGGTTAGATACATGGATAATGACACCTTTGGGTGTTATAACCCGCGCGCCGTTCTGGATAATAATGAAATGAAGTGGGTGATTCTTAACGATAAGAGTTAAGTGGGTGAACAAAAGCCTACTGTCAAAGTAGAGACACGTGTATGGTCGTCTAAAGGCGGTACCAGGTTGATGGGGCTCTTACACTAACGAGATATATCCATGTGTCATAGATATGTGTTGCCCCATAAGATATGACTATGATGACTTCTAATGACACTTTTCATGTTCTGCTTGATCATGAAATACGGTGCTGCGCTATAAATAGCAGTGGTTGTGGATATAATTTTTATATTAATAATCATTGTACTCAATTTTGAGTTCTAACCTCCATTTCCTCTAAAATTTAGCCTACATTTTCGTTTTATCCATTGAAATTTCTCTTCCTCGGCTTCGATTTTCCTCTTCTACCACTTACAATTTCGTCTGCTCTTCTATATAAACTTGTGCTCTATCTTAATTTTTGTTTTTGCATTTTAAGATTTCTTAAGAGAATTTAGAAAAAATGTGTGGAATACTAGCAGTTTTGGGTTGTTCTGATGATTCACAAGCGAAAAGAGTTCGAGTCTTAGAGCTTTCACGGAGGTCATTATCGTGTTAAACAATTCATTTTAACCGCATTTATGTCATATAAGCATGGTAGAACTAGATTACTGCTGCAGCAGTGAGGGCCGACCAAAAAAAGACAAAAAATGCGACTAAAAGTTAATAGAGACTGTTGATTGCTCTTGACCGATGCTGCAGCCTACTCTTACTGGTCTAGATATACATATTTTGTTTCGTGAAATGTAACTCGAGTATTATTACTATTGGTATTATTTATTTATTTGAAGCATCCGAGTAATATTTGTTTGTTTTGGTATCTAGCCCAGTATAACAAAAACTAATTATACGGAGCATCAAAATACAAAATATGAATGCAGAAGTCTTTCTTTGTTCAAACTTCTACGTGGTACAAAATTATAAACTGAACGCTTGCGTGTACAACTGTCCCAAAAGAAAACAAACGCAAATGATTAATTAAATGCATGCGTGTACAGGTGTTCAAACATTAAGAACTGAAGGATAATTTCGTAAATTGACGTCTTAATAGAAAATCAGACCTTCACTTGAACAATTCCTCTCTTTCAGTCTATCTCCCATTGGAAAGATAAAAATGTCGGAGACTCTGTATCTCGTCTCTCCTTTAATTTCATCTTCATCTTTTTCCTTATTTGTCTCTGTGTTAATAAAAATATTCTCAATTTTGGTCAGTGATGGGTGAAGATGCATGGGCTTAAGATGGAAGATGCTGGGATTTTTAAGATGTATTCAAGATGAAATTGATGATTCGGTATATACCAGCTGGGTTTTGAGTTCTTCATAATTCAATTGAAGTTCAGAGAGTATTCACAGAGAGCAATTAAGAGAAACGATGATTGTAAAGGGTACCCGTACTTCTATAGTGGTATGTAAAGTCTAAACTTTGTAATGTATGATTTTTTACAAAATCTGTTTTTGTAAATTGGGTGTTTTTTTATTTTATTTATTTTGTAATGTATGATTTTTTATTTTTTTTTGTAAATCTGATTGTAATGCTAGTTTGTGTTCAGATATAACTAATGAAGGTAAGAGTTGAAAAACAAATTTAATTCAATCATCATATGGGTGTGTTAATTTTTGATTCAAAAAAATGGATCAGGTATGGTTTTAACCGGATCGGTAACTCTGTCTTCTACACCCGCGATCAACCCGATCTCGGTCCGGAATATCTGTAAATGTCCTGTATATCTCTGTTTTGTCTTTTCCAGATTTAATCTTCTTCAACTGAACTTGATTGATACATATGATAAAATTCATGCAAATTTGAACTATCTATTGTTTTTCTTGTATCATATTGAGGTGTAAATTGACGATGTTGAATCAATTTTGAGAATTCATTGTTTTTCTATTTCCTGTGAACATGAAGATGATCCTTCAATTGGTCGATTATAATGGATTGAATCCATATTTTGATCAACTTTGAACTGATGATTTTCTTGTTTGATCATATTTGACAGAAATTTATAATCAATTTGATCAATTACTTGAAACTTAGTCTCAATTTCATGAAATTGGTAAATCAAATATTTCAATTTTAATTTTCTGGGACATTTGTTGTGTCTGACATGATGCATATTTTTGATCCTATAGAAGGCCTCCCTAAAGGTCGGCTAGATTAAAGGAGATTGCAAAAATTGTGCGTGTGCAGATTGAAGCACCGAGGACCTGACTGGAGTGGGATGTACCAGCATGGTGACTGTTTTTTGTCGCATCAACGTCTTGCAATTGTTGATCCGGCTTCGGGCGATCGGCCTCTATAACGAAGACAAAGCCATTGTTGTCACTGTAAGTTAATTTCTCATATTTTTAGTATTTTAGTTTCCAGTGGCTTCTTTGAGCTTTTTGCTCAAAGATGTTCTTCTTTGTGTTTAGAATTTTGTTATCTTTAGTTTCGACTTTGTTTTTTTTGTTCCTTTGAGCTTTTTGCTCTTCTCTTGTTGTATCCGCCGCACACCCGCTTGTGTGCTCTTTAATTAGCCGAATTTGAATAAGCGAGGAGGACTTTATATATGGTGACTTTGTGTCAATGTGAAGCGTGACATTTTTTCCAATTAGACACAAAAGATTGGATTTGGTTCAACGATGAAAGGACGACACCGCCCCTCTAAATCAAAATTTTCTTTTTTCATTTAGATATTTTCGTAAATAAACTCAAGAGGAAGGGCACTAAGGTATTAGACATTTTCGTAAATAAACCAAAGAGGAAGGGCAGTAAGATATTAAACATTTTCGTAAATAAATCAAAAAAAGAAAGGCAACTAGATATAAGAGCCAAATTTTATTATAATTCCTTATGTATCCTATTTCTTTAGGGGTATAATTGACAACCAAACTTTAATATAACATATCTAAAAATCCATGCCTTGGAATTTTACAAATTTTATCTCATTGGAAAGGTTTTAAAAAAAATCTACGCAATGAAAGTATAAACAACAATATTAAATTTAGAGTTTTTACGAAAATTTGTAAAAACATTTATCATTTTAGGCACAATTTTGAAAATAAAATGGAGATCCATTATGCAAACCACTACAAAAGGATACATAATACTTTATGTAACCATATTTTGGTTTTATGCATCAACTAATTTTCTTTTGCAACTAATAAAACGATGTACTCTTTCCGTTTCAAGAAAAATGATATTTTCACTTTAGCCATAAATTTTCTTTTACAGTCCGATTGTAGGAGTGTTTCCTTTTTTCTTCGGTCGGCCTTCCCACCGTGGCAGCGGTCATCTAGTCTATTCTCTTTGATCGATCAAAAAAAAAAGTTTCCAGTGGCTTCTATTTTGTTACAAGTAGAACTAATAAGGATGTTCATGGGTTGAGAACACAGGTGAATGGAGAGATATACAACCATGAAGAGTTAAGGAAGGGTTTGTCGAATCACCGTTTCCGTACAGGAAGTGACTGCGACGTCATAGCTCATCTGGTTTGTTTCCATTCAGAATTTCTTGAAATGTTTCCTATTGTGTTTCATTTGTTTAATGACTAGTAATTTTTATTTTCGGCTGCATTTGGTTTTACTAGTATGAGGAACATGGTGAAGATTTTTGGACATGTTGGACGGGATGTTTTCATTTGTACTGTTGGACACCCGCGACAACAGTTTCATTGTTGCAAGAGATGCAATTGGGATCACCTCCTCTATATTGGTTGGGGACTAGATGGTAAGTCTTTGATTAACGTGCCTAATTAGCTGCAGCTTCTTTTGTTTCTGGATAAAACGATAAATTAGCGCACTGCTGTAATTTGTCAGGTTCAATATGGATTGCATCAGAAATGAAAGGTCTTAATGACGATTGCGAACATTTTGAGTACTTTCCTCCTGGCCACTTGTACTCAAGCAAACATGGCGGTTTCCGAAGATGGTATAACCCAAAATGGATGTCAGACACTATTCCCTCTGCTCCATATGATCCATTGGTTCTCAGACGTGCTTTTGAAAATGTAAGTTAATTTGTTATGTCGAAGCATTTAGAACTTTGGCACTGATCTTGAAATTAAGAACTCTTATGTAGCTGATTGCAAGTATCTAATGAAATAATCAAAATTTTATAGGCTGTCATAAAGAGGTTAATGACTGATGTACCTTTCGGAGTTCTGCTGTCGGGGGGATTAGACTCATCGTTAGTTGCATCCATCACTGCTCGCCACTTGACCGCTACAAAAGCAGGAAAGCAATGGGGACCTCAACTTCATTCCTTTTGCGTCGGCCTTGAGGTTACTTCTAATTTTCATGGCAAGATTTCAGATGTGGTTTTGTGTGTTTCAAAAAAAAATAACCGCATAATTCGTTTATTTATATCAGGGCTCACCAGATTTGAAGGCAGCAAGAGAGGTTGCAGATTATCTGGGTACCATTCACCATGAATTTCACTTTACAGTACAGGTATTCAAAGTTAGATTAGTATCTTTCAGGTTTCATGAATGTCATATCTTTTTGACCAAGTTACATGGAAATTGTAATAGGATGGAATCGACGCTATTGAAGACGTCATATACCATGTTGAAACGTATGATGTGACTACGATAAGAGCAAGCACTCCTATGTTTCTTTTGTCTCGCAAGATTAAGTCACTAGGAGTGAAAATGGTGATATCTGGAGAAGGTTCTGACGAGATATTCGGAGGGTACTTGTATTTTCACAAGGCACCAAACAAAGAAGAGTTCCACCGTGAAACATGTCGTAAGGTAATCAATGTATGATTGTAGTTACATATTTTAAACCAGAAAATTATATGGATAGCTAATAAACGATGAGTTTTGTTCTTCCAATTTGCAGATTAACGCTCTCCATCAGTATGATTGTTTGAGAGCTAATAAATCAACTTCTGCTTGGGGTTTGGAGGCTCGGGTTCCATTTTTGGACAAAGAATTTATCAATGTGGCAATGGATATTGACCCTGAGTGGAAAATGGTTCGTTGAAAAATGAGACATTCTCAACTGAAATTTTACTTTTCTTGTTTCTCAGAACTTGTAACCGAGCTCACTATTTTTCTTTATCAGATTGATAAGAGTCAGGGGCGTATTGAGAAATGGATTCTCAGAAGGGCCTTCGACGATGAAGAGCGTCCTTACCTTCCAAAGGTTCAGCGAAATCTGGTCTACTTCAGTCTTTTCTATACCACAAGTGTAAATTACTGACACAAGCCTTTTTCGGTTTTGCAGCACATTCTCTACAGGCAGAAAGAACAGTTCAGTGATGGCGTTGGCTACAGTTGGATTGATGGGCTTAAGGCACATGCTGCAGAAAATGTACTCTTCTCTCTTCAGTGTTCGCACTTGTATGTTAATACCTGCTTAGCATGATTTCTCATTTCTGAATTATAAAATGCACATCTTTCTTTCCAGGTGACGGATAAAATGATGCTTCAGGCAGCACACATTTACCCTCATAACACGCCCACAAGTAAAGAAGCTTACTACTATAGAATGATCTTTGAGAGATTCTTCCCACAGGTAATAAAACAGGTTAAATGGTAGAAAAGGACAAAGCCACTCCTGATTATAGAACATCTATAGATTTAGTGACCCTTTTTATTTTTCTACGCAGAACTCAGCAACGTTAACAGTTCCTGGAGGCGCCAGCATAGCCTGCAGCACAGCCAAGGCCATCGAATGGGACTCTAATTGGTCCAACAATCTCGACCCTCTGGCCGAGCTGCCTTAGGTGTTCATGTTTTGGCGTATGATCCAAAATTACCTGGCCCTATTCCTGTTTCCATAGCCTCAGCTAAGATCATGAATGGCGTTCAAAGGATGGTCGAACTGGATGTTCCTAGTGTTGCAATTCAAACCTAAGATTCCCGTAAGTACGTATTTCCAAGGTAGAGGTGTGCAGTTTTAGAGTGTCATATTATGCACATAACTATCATTAGGAATTTCAGAGAGTGAGGTTAGCGAAAGGGTGTTTTATATTATTTTCTTGATTACAAGTATGAGAAGAACAGTTGATTCCATGTATCCGGCACGCCCGGTAAACACCAATGTATGCAGTCTGTGTGGCCTCTTGGCTTTGCTTTTTCTTCATCTGTTACAACTTTTCCACCAAATTCAGTGTAAACCGATGCATGTCCATCAATTCTATGCTCTGACATTTGTGTTATGTTGATAAATTGTACTGGAATTTTCATTCGATCTACTACACTGGCCACTATGTTCATAACCCGTCGGTTTAAATCACGTCCCCAGTACTTGTTGAATGGCTTTGTTTCGTTGTAGCAGCGAAATCCTTTCTTTTCGTGCCGATCTATGCTTCTGCAATGTTCAATAACTCGTTATTAGCATATTACATCCCAAAATGAATGTATTTTACTTCTAGTTTTGGGAACTTTTCAGGTTGAGATATGAAACAAACCCCATATGTGTTGGAGACATTGTAGTAAACAAGACCCTGGTCTTGTTTGAAGCAATGGTAGAGTCAACCCAATTAGCCCATGTCTTTAAGGCAATTCTGTAAGCCACTTCTGCCTCCAACTCTTCGTACCCGTCTTCGCCATTTGAAAATGAACCCCATCTGTAATCAATAACATGAATCAACTTCAAAGGAGCTTCATTTCAATTCGAATAAATGGTTTAAGTTGAGAGCTGGAACTTACAGTGACTTGATTTTGATACCATTCATCCACCAAATGTATGTATTGAAAATAAGAATATCTACTCCTAGCCAGTATTGTGCATGCTTGGATACTGAATCTACTTTCAGTATTCTCTTCCTTGGATCTGATATGATATCGAGATCCGAATTAGATTCAATTAGAAATGGCGCCCAGTAAAATTCAATTGTTGCATTATATTCCTGAAAATAGATTCAGTCATTAATCAATTTGCACACACACAACAAAAAAAAAAAAACACTTATTTAGCGGCAGCGAAAGCATAGCCCGTACCTTGGCTTTAAAAACAGTGTGAGAACGACCATGTCGACGCATGGTTTTTTGTTCTGGGGGTATGACAGATTGAACCAGACAAACGAAAGATTGCCACTGATTTCTCTGTAGTGAATCTCCAACAAACATGAGCCGCTTCCCTCCCAATTTGTCAAGAACAACTTCTGGATCAAACCTGGAAATGAATTCATAGTTTGAATGTGCATTTTAGATTCACAGGCATGTGGTGGATATATACATTTGTTAACAGGAAAGGAAATCAACCTTGGCAAAACACAATCATCTGGTTGCCATTCCCAGTGACGGTAATCAGAATCCGTTCGACCGTTCTTTACACAAGAAACTTGTTTGTCGATATATGGGCAAGATTGGTCCGAATACAATGGCTGAGACAAATTGTTGAATACCCATTTCCCTTTAGTAACATCACACTTGTTTTCAAGAAATTCTTCGTCGTCTGTATTAGTTTTGTCCATTTCCTCTGCGTCAACAACTGAATTACCATTTAGAAAAGTACTACATTAACCAACAGAATTTCGTAAGGTACAATGAAACATGACATATAAACGGTACAAGTAGCGTACCTTTAGAAGAACCCTTGCTGGTAAGATTACTTCTTGTTTTCTTTTTTTTCGCAGGGTACCCGAATCACTTCCTTTGGTTTCTTGACTTGAACAAGAATTGCTGAGCTTGAAAAACGAAGTGGGAGAGAGTAACCTTGAGTTTTCATCATTGTGGAATAACCCAACAAAGGCAAATACAAGAAACACGAAAGCAATGACGAAAAGCGGAATCTTTACTCGGGCATGTTTCATTGTGCTTACAATGAGGAAGACTACTGCAATAGCTTAAAGAGGCAGAGAATTTAAAAGTAGAAACAAGGTTGTTGAGATCATATGATTTATATTAAGTGAAGAAGTTATTTGAGTAAGAGTAAAGTTAAGACAACGTGCTATAAAGTTTATGGAAAGGGTAGAATGCAACATTCCAACTGCCACTCTCACTGCACTACACTTTTTATAGCTTAGGTAAAGCCGTAAAAGTAAACTACACCTAGCAGATGGGAAAGCTCAAGTGCTCAACTATAAGTAGGTGACCCGTGAAAAGGTCCTGAAATATACTCGTTTCAGAAAAGTGTTACTCGCTTTTTCCATAAAGTATCACTTTTCCGAAACAGAGGAATAGTACTATTACCAGTAGCAATTAACCAAACAACAATTGCCCTTCAACTATTGCATAGGAGGTATGGACTGGATCAAATAGAGAGGGGCTGAAAAAATGAAAACCCGAAAACATAAAAGATCCAATTGTAACCCTATGTTGAGAGCGAGGCGACACACAATAAGTTCTGATTTCTCTTCTAGATTTAGACGCATATTCATTTACTTTGACAAATCTTTGCAATGGAGGTAGTTGAATCCTCGGAAGGAACCAGAGATGATTATGATTCCAGCAAACTTGCAGACTTCCGCAGGCGTCTGATTGCTTGTAATGGTAATTTCACTTCACACAACATTTGGAATGAAATTCGTAACTCTGACAACCCAAAGATGTATATGGCCGATTTCTTCAGGAATAAGCAGGCAAGGCTTGGTAGTGCAATAAAGAGATCACTTCCCTGGAAATTCGAACAGTCTTCTACAACGATTAGTTCTGACAAAGATCAGAGAACTGGTCTGACACACAATACTATTATTTGATGTGTTCTGACACACAATATGATCCTGCCATAAAGCCCCTGATGATGGAAAAGAAAGACAGGATCATAAAGCTAACTGATGTCGCACTCCTTGCTAAGGTAGGAGGAAGGCAAGATGAAGGTGAAAGTGGAGAGACCATTATTGGAACCCTTGAAGCCCATGTAAACGGGTTCATATTTACAAGAAATGATGTAAAAATACATGCATTTCAGGGTTGCGGATATAAATGTAGCTGTTTTCCGGGTTGCAGACGAGAGGATGCTGCCGCCTCTTTTGCACTTCCACTTGCATCACCACATCAAGGTAGGGACAGAAAAATCAAAGGATATTCAGTTCCATCTGATGCCGACACAGAAGGTATCTACGATTGAGAAAGAGAAGCAATCAAGGGATAGGGGCCGTAACAAAGATTTACGGAACTTTGTGGAGGAAGTTGGAGCTAAATTGGATTGTCGACCCCGGGAGCTAGAAACAGACTGGGAATTTCATGGGGTTCTACCCTCCAAGGTACCAGCCAGCTTTGTTCTGACTTCATTTTGCTTAGTTATGCTTGTAGAGACGCCTTTCGTTGTGTCCATACTAACCGATATTGAGATTGTCAATCTATCGTACCATATACCTGGAGAAATATTCATGACTGTCATATTTAATGACTTCAAGGTTGAGAATGTGTTTCAAATCTCAATTCCCTTTGAATCAGTTGATCGCTTAAAAGAGAAACTTAACTTAGTGGGTGTGGTCAAGTACTATGAGAACAAGCAGGATCTAGACTGGAAGTCAATAGTGAAAAATATCACATATGACCCGGTGACATTCGTCAAAAATGATGGATGGGAGTTTTATAATCTTGAGGATAGTGCTACTTCTGCTTTCTATGTGGAAGAGTTCATCCCAGACGGCCCAGACTATTTTTCAGGTGAAGAAGCATAACAAAGTGAAAGGCAATGCTCTATTTTGTGTTTTAAGCGTATGTCTAAGTAGGCCAAACTGAGAGAAAGTGAGAGACACCAAAAAGATAATGCTTTCCTGTTTCATGTTTTCTTGGTTACAAGTATGTGTACAAAAGTTGATTCCATATATCCGGTACACCCGGCAAACACCAATGAATGCAGTCTGAATGATGTTTTTGTTCATCTGTTATCACGTTTTCTCCAGACTCGGTGTAAACTGAAGCGTGACCATCAATTCTTTGTTCAGACATTTGTGTTATGTTGATAAATTGAACAGGAATTCTCATTCTCTCTACTACACTGGATACTATGTTTGTAACGCGTTGACTCAAGTATCTTCCCCAGTACTCCTGAAATGGCCTTGTTTCATTGTAGCATCGATATCCTCTCTTCTCATGCTGTGTGTAGCTTCTGCAGTCAATAGTTTATCATCAGTATTTTGAGGTCATTCAAAAAACAAAGAAAAGGAACTCATGCGCATGTGGCACTTGCACCATGCAACCTCACTAGGACATGGACCATTGCTTCAAACTTAAAGGACTCATATGAACTTATGCCAAACTAACCCGCTTGAGAAACGATGCATGTACACATCCTGCATTGTCAGATGCAACTTGCAGGTGCAATTTCGCATCCTGCATTATCAGATGCAACTGCAAGTGCAATTTGACAAAGCGGACAAAATTTGTGCTAAAATTGCAAGTGTAGTTAGAAGTGCATGGTTTAGTTCAAACGGGTTATTCTGCAGAAACTTCACTGTCTTAGTAACGCAATGGTCCGTCTATCCAAGATTGCTAGTTGTGTTTTACTATATGCTTTGAATGTACTTATGATTGAGAAATGAAACAAACCCCATATGTATCGGAGACATGGTAGTAAAGAAAACCCTGGTCTTGTTTGGATCAACAGTGGAATCAACCCAATTTGCCCATGTTTTCAGACCAATTCTGTAAGCAACTTCTGCATCCAGCTCTTCAAACCCGTCGTCCCCATTTGCGAAAGAACCCCACCTGTTCACATTAGATAAACTAAATCTTAGAAAGAATTCATTCTATTGAAATTAAACAAGTATGAAGCTCAATGAAGAGTAACTAGAAGTCTGGGACTTACAGTGATTTAATCTTTATACCATTCATCCACCATATATAAGTATTGAAAACAAGAATATCTACCCCCATCCAGTACTGCGCATGCTTAGTTACTGAATCTACTTTCAGTATTCTCTTCCGTGGATCCGCAATGATATCCAGGTCTGTATTTGACTCGATAAGAAATGGCGCCCAATAGAACTCAATCGTCGAATTATATTCCTGACAGTTTACTGAAAATGTTAGTCATCTATACTGAAAATTTCAAAGACATTACACTAACTAGTCGAATATAGTGCAAACCTTAGCCATGAAAATAGAATGAGGACGCCCGCGTTGCATTGACTTCTGTTCTGCCGGTATAACGGATTGAACCTGACAAACAAAAGACTGCCATTGATTTTTCTGTAGTGAATCTCCTACAAACATGAGTCTTTTGTTTCTCAGCTTATTAAGAACAGCCTTAGGATCAAACCTGTAAATGAACCAACAGAATAAATATAATTCTTTTTAGACTCAAATGAGGCATTGTATATACAGTAGTTTAAGCTTGTAATAAACCTTGGCAAAACGCAATCATCTGGTTGCCATTCCCAGTGACGGTAGTCAGAGTCTGTTCGTCCGTTCTTCACACAAGAAACTTCTTTATCGAGATACGGGCAAGAGTGGTCAGAGTACAAAGGCTTAGACATATTGTTGAAAACCCATTTCCCTTTAGCAATATCACAGCTGCTTACAATAAATTCCTCTTCATTATCAATACCTGTGTAATTGCTGCTTTCATCTGGAGCTAAAACCGAATTACTTGTATGAGTGTAAGTACTGATGTCATTCGCAATTATGTCTTCATGACCTGTTTTTGATTCTTGACTTAACCAAGACTTGTCAAGTTTGAGAATTGAAATAGAAAAAAGAGACCCGGTGCTTTCATCTGTGTGGAGTACCAAAACGATGATAGCAAACACGAAGAAGACCGTAATTATTGTGTAGACAGAAGTTTTCGCCCGAGAAGAGTTCATCATTACAGAGAGAAAGAGGGCAATGTGAAGATTAAGAATTATAAGCTTATATGAAAGAGTTGGAGTGAATTTGCTTATAGGATTTGATGAGTAGGAGTGAAGTTAAGACATATTTGTTCAAAGTAGTACAAGGGAAGTTAGAGCTTTTAACGTTTTATAATCTCTTTATCTATGTGAACAAGAAGTTAGTTAAATCTACCTAACGGATGTGAAAGGTGAACTGTGCATAAGAAAATAGCCTACATTAAAATCAAACTGAACACGAAAATGAGAGGACCAAAGGAAATAAATTTTTTTAAAGGTTTGCGGTGAGCGTGGATCGAACACGCGACCTTCAGATCTTCAGTCTGACGCTCTCCCAACTGAGCTATCCCCGCGACGTCAAAATTGCATGATTTTACTGCTTTATAGAAGAAAATTCTATAAATGACAAATAAACAAGAGTTTTTTTTTTTTTTTTTGATCCAACAAAAAATTTTATAAATAAAAAAATAATAAATCAACTTCTGTATGATTGTCTCCATGTATGATTGTCTCCATGTATGATTTAGAATTTTATAAATAAAGAAAATTCTATAAATGACGAATAAACAAGAGTTTTGTTCTTCCATGTTGCAGATTAATGCTCTCCATCTGTATGATTGTCTGAGAGCTAATAAATCAACTTCTTCTTGGGGTTTGGAGGCTCGAGTTCCATTTTTGGACAAAGAATTTATCAATGGAGCAATGGATATTGACTCAGTGGAAAATGGTGAGACATTCTCAACTAAACTATCTCTAATTTTCCCTTTTCTTGTTTCTATGTACGTAAAAGCTGAGTTCACTGTTTTTTATCGACCGATAAGAGTTTGGGGCGTATTGAGAAATGGATTCTCGTAAGGGCCTTTGTGATGAAGAGCAATCTTACCTTCCAAAGGTTCAAAGAAAGTCTTGTCTACTTCGGCCTCTTCTTTCCTTCCAAATTAAGAAGTTTTCTACACGTACCCACACTAACAGATTGATTTAGTAGCTAATACGTAACTAGAGCTATCATTAAACCAATAAAATCAAAGATAAAATATTAACCAACAAAATAAGTAAAAACCCATCTCAAAAAAACACCAAATCATCAGCAATTAGTCCCACATAGTCATAAAAGGAATAAAGCAAAGAAACTCGTTAGTAGCATCATAGGGCCTTTAGGAAGAAGCAACAAGAAACTTTTCCCAACAGACTCTCGCATTTTTCATAATAGCACAACAAATTTAATGATGTGAGTCCAAACTTCCAACAAGTTGCACATAGTTGCTCATAGTTGATAAATCCGACCTTGTTTGTTGGATAGGACTTGATTGACACTCGGACATTGATCTTTGGTACCATCTCGAAAGTTATTCTCATATCAACTGGTCCCACGGATTTTATCTAGTTGCTTTACTGATTGTTTTGAGAAAGAGATAAAGCTCTTTGATATCTTTCTTGATTGTTTCTCACTTTTAAGTTGGTGCTCTCAGAATTATATTGGAGTTTAGTCCATACAGATTGCCGAATGGAATATTGAGTGTGGTTGTTATACCCCCATGTTTTCAGATTGATCACAAGAGGATTCAAGTTTGTGTTGTGCGTGTTATTGAGAAGGCAATTGAAGATTTAAAGACAAAAATATTTTCTTATTAGTTTTCATATCTTGTGAATTTGTGCACACATCTTGATCGGTTGGTAACAACAAGATCTTGTTTATCTTTGATAGACTTGTGATTATCTAGTTGATAAGATCGACATCACTTTATAGTTACTCTTTGAGTTCTATATTGATTGATTGTGAATTCGAAAATTGGTTCTTTCAGTAACCAAGTTTTGGATTGATCTAACCAGACAAAGGAGTTTATTAGCTTAAACAGAAGAGCCTTTGTCAATAACTCAAGATATCTTTTACAAAGATTGAATAGAGTGGTTACCAAACAGTTTCATTTCTTTGCTGTTTGGAGTACGATTCAAAGGAGTAACAATTCACGTGCGTGACTCTAGAAGTTGAAGGCGCATGGATACTGAGGAAACTAAGTAGCTAGGGATAGTTTACTTGATCTCAACTATACGAAGTTGACATTAGATTTTGTACAGTGGCTTAATTCTGATAGTATCAAACGGACTAGGTCCCTGGGGTTTTCTCGCATTTTTGCGCTTCCTTGTTAACAAAATCTTGTTGTGTTATTTACTTTACTTCGCATTATAATTGTCTTATTATAATAAAATAAATTACACTTGTATGTTAATCCGAATTGCTTGACATTGATCCTAATAGTCAATCGGTTTTATTATCGTAACTATTGTCAAGTAAATATCTTGTTGTCGTATTTTCTACCTCTGGTCCATAGACAATCACACAAGGTATATGACTTATAGGTTGATATTTGAAATATTGTGGTGTATTTGGGTACCCTCGTCTTTTCAATTAGTATCGGACGTGAAAATACGAAAAGATGTAACAACTGCTTTTTGGTGCGATCCAACATATAAGAATGAACTCCAATTCACATGAATCGATTTTTTGTTAACGCATCAGTCAAGATTTGATGGAACTAACTATCTCGTAGGGAAATCTGCTATGAAATCTTTTCTTCAATCACACGATTTTAATACTTGGTTATTAGTCGTTGATGGATATAATCGTCCGAAAATAGAAGGATAAGAAACGAGTTTAAACACTTAGTTGATTATACAAGTGAAGAAAAGGCTTTTACAAAAACAGTAACCAAGATGGCTTGAATGCTATTCATGTCAGTAAGTCGAAGGTAATATATTGTAAAAGGAAGCTAGACTTCAAACCCTCACTTCGATTGGGAAAACCTTCATATGGATGATAACGATACTTTTGAAGAGTTTCATGTTAAACTCTCGAGATAGTTAATGCTTCTTTCACTCTTGGAAAGACTATTTATGAAAAAGATATAGTATGCAAAATTCTCGTGAGCGTTGACATCTAGATACGAATCTGAGAAACATGCAATCATGAAAGCAAACTTTTAACTCTCTATCGAAGCACACTTGTTGGAAAGTTAAAGATCTTTGATCATAAATCTCAATCTATTCAAGCTAAAGGAATCGCTTTTAAAGCTGAAAAATTCCAAAAGCTCATGTGGAGAAAAATAGATTAGTAAATGATTCGATGAATTGATTGCGAAAATTCAGATGATGATATTGAATTAACATGTTCATTGATTAGTAGACGTAACCAAATCTTCATCAACATAATCTATGTATTTACTATTTAAATGGAATAGCGGACGGAAACAAATAATACGAATTAATTTATCAAGTTATATTGTAGTTTTTTTGAAGACCGAATATCATCCTATATATAAAAGAAATTATCACACTTTACTTTCTTCATTTATTCATAATATACTGAATATTGAGAGGACTTCAAGGGGTGTTCAAGGATTTCCTAAAAATAAGGCGAATATACTCGCATCAATCGACCCACCTAACCCGTTGTACACCCCAAGCCTCAATGATATTTAAGTGTTGCATTATACTCCATCTGTATTTTTTTATTTGTCCTATATTCTATTTTGGTCTTTCTTTTTTATCTCTCGCTCTCCCGTTTATAGGCGTATTTTCCTTAAACTATCAAATATACCCTTTATTTTTAATGATCATAACATCATTTTTAATATGAACTTAATTCAGAATCTTAAATAGTATCACTATATATAAGGAAAAAAATATATTCAATATCGACGATTCCCTTTTTAAATAAAAATATTTATGGACATTTATAAAATCTTATCTTATCTTATACTATAATAAAGAAAAGGGGTCTTTTCAACCGCGACATAGAAAAAAATCCAAAATACCCTCCGTGTTTTTAAACCTTCAGCTTTTTTCGCCGATTTCAAAGGGGTAAGTGTAAACACGTCTTTAACGTAGAAGTGAATTCAGAATCAAACTTGTCCTCATCTAGACAATTACAAAGTTTCAAGTTCCGGAACTGATGGCATATTCAGGTTTGATCTAAAAACTTCAATCCCACTTGTTGAAGGGGTTTGAAGACTTCGTTGTTTGCATCTTCTTCTCTGTCTTATTTGTTTTTTTAGTCCCTTTATTCATTTCGGTTCTATTATTATGTTGTTTTAACTGCTTTTGCAGATATCCATAGTCGATTCCTAAGTGTCGCTCCCAAGGTGGTGGTAATCGTAGTGATTATACTAGTTCAGATCTCTCGTTTATTTGTCACACTAGTGTTTGCCCCAAAATAATAGTCGTATTATTTGTATTATCATCATATCTTGTGTGATCTCAAAAGGTCGTTTTGAATCGGTATTCCTATCCTCAATATTGCCGCAACAAAGATCCTATCTTCGATTCCATCTTCATCAATGTCTCATATTAGACTAATCTCCCTAAGCTCCATTCCGAATCGGTTCCTTGTTTAATTCAAGAAAACCCTATCGCCGTGATTATAGCATTTTCGTAGGGAAATTTCTTTCATATTCAAATTCAATTCCTGGTCAATAATATTAGACCGGATATGTTGTTTCTCTCCCAACAAATATGGAAACAAAATTATTCTCATCAATACAAAGATTTCCATAAACCAATAAGGTATTCAACCCCATATACAAAACCCTAAACCCTAGGATATTATTGTAAAGTAAATTACTTCATCATAATCCTTGGAGATACTATGCCTTCTCAAACCAACAACCAAAGATAAATCCCAACACAAACATGCAACCAACAGGATCTGTGTCTACTCCTCTCAGATCAATAAGAAGAATAGTTGCATCTGCTCAACCATATGTTGAAGATACTGATGTGTTTACCTTTAGTCTTCTTGGAAAGATAATCTTTAAGGCTCCTCTAGATCATGAAGAAGTGAAAAAGAAATAAATGATCATTGGAGAAGTTATCGCAAGTATGAAATCATCACAAAAGGCACAAACCTATTTATCTTTAGGTTTCAGAGAGAAGACGCATTCAATGGTGTTAGAATGAAAACTGGGACATCATGGGATACTTGCTATCTCTTAATCCAGTTTGATCCCAACATAGCTATCTCTCGAACATAAGTTTGAGCAACATGTCTGGACTGTTAAGTTGAGAAACCTGGGTAATATCATTCTAAATGATAGGCTAATATATAACTAATGAAATATGCAAGGACATAGGGAAAAAGGTCAATCCAGAAGGTAGGAGAAGACATCCAAGAGGTAGTGTCATAGGTACTGTCTATATTGAAGTAAAGCTTTCTGAGCCACTAAGACGTGGAGGATGGTACATTACTCCTAATGGGCAAAAGCAATGGGTCATATATCACTTTGAGATGCAGCCATATGAGATCCGTAAAAAATGTTGGGTTGTGGATCATGAAGACACAAAGTAAAAGACTTGCTCAAGAACAAAAAGTGGAAGCCATGACAGAAGCGGAATACACTTTGGAGTCGACCGAGGAAGGGAAAAAATTTCTGGCTGCCTATATAACAAGTGAGGATGCCAATATAATGGATGTGGGGGTGGAAATATCAAAGGGTACCGATATTACTTCTTCTTCTTCGACTACACCGTTACCACTTTATCATAATGGAGGAAACTTAGATCTGGAAATAGAAGACGCCGAAACGAGGAAAAATAAGCGAACCAGAGAAGCAAGTTCTCATATTAATCCCATACAAAATCCTACTTACCTCATAATCTCAATCCCCCGATTACCCACAACAATCCCATTTACCAAAAGTCCTAATAACCGAATCGATGAAATGATCGATTATAATGATCTCCCAAACAAAAATAGGATGGAATACCAACTTAATTCAATGGATGATAATTGTTATAAGGCATCCGATAGCAAAATCTGAACATATTGGAGCGGTTTCACGGAATCACTATGGAAATGGAGCATCCGCTAATCGTGTCTTTTATCAAAACGCTAGTTTTACTTTTATTTTTTTAATACTAGTAATTTATGCTATTGTGACCTCTCTTATGTTAGTTACAAATTCATCTCTAGACTATTCTTGCATAATTATTGCTTTTCTTTTCTTTTAATTATAGTTCTAGTTGCCTTATTTTGCATCCGTTGTATTCGATTGATTGTTGCTTGCCCTTATATCACCGGTTCAATCTTACTATTGTCTTCAATTTAGTGTCTTGCAATTTCTCCCAGATACTTAGCCATCAAACCCACTCATGATTCTCTTTATAAAATTCATAATTATTCTGGTATTTATCTTTTTTCTCAATCATGAGAATGAGAATTGCCAGGGTTTCAACCCTCGATACTAGAAACAGCTTGTGGAATCAAATTAGAAGTCAAAATCCCGATGTTATCTTTTTGTGTGAAACCAAAAATGACTCTACAAAAATGAGCCATTATCTTAAGAGATTCAACTATCCTAACAATTGATATGCCCTTCATTGGGTCTCTCTCGGTGGAACGCTTCTTTTGTGGAAGAGTGGTTTCACTTTAAACATTGTCCAGTCTACTGATAAGATGATTCACACAACTATCTCTTATGACCCTAGTAAACCAGAGTTCCTTGCTACTTTTCTTTATGGTTCTACATACCATGATGAGAAAATTGCACAATGGAACCACATTGATAGTATTAGTACTGACATTAATCTCCCATGGGTTTTAATTGGTGATATTAATATCATTATGTTTGCCCATGAAAGATCCACCAATACTAGGCCAACCACCACTGAATACCCTATGATACAACAAGTCATTGATAGATCTGACTTGAGTGATTTAGGGTACATAGGTGCTCGGGCCACTTGGTCCAATAGGCAAACCGATTCTCGACAATGTTAAAGCTAGACTTGATAGGGCTTTGGTTAATGGTCATTGGCCGCATCACTATAATCATTCCAAACTTTTTCATATAGATGCAACAGCTCTTGACCATTTACCTATCCTTTTGGTCACTAATTGCGTAGTGACCATCATGGTAAAAACCTTACAGATATTTTAAATGTTGGTTCAAAGACTCCACTTGCCAACAAGTTATTAGGGATGCCTATATAACTAATGTTAGAGGGTCTCATGCTTTTAAAATGGTCAATCGCCTTAGAAATGTTAAATATGAGCTTAAGAAATGGAATATTTCACATTATGGTAATATTGATCAAAAAGTTTTCTCTCTAACTGATCAACTCAAGCATCTGAATAATAATCCTTATTCTATTCAGAACAATAAGGCCATAAAGGAAGTTGAACATAATCTTGAGTTGGCACAAAAAGCTCAAGAATCCTTTTATGCTCAAAAATCTAGAGTTGATTTTACTAAGAACCATGATAGAAATACTTCTTATTACCATACCAATGTGAATAGAAGAAGGAATTTCAATCACATTAGTTCCTTGAAATTGATTAATGGGCTCTGGTTTGAGGATAGAGATTCTCTTGAAGACCTCCTTGTTACTCATTTTAAGAGTATCTCTACTACCACAAATCCTACTTTGAATGATGATTTTTTAAATTGCACAGATGTGTCACTAATGAGGACAATGATAACCTTTTGAGTCCCAGTAATTTCTCTCGATGAGATTAGGAATACTATCAAGCAAATGGCCCTTGAACTGCTCCTGGTCCAGATGGGTTTCCCCCTGGATTTTAAAAACAAAATCTTAATTTGCTTGAGCAAGATTTTTTGGAAACAGACAAAAGTTTCTTTGATTCCAAACATCTTCTAAAAGAAATGAATCATACATTTATTTCTTTGATTCCTAAGGTGAATAAGCCTACTACTCCAATTGATTTTAGGCCTATCTCTCTTTGCAACTCTAATTATAAGATCATCTCTAAGATTCTTGTAAATAGAATGAAACCCTGCTAGGTAAAAATAATATCACCATACCAGTTGCATATGTACCGGTAGAAACATTCAAAACAATATGGTGATTGCCTATGAGCTAGTTCATACTATGAAAACAAAAAAGGATAGATGTGGCATCATGGGCCTTACAATTGATATGTCTAAGGCCTTTGATAGAGTAGAGTGGCCCTTCCTAATTTCAGTTCTTAAGAAATTTGGGTTCTCAGATCAGTGGTGTCAATTAATTTCTCAGTGTATAAGTACCACCAATACGCATTCTTTTGAATGGTTCTCCATGCACTTCTTTTTCTCCTACTAGAGGTCTAAGACAAGGAGACCCTTTGTCTCCTTATCTGTTCATTTTGTGCATGGAATCTTTTTCTAGATACCTCAAACATGCTGAACATTCGAACTTAATTCATGGTTTGAAAGTCACTAAAGAAGCTCCCAGTATATCACACCTGCTCTTTGCAGATGATTGTCTGCTTTTTACCAAAGCTACCCACTATGAATCAAGTAACCTTATGCCTTTGACTAGAGATTTTAGTAGTATCTCTGGTCAGATGATAAACTTTGAGAAATCTGCATGTTTATTCAGTAAGAATGTTCAACATGATCATTGTGTGTCTCTTATCAGAGCTATGGATGTTAGGAAGATAGAACTTAATGAAAAGTACCTAGGTATACCTCTCTTTATTACCAAAAATAGAACTGAGAGTGTGTCCCACTTAAACACTCATCATTATTCTAGAGTGTCTAAATGGAAAGGTAAACAATTAGCTCAATCAGGTAGATCCATACTTGTTCAGCATACTTTAAAATCTTCCTCTAACTATCATATGAACTCTTTTCTCCTCCCTGACAATATCATTGAAAAAATGGAGCAGTCCCAAAGAGACTTCTGGTGGGGAAAAAATGGTCACAATGGTTATTACTTTAGAAAATGGGAAAAAATGTGTACCCATAAACTGCAAGGTGGGTTAGGCTTTAGGAACCTGAAAAAAAATGAATCTAGCACTTTTAACCAAAACTGCTTGGTTGCTTATTCACTCTCCCAATGATCTGTGGGTTCAAATCCTTAAGTGCAAGTATTTTAAGAACTGTCATCCTCTCCATTACAAAAAACCTTGGTCTATGTCTTAGGTATGGTCTAGTATTTGTCATGGTCTAGATATCTTAAAACAACATGCTTATTGGGACATTAGAGATGGTAGTTCAGTTTAGGCCTTCACGGACAACTGGATTCTAAATCCTTCTCATCCATTGTGTGTCAATTATCCAAACCCCAACTATAAAGTTGTTGAGTTTATCAATCATGAGTCTAAAACTTGGAAGATAGATTTAATTGAGTCATTCTTCACTAGTGATAATTGTCAATAAATATGCAGCATGAGAATTCCAATTTCTGGTTGTGATACTTTGATTTGGCCTTACAACAGAAATGGTATCTTAACTGTAAAATCTGTCTACAAACTGCTAGCAAATGAATTGCCTCATAATTCTAGTCCCAACCCTGATTTTGAAACACATAAGGCTATCTGGAAGTCTCAACTTTTACCTAGAACCTAATTGTTTATATGGAAGTGTTTTGAGAATATCCTACCGACTGGTAGAAAACTAGCTAGATTCAACCACACCCATGATGTTAGATGCAAATCTTGTAACTCTGGTGCTACTGAAACTCTAGAACATATGTTACTTCACTGCTCCTTTGCTAAAAATATTTGGTCAAACATTCCCGTTATTAGTAACTATGTTTTGCAGATTCTCGATGGAAACATCGATTAAGAACCGGATTTCTAAGTGGCTCATATCCAAACTCTCGCAAGATAAATCTACTATTGTCCTTTACCGTGGCCCGGTGTATCCGGAAAGACAGATGCTCGAAAGTGATTGATAACATACATTTAAACCCTCAGATTACTGCTAGAAATGCTCTAAGAATCGTGGGTGAAACCATTAATGTATTTGCCCCTGTATCTATGCCCAACATAACCAATGTTGTTCCTGATGTTGTTTCTAATTTTCTTGAATCCGTATCACATGAAAGTCTTCTAATTTTCTATGATGCTTCCTTTGACAAGAATACTAATGATTCTGGTATTGGGATTGTGGCCTTAAACTCTTCAGGTGACTTCAAGGGATGCAAGCTAGTCTCAGAAGGAGTGCAAGTTCTAAAGCTTCTAAAGTGCACTGAATTCCGAGGTCCGCAAGTTGGATTAAAAGGAATAACTTTCGGGACTTTTACATTATAAGTGATGCTAAAAACATTATAGCTTATCTGAATAATAGCAAAGGTCAAACTAGTTGGACCTCATGCTCTGTATTAGATGATTGTCTTTTCCTTCTAAAAGATATTTCTCCTCTTAGATTCATTCATCTTAAGAGATATCATAATAGCTTAGCAGATATAGCTGCAAAACACAGTAGAATTTTGAGAATATCAGGAGAGTGGGATGTCAATAATCACCCATATTTTCTCCCTCAGGCTGTAATCTCTCATTAATATCAATGAATTTTATTTTCCTAGCAAAAAAAAATTGACACAAAAAGATTGAAAATGGTTAGGGCCGAAAAACCAAAAATGTCCCTCCCTTTTGGTCAAATTACTAGAACTCCTTATGTATCCTATCTTTCAGGGGTATAATTGGAAGAAAAAAAAACTTTAATATAAAATATCTAAAAATCCGTGCCTTGGAATTTTACAAATTTTATCTCGTTGGAAAGGTTATAAAAAACTCTACGCAATGAGTACAAACAACAATATCAAATTTAGAACTCTTAAGAAAAATTCGGAGGTAGTTATCATGCAAACCACCACAAAGGATACATAATACTTTATGTAGCCATATTTTGGTTTATGCATCAACTAATTTTCCATTGCAACTAATAAAACAATGTACAACCTCCGTTTCAAGAAAAATGATACTTTCACTTTAGGCACAATTCTCGAAAATTGAATACATACACATCATGCATAACACATCATGCAACCATATTTTGGTTTGTGGATCGACTAATTTTCCGTTTCAGAAAAAATGATATTTTTACTCCGTTTCGGGAAAAGTGATACTTTCGCTCCGATCCAGAAAAAATATGTGATACTTTTTCTGGAACAGAGCGAAAGTATCACTTTTTGGAACGGGGTGAAAGTATCGGCGAAAGTATCACTTTTCTGAAACAGATTGAAAGTATCACTTTTTCTGAAACGGGGCAAAAGTATCAATTTTTATGCAACGACACAGTATCACTTTTTCTGAAACGGGGCAAAAGTATCACTTTTTTTGAAATGGGACGAAAGTTTCACTTTTTCTGAAACGGGAAGTATCACTTTTGTATAACGGGTGAAAATGTCATTTTTTCTAAAACAGAGCGAAAATATCATTTTTTCTGAAAGGGGCGAAAGTAGTCGCAGAGAAACCCCTCTTCAAATTCTTCTTTGGTCGGCCCTCCTACCGTGGCAATGGTCGTACTAATATATATACATAATAAACTATTAAATTATGGATTATATTATATCTCTTTAAAACAATATGATAGGGTGGTCCCAAACCTATTATTTTATAGAAATTTTACTGTAAGTTTCGTGACAGAGGCCTGAATATATTGAAAAAGTTCCTCAGTTTGGTTGTCGTTTCGGTTCATATTGAAAAACCTGGATCACTATTGCTTCTTTACTACTGTAACAACTCCAGACAGGCTTTGGGACACTTCCAATGACCCGACTCACCAGACGCCACATTACCATTCGAAAATGTCCCAATTTCAAATTCCTGTTGCCAATGGAATCACGCGTAGGATTCTTTAGCAACATATCGGACGCCTCACTTGATCAATTTTAGAAGTTCGTAGCCAATCAAATCTAATCATTATCATTCTACATTTTGTGAAAGAACTTGCCGGAATGTGGATGGCAGCGTCTACGTAGCTGATGCACACTTGAGTGGAACTGAAATGAGTTCAAATTCTACTTTTACTCCTGCTAGTTGCAAACCTTCTTCTTCCCTGCAAGTAAATTCCGACGGTGCGCACTTCTCTGAAGGCATAATTTAGGGAAACTTATTTAAATACTCTTGCTTTTTCTTTTCTTTGTAAAAATACCCTAAGGGGTATATTTTAAGTGAATAATGAAAAATACCCTAAGGAGGTACTTTTCTAGATAATGAAAATGAATTAGTATGTTCTTGACGCGTGAAAACGTCAACTCAATCTCCTATGGAGGTTGAATTGATTCAATATAATTTTAGATGTGCCAAAAACTAGATCCTAACTAATATATACCCCTTACGGGTATTTGTGCAGACCCCCTGAAAAGGAGGGGTATTTATTTAATTTTCACTATAATTTATATCCTTTTTTATTTAGCGCTCGATCCGTTTGTCTTTTGTTAGTTTGGCTTTCGTGCAATATCCATTGGTTCTCTTTGTATGCCGAGTTGGAAGCTAATAAGTAGAGGTGTAAATTGGGTTGTGCCAAAGATGCGCCGACCCAAAGACGCTAAAATTTGAGCACAAATTTCAGCTCAAGACGTGACTTAGGCGACGGCACAAAGACGTTAGTTAAATGAGACGTCTTTGGTTTGACTAATTGGGCACGAAGACAAAGACAACACGAGGCACGGATAAGCCCGTGCCTGCAAAAAAGACAACATGTTAAGAGAGCACGTCATTACATGTACAAATACACCATATAACAAGGCCTAATACATCATATTTTTTGTATATTTCACAAAAGAGTCACTATTCTAGCTAGTTTTTAACATTTTATGTTGGCTTATTTATAACAACACATATAATACCTTAATATTTGGAAAATATATATTTCAATATCGTTGTTATAATGTCGTCACCTATATTTAACTAGAACATTAATTTACATGACAATAATCCAATTTTATATTTGATGGGCTATTTCTTTTTATTGAATAAACTTGTTGATTTACTTGAAATAATATCAAATGATATGTTGTCTAATTAAATTCTTGTGATAATGTCCGACTTAATGTATACATTAAGTGATTCAAATTGTTTATAGCACGTGTGCAAGACCACGCGCACAACACGACACGTTTATTCGGTGTGATGTGCCTAGCTTTTGACTAGTAAAGCACATCACGGACAACACGTTTAAATCGTGTACGGAAGACAACACGGCACATGACACGTGAAACACGCGACTTCGTGTGTCGGGCTGTGTCGGGCCGGCACGTTTTACACCTCTACTAATAAGATTTAGCGCCAAGGTTGTCTGCAGAGCTGGAACAGTTTGTCTTCATTTTCCTGTATATGCTAGCAGTTAGAGTTGGTCGTGGTTTCTATATTTCGATGAATTGCACAAGGTTGCCGAATAGGTTCACATCTGATTGTTATTTGCACTAGGCTAATATAAACCATTAATCAACATTGTTTAAGCATGCTTCTTGAGTATTTTGTAAACAAGGAAATTCGACTTCTAAATAGAGAAAGTTTCAATACAATGTAAATAATGAATACGAAATTCTTTCTCTAAAGCTCTTAAATTTCAAGCAAAACTGAAGATTTATGGTTTTGAATACAAAGTAGTACAGTATCAAATTAGAGTAATCTTACCATTTTCATAGCTCAATCGTTTTAAAGTCTGATCCTCAAGGCTAGTAAGACTGGTGGGAAAGAGTGTAGCTAGTGCACCGGTAACACTAATCTTAGGTCTTATTTTCTGTTAAGGATGACAGAGTCATCACTCCGCAAGACACTCAACAACACTAATCAGCAGACTGGAAGACTAATTTTCCGTAACATGCCTAATACGACGCTCAGCTAAACCATTTTGAGGAGATGTATGAGGACACGAAAAACGATGTTGTATACCTGAAAAGTTGAGGTAAGCCGTGAATTTTTTGTACTCTAAAGCATTATCAGACTGGAAAACTTTGATTTTATGACCTGTGATGTTTTCTATTTGTTTGTGAAAAAGAGTAAACGTTTGTAAGGCATCCGAACGTTGGACAATAGGAAAAACCCATGTAAAGTGAGAGAAAACACCCATTATTAAAAGATAGTACTTAAAACCAGACCTTGACAATTCAGGTGAAACCCAAATATCTGAAACAACAAGACTTAACGGTTTATCATAAACCGTGTTACTTAAAGAAAACGATAATTTCTTGCTCTTACTAAGATGGCAAGAATGACAGAAATCAAATTGTTTATTGGACACATGGAGTGAATTTTGAAGACAAATCTGCGACACAGTACGCAACATAGGATGTCCTAATCTTTGATGCCATAGAGGGAAGGTAGATGTGATGTTGCCCTGGGGTTGTATAGGGTTGTCCAGCTTGTCAACTCCATCGAAGATGTATAGCCCATTCTTATTAAGCCCTCACAGCAGAGTTGTCCCCGTATTGATGTCCTTCACAAGAAAATAAGAAGTGTGAAACTCAAAAACACTCCATTATCTTTACAAAATTGAGACACAGGACAATAAATTGTTTTATGTCCTGGAACATGATAGATGTTGTTGAGATGAAAAGCACGAGATTTTTATGTAAAGGATGCATTACCGACATTTGCAATGATTGGAGCATTACCATTACCAACATGGACCATTTCAGTACCATCATATTCATGAAGAATAAAGAGATTTTTCATGTCAGCAGTGAGGTGATGGGTTGCTCATGTGTCAGTAACCCATTGGTTTCCATTAAAACCATTTGGCAAAGCAATCTAAGCAGTTGGGTTCTTAGGCTGACTGTTGCTAGGCTTGTATCGAAACCAGCAGCGTGTTGCCTGATGGTTGTCCTTTTTGCAAATCTGGCAGGGCTCATCAAACTTTGGAGTTTTCTTTGTTGTCATTGAGGACGATTTGATGGATTGTTATTGTAGTTTGATGGTCCACGATTTGCATTACTGTTATGTCTCGGTGCTGATTTGCTGGAAGAGCCACGAAAAGCTACATTTGCAATGGGTTGCTGAACAGCATTGAGATGTTGGTTCAGCCTTAAATCGAAAGTTAGGAGATGAGCATAAAACGTCTGCATATCCATTTCTTCGTTGGTACTGAGTGAAGTCACAATTGGGTCATATGACTGATTCAATCCATTACTGATGGATTGTTTCATCTCATCAGTGGTGACAACATAACCTGTTGTTGCAAGTTGATTGAACAAACTTTTAGCTTCATTAAAGAAAACCTTCAATGATTTGTTACCTTTGGTCATCGTATGAAGTTGTTTCTTTAGGTGCATCTGATGCGCCTTTGTCTTGGGTGAAAACTCACCCTCCAGCGTATCCCAGTAACTTCTTTGGCGGTGTTGCACCTCGAGACCTTTCGTAGAACAGCTTGGAGAGAGTTGAGTTTAACCAACCAACCAATAAAGAGTCTTGTTCATCATATGTTGTGAAGTCGTGGTTGATTGCCTCTCGAATTTGGCAGAGTTCGAAAGGTATGGTTTTGTGCCATCAATAAAACCAGTCAATCCATAACCTTTGAGAATAGGTTTGAATTGGGTTTTCCAAAGAGGATAGTTTGTTGCAGTAAGTTTCAGAGTCACTAGATGATGGATCTGAACTTGTCGAAGCTGAGCTGTTGTTGCCATTTTTTTTGTGTTTTTAGGGTTTGAGTGTTTTGGAAGCGTAGCTTGGATCGAGGATGATACCAAGTTAGAAAAGATATTTTGGTGAATACTTCCATAGTGATTCTGTGGGTGAGAGATTTTATTTATACTGAATGAGATACATTAGGGTTTGTTACAAACTACAAACCAATTTAAAATCTAAACAGAAATAGAGCGTATACATAGCCTGAAGACTTTGGCAGAATACACGGTCAGCTGACTAGTGTTGTTGAGTGTCTTGCAAAGTGATGACTCAGTCATCCTTAACATTTTCCATGTACACATTTTTCTTGGCGTACTCTTTAAGTCTTGACGAATATAATCGATACGGGTCAGACACCGAGTTAGATTTAGGTCTCGAGTCAGATCCTACCCGGAAAAAGAAAAGTGAGAAAGAAAAGTGAGGGGAATCCCAGTAGACGAAAAACAGTAAAACACCGTCAGTCCGATATTAGGGGGCGTCTCATTCAATTTCAGAAAAGCAGCACCAATGGCACCTCTGAGAAACACAGGTGGTGCTATTGTTGCAGCAGCAATATCCATGGCCGCCATTGTCACTTACTTGTTACAAAACCCTCGACCAAAGTATCATCATTCAGTGGGAAATTTTTTATCATCGAAGAAGAAGAAATCAAGAAACGGTGGAGTCATTGATGCCATTGGCAATACTCCTTTAATCAGAATCAATAGCCTTTCTGAAGCTACTGGTTGCGAAGTATAATTTCTTAATTCCTCTTTAACCCCAGTTCAATTGTTCATTGGTTACTGACTTGTTCCATAGTTCAGTTTCTCAATTTTGATTGTTGGTTTCCTTTAATTTTTTTTGTTGAGATTCTTGCCAAAGCTGAGTTTTTGAATCCTGGGGGCAGCGTGAAAGATAGAGTAGCAGTCAAAATCATTGAAGAGGTGAAGTAATCCGTTTCAGCTTTCTTCCGAATTTTTCTTTGTGGGATTATTATTGCAAAAGCTAAGTTTTTCTATTTAGACTATCAATAGATTCATGAAATTAAGCTCATCCTAAACGTGATTCCTCTAGTTGCAGTTATTATTGTAACTCATTAAGGCTTGTCCGTGCTTGAAATTCAACCACAAGCTAAAGTTTTTGTGAACCTCTCTAGTTAATCTTCGTTGCTGTATGATGAGAATATTATCAGCGGCAGATTTCTGTTACAGGGTTGTGTTTTGTCTCTCAAGGCTTTAATTTAGTATTTTGTTTTGAAAACTTGAATTTCTGTTACAGGCTCTTGATTCTGGAGAGCTTGCGCGGGGAGGAGTTGTTACTGAGGGCTCTGCTGGTAGCACTGCAATAAGTCTTGCAACTGTGGCTCCTGCTTATGGGTGCAAATGCCATGTGGTTATTCCAGATGATGCTGCTATTGAGAAGGTATTTATGCCTCTAGTCCTCCTAATTTGAGATACCTTTAGTATCCATATGGCATGTTTTCTACTCCAATGAATTAGAGTTCACTAGAAATTCAAAGCTTGACCAAATTCTAGCAAAACGGAATCAGATTAGTGGTAACCTAGGGCTTAACAACATAATAAATTGCACATTTCTGAGCTCAAAATGGCCGGATACCTTGCCTGATAACATCTGAGCTCACCTAACTTTGCTAAATTTTGCCTAGTAGACACAATTTTTTGTTATGATCCAAGGTCTTAGACCAAGTAATGAAACCATATATGTGACCGTCATTGTTCTTCCTTATATAAACTACATTCTGTTGAATCTGGAAAACTGGTACCAGTTGTTACTCAATCCCGAAATCCAGTTCCACAATATAATTTGTTCACATCCCTTCATCAATCCTTAACTACATGATAATTCATGTGAATGACGGGAACTGCTCAGACTAGTCGCTGATACTTTAACTTGCCGCTGCAAAATTCTAAAACTTCTCTAATGCTGCAATCAATCGACTATAGAGGGATACAGGGACACTTAATTGAATAAGAATATAAAGCTGTTATTTTGTAATGCCCGTAAGGAACTTTTATAGTTGTTAAGATAGTTGTCCATAAAAATGATTCGATATGAGGATTGACAAAATGAAGTTTCTCCATGTAGTTTGCATTTGTTGACTTACCTACTTTATAGGGGGGACTTCCTTCTAAATTTATATTTCCACTAGTAAGTAGTATATGAGTTTCATTGAAACATCAGCATGAATGAGGATAAGCGGAAATACTGTTCGATCTTCCTAATGCACATGGACATCCTTTCTTTATCCAGGACAGTAAACTTTTACTCAAATGTCAATGTCTACAGAAAGAATATGCCAATGGTCGTAGGGTGTAAACATCTGCCTACAACCTATCAAATTATACTTTTCTTCTTCCAATTTCCTAGCTTCTGTAACTGGTTTATCTTTTATATCTTAAACTTTCTGTAGGCTCAAATATTGGAAGCTCTAGGTGCTACCGTTGAAAGAGTGAGACCTGTATCAATTACACATAAAGACCACTTCGTCAATATTGCAAGGAGAAGAGCAAAGGAAGCCAAAGAATTGGCATTAAAACAGCCAAAAATTGATCAGCTTGATGCTGAAGACTTGGTAAAAACCAATAGTCACATATTACAAGGCGATCAGAATCCACTTTCTGTTTTCCCCGATGAATGTAAAGGGGGTTTCTTTGCTGATCAATTTGAAAACCTTGCCAACTTTCGAGCCCACTATGAAGGAACTGGGCCAGAGATCTGGGAACAAACAAGTGGCAAATTGGATGCGTTCGTGGCGGCCGCAGGTACTGGTGGCACAGTTGCTGGTGTTTCCCTGTTTCTTCAGGTATAGTGCTTTGTTTGTCTGAAAAGGCATTAACTTAGTGGATATGCAGGTTAAGTCGGTCTTTTTCTTTCGCTTTAACAGGAAAAGAATCCAAAAATTAAGAGCTTTCTTGTTGATCCTCCTGGTTCTGGTCTGTTCAATAAAGTTACAAGGGGAGTAATGTGTACCCATGAGGAGGCTGAGGGCCGAAGATTAAAGAACCCATTTGACACCATAACTGAAGGAGTTGGAATCAACCGACTAACGAAGAATTTTATGATGGCTAAACTTGATGGAGCTTTTCGATGTACAGATATGGAAGCAATTGAAATGTCTAGGTGATTTTGGTTGTTTCACTCTCTTCTTCAGTACACTGTAAAGCTGTTTTGTTTCACTCATAGCTGACTTGGAATTCTACATATATAACTCTAATAAGAATAAACTTGTAAGTGCTGGTCTGACTTTAGGCTTTTGGTCTCGTTTGTGTCACTAAAGAGGACCCAAGGACCTGATTGATTGAGATTCTTTTAGGCCCTCCAGTGCATAAATAGCCTTAACAGATCCCCCATAACCTTACTTTAACAGTCATGAACCCTTCCGGACCTTTAGAATAGCCTTGCATGAAACACTCTGATCTCCTTGTATTATTTTAATGAATTGTACCAGGTTTCTTTTGAAGAATGATGGATTATTCGTTGGAAGTTCTTCAGCCTTGAACTGTGTTGGAGCTGTTAAAGCTGCAAAGAAAATGGGTCCTGGTCACACAATCGTGACGATCTTATGTGATAGTGGGATGAGGCATTTGAGTAAGTTTTATAATGCTCAGTATCTCTCTCAGTATGGTTTGACACCCTCTGCAACTGGATTGGATTTCATTTGTATTCGCTGATTCCTTCAGCATGGGGAAGATTTTTTTTCACTGGAAGTTTGCTTTCATGTTAAATCTTGATTGGCACGTCCCAGATCGATGAATGGTGGAGAAGCTGCAGACATAGCTACAACCTTTCATAGTCGAACTCTTATTTTTGTGAGATGTTAAACATAGGAAAACACATATTTTGGCTGTGGATCCTCTCAGTTTCATGCTTTGTACTGCCTACTAATTATAGAGAAGTTGATACTAACTTTTGGTGAAAATGGTCGAAAGTAATTACATGCCTTTCTCTGTTCACTGCAGTGTTTATCGACTCTAAAACATCAACAAATTGAGACTACTAGCTAAGATTTGGGTCGGGTAATCTTCATAGAGAAAGAAAAAGAGAATACAAATTAATTTGAACGTCAGGCGTTATAAATTTTATAAATTTACATACTACTGTAGTTGAATCATGTGGGATTACTGCATTTGATGCTTCACTATAATTATTCGGATTGGCTCTACTGAATGGCTGCTAATGGGGGTACTGGTTCGCGGGGAGAGTACCAAAACCCACGTAAAATCAACTTGGCGAGTCTTGCGACTGTACATTATTTCTGCACAGATCTTATAAATCAGCCGAAGCTGCTACCCATCTACCGCTTCTATACACCACCTTCTTACACCCCTATGTGTCATCTCCATCTATTGGATAAAACTAACATTGTTGTTTATATTATGCAGTGTTGGTTCTGCGAACATACCGATAAGTACATAACGAAAAGGAGGAATTTCAAAATTCAACTCCAAGATTCTTACGATGGAACCAAAGATGCATTGTGCAAGCAAACTTGCAAGTGACTTTGGCAACAAATTGAATAAGAAGGCAATTGATATGACTTGGTTCGACAAGACGGTAATTTTTTTTACTATATTTATCTTTACTATTACAAATGTACCATTTTTTTTTAGTGAATGGGGTCAACGGCTAATGTTGATCCGGTTTTTAGTGTCGCTTTTTGTGGATCAACGGTGGAAGTTGATACATGTGAATGGGATCAACAGCCAATGTTGATCCGGTTTTTAGTGTGTACACTATTTCCAGCTCCTCCAATTCTAAGTTTTTGTGGATCAACGGTGGAAGTTGATCCATGCGAATGGGATAAATGACCAATGTTGATCCACTTTTACTATCGCTTCTTTGTGGATAAACAATGGAAGTTGATCCATGTGAATGGGATCAACAACAAATGTTGATCCGATTATACTAGCTACACTATTTTGATTTGTGTTGATCATGCTTCAGTTTCATCAAGACTTTGTTGATCCAAAGTACCGCCGAGGAGAACTATTTAATTGACCTATCGACACCCGCAAAAGAGCCGGAACAAGAGAGGACAAGGATAAAGGAGCTAGAGGAAGAAAACATCTTTCTTGATGTGACAAGCATGAGATTCATTACATGGACAAGGCTGAAATTAAAAAGTTTGTCCAGAAACACGTTATTCTTGAGAGAGTTGTATGAGAGGAACAAGGACAAACTAGAGTTGCAAGCTGGAGAACAAGAGCGACTTGCTGACATTGACAAGAACATAGAGAAATGGCAGGGAGAGGAAATAATTTATCAGGAATCACTGAATAGGAATAAACCAGCGTATACAGGGGAAGGAATTTGAAGGTTTGGAATTTGAAGATTGTTCACACGTAAGCAACGGGGAGGAGAATCATCAGGCAAGGAAATCAAGATGAAATGAACTGCGGCGAATGATCAACCAACGAGATGGGAATGAAACTAGAGTAAACATGGAAGTCGAAGATTCAAAGTGGTCGTGAACAATGAAGACACTCAAGAAATGAACGATTCCTTGGGAACTCGAGTACTTTGGTAACTCAAGATACCTTGGACACTCAAGAGAAGAGTTGGCGGAGAATGGTTTTGAAACCGGAATGAAGTTGTCGGAGGAAGAACCGAAAAGTGACAAATCTTTGGAGAATTGGAAGGAAGGCTTTCATGCAGGAAGAAAACTAAGGCAAGCTGATGATTTAGAGCTCAATACCGTTGTTGAAAACAATGCAGAGCTTGATTCACTGGTTGAAAACATTACAAAATCTGCTGGAATAGTAGAAGAGAAAGATGGCATACCAATGGAAGAGAAGAGCCCGTCCGTTGAGAAGAAGAATGATGACATACAAATGGAAATGGTTGTGCTTGACACTCCTCCACTTTCGAAGAATAAAACCAGACGAACTGGGTATGTGCATCCGTGTAGCATGCCGAGTTTCGGTGCAATAATGGAGGAGGTACATAGCATAACACAAGAAACAAAAGAAAGGAAGAGGTTGAAGAGCAAAGTGAAGAGGATGACAATACATTAGATTTGAAATACGCCATAGGTTGAAGAAATTGTTTAATTTGGAAACAGGTTGAGGAGCAAAGCGAAGAGGAAACCGAATCGGAGGAAAAATACGATGATCCAAAAGCATCGAAAAAACCAGTCGATTCTCTTGTTAAACGGGTGAAGAAGGGAGAAAGGCCAAAGAGAAAGCCGTATAAACTTGAAGTCGAAGACAAACACCTACTGCTAAGTGTAGAAGGAGACAAAGGAAAGGTGGAAAAGGAAAAAAGAAGCAAGATGAGAAGGAAATACAAATAATTGACCTCGACACTGTCGACAGTCAAATTGACAACACACCTGCGGAAGCCAAAAACTGTTGAAGCCAAAAAAACTAAAATTGTGGAAGAAAATCAATGACAATAAAAAGAAGTCATCGAGCCATTCTTTGAGAATGCAACTGAATGGTATGTAATAACATATTCAAAGTCAAACACCTCGATTAACATAGTTTTTTTTTTGGTTATGCGCCTCTTTTTAATAACATATTCATTTGTTGCTTATTTTGCAAATGACAAAGCTTATAGTTTTTATTTCTGCAATCAAGATTTCGAAGTAGTTATCATTGGGAAGTACATACAGTGTCTACTTGAATAATCAAAACATTCACGCTGAGATTGTTGATTACTACACCAACATGCTGAAATCAAAGATGGATTCGCCGTATAAACCAGATTACAAGAACCACGTAATTCTCTCAACAGATGATTATGTAAGTAACCGATAAATCTTGGTTTGTTTTGTATGTCAACAACAATTGTTGATCCAAAATAAGTTGGATCAACAACAATTATTGATCCAAATAAGTTAGTCTGATTATGAATGAATGTTACTGGTATGTATAGCTTGAGGAGTTTAATTGCAAATACGATATGTTGTTTATTTTATGTTGTTCTCTGCTTACGATATCACAGTTGCATTTTTTTTTGTTGACATATGTAGCTTTTGCTTATACTGTAGATGATCCGTAATATTGCAAATTAATATATTTGAAAAAATATTGATACAGCCGATATTGGGGATCGCATTAGCCACGAAAAAAAATGGAAAAGGTAGAGAGATGTGGGATTAGGAAAGGTTGAGAAACGATTACACAGGGAATGTTGAAGACACATACCTCATTGTACCAATGTGCTTGTGACAAGGACGGTGTTGGATACCATTGGGTGGTGCTAGCGTTGGTAAAAGGAAAATGGATAGTGTACAACTCTCGCAAGGCTTAAACGCGGCTTACAATTGGCAATATATGGTGATGATAGTACCGTGACTCAATGGCCGAATGAAATGGGCCACAAAGATCCGAGACGGTGGTGATATACGGACAAGCTTTTCACATTGCACTGTACCAAAGACAAGACGGATGCGATCGTGCATTGCACACTTGCATGTACATGAAGAATTTGGTGAAGCGTGGAAAATGTGAACACCTAACTGAAATCGCTAACTTAGATGAGAAGTTGAACAAGAAGAAAGTGAAGATTGCAAAGAAGAATCTTGTCGGAATTGGGTTCATGGAAGAAACCGGAACAACTTCCCGATTCAACTACCGACTCTATTCAAGAAAAAAATCCAATTGCAAGACTCGGTTGAACCAAAGTAGTTGATCCAAAAGTAGTTGAACCAAAGAAATTGAACCATTAGAGTGAGCTTGATCTCATAGTCATTCATGGTCTCAGTAAAGAAAATATAATTGTAGTTTTAAACATACTTATCTTAGTAAGTAAATCTTAATGATGTAGGTCTGATTATGAATGAATTATCATGAATTATTATGAATGTCTTAAATTTATATAAGTCTTAAATTATCATGAATTATTATGAATGAATGTTACAGGAATGTATAGCTTGAGGAGTTTGCTAGTAAATACAGATAGAACCATGCAATTTTTTTGTTTGTTTTGTGTGTAAACAACCAATGTTGATCCAAATAAGTTGGATCAACAACCATTGTTGATCCAGTTAAGTTGGATAAACAACCACTGTTGATCTAAATAAGTTGGTCTGATTATGAATGAATGTTACATGTATGCATAAGAAAAAGAAAACAACCAACTAGTAAGAAACCTAAAACAAGTTGGTCTGATTATGAATGAATGTTACATGTATGCATAGCTTGGGGAGTTTACTAGAAAATACAGATAGGACCATGCAAATTTTCTGTTTGTTTTGTGTGTCAACAGTCATTGTTGATCCAAATAAGTTGGAACCAAGGAACAATGTTTCCACACTATAGTGTAAACAACCATTGTTGATCCATTTTAGTTGGATCAACAATGGAAGTTGATACCATTTGTATAAGTATGTTTTTTTTTAATTTTTTACTGTTGATCCATGTAAACTAAGAGTGTATATCATTTAAAAAAATAAAATTCATAACAACAAACTAAGAGTGTATATCATTTAAAAAAATAACAATTGCAAACCAGAAAAGCATAAAAAAAGAAAAAGAAAACAACCAACGACCAACTAGTAAGAAACCTAAAACAAGTTGTTCGAATATGAATAAAACCAAAAACTTCGTAACAACATCCTCTTCAAGAACTTGATCATCCTGGAATGAGACTCCTTGCGAAACGTTGGTGCACGAGGAGCCAAAGGAGCTCTGCGACATGTTCGACGGTTGTGAAAGGTGAGCATCCCACATTGGCCACACTTCCTCTTCTTGCGCACCTTTTCACGACTACCCCTATACCTAACACCTTTAGGCCTTCCAGCTTGTTCTCGACCACCATTGGGAGGCAAAACATACCCCTTTTTATTAATTCCAGGAGCCTTCTCAGAGTCCGGAATAGGATATATGGGTCGAGAGTACAACCTTCTATAGTAGTCAGAAGTATAGTAAGGGTTAATGTATTTGTATGGTTCATCATTTCCAATATGCAATGTTTTTGCCACCATTTGCAGCTGCAAGTCCTAGAATCCAAGTCGACAGTATGCTTTCCTGTTGGAGAAATGATCTCAAATACTTTCTCACTTGATTTCCGAAACTTATATGAACGTCAGTCGTTTATCCTCTTGTTAAACCTTCCTTGCATACGAGGAGTAAGCCTTGTAGTCCACTTGTTAGACTCCAATAACCTCTTGTAATTCAGCTCCATTACCTTAGCATGAATACCATCGAGAAGCTCAATTGCTGGAAGCAGCTTATCATGCTTAATAACATTGTTAAAACTCTCAGAGAATATTTGATGTGTTCTCACCCCACCTTTCTCCTAGAAATGCATGAGCAGCCCAATTCTCGAGTGGAATCTTCATCATCCAAGAAACCACTGAATCCAACTTTAGATTACTCATACTCTTCGCAATGAAAGATAAAATTTTTCCTTTGTTAATGCAAAGATATAGCACTCTTCGAATAACTTGATTAGGTTTGTCCGCTCTTGCCCTTTGGAACCGGAATATTTCCTTTCATATGATACAAAAAGTAGGAATGGAAAGCATTTGGGAAGACTTTAGGAACATGCTTCAAAAGGCCGATTCCACGATCCGATATGATGGTGCAGTGGACGATCTTCACGAATAATACCCTTCAAATTGATTAAGAAGCATTCCCAACTCTCACAATTTTCACAAGGAACAATTCCAAATGCAACTGGATAGATTTCTACAAAAACCAAAAAATAAAAACAAAAATAAGTGACCAGTAACTAGTGTCAACAAACAAAGTTGATCCATTTCAGTTGGATCAAAAGTCACAGTTGATCCATTTCGGTTGGATCAACAATGGAAGTTGATCCATTTGATTGGATCAACAAGGTAAAGTTGATTCAAAACAAAATATAGTTTTTGGATCAAAAGTCACATTTGATCCAATAAACTGTGTAAGCAATGATGGTTTTGGATCAAAAGTCAGATTGATCCATTTCAATTGGATCAACAAGTAGAAGTTGATTCAAAACAAAATATAGTTTTTGGATAAACAATCACAGTTGATCCAATAAATATGTGTAAAACAATCATAGTTCTGGATCAATAGTCATAGTTAATCAACAATCACAGTTGATCCATGCTTGAACAATCATAGTTGATTCAATAAAGTTGGATCAACAATCACAATTAATCCAATAAGAGGTAGTTAAAGCATGAATTTCAATGCAAACCAAAGAGATAGCAGTCTAAATTAACCAAAGCTACATATAGTATTATGTCGCAGCTCACTCGGGGGCTATGCCCCCTCGTGAAAGTTAAATACAATGTAGAATGTGAGAAACCTAAAATAAAAGCTACATTTATCAACAAAATGAATGCATAATGATGGATCAACAGTAAAAAAAAAAAAAAAAAAACATGGATACAAAATGAAAAATAGTAAAAGGTTAAAAGTCATACGTTGGTTACCAGTTTTGCCGCAAGCAACCATAAGACCACCTTGAACTTCCCAAGAGAAAGGTACAATCGATAAATAGTATCGGACGGCAAAGAATTGTTGAAACCCGATTATGGAAGCTTCAAAAGCAATAAAAACCTTTTGAACCGACGCGCCACACTATCATACTCAAAATTGACAACACTTCCAGGATTGTACTTGTTCAATTACATCTTTATACCAAACTAAGTCTGAATAGGACTTGACGTCATCACCCCAAAGAAATGTCTTGGTGAATTGTAAACCGTGATATGCCCGACTATACGTGAGGTCAACTCCATATTCCATTCGAGTAAATCTATAACATCGCAACAGTCTTCTTATTCTTCGATGCTCGTAAATCATCCGACAATATATTCTTCATAAACGATTTTCTCATCCTAACTTTTGATGGATCCGAAGAAGCTAAACTACATGAATGCTCTGCGATATATTTCTTGCATTTAAATACACCATTTGAATTGGCGAGAGAGAGGCGTGAAACCTCCAACGACAATTTTCCTTCTCTTTGAACTTGCACTCCACAAGTGTATCGTACAAAGTCACTCTTAACTAATTTGTATTTGCGACCACTACACATTTCATACTTTGTAAATGAGTCCTTAACTTCCTCAATACCACCTTCAAACAACTGCCCTACTCCGGTTAAGATGTTGACCCAAGCATCAGACTTTTCGGGACCTTTTTGATCAAACACGCATCATTAGTGACGTCTTTCACAACAGCTACCTCATCGCTTGAAATACAACTTGATGATGACGAAGAAGCGGGAGCAGGAGCAGAAGAAGATGATGAAGAAATATAATCAACACAAGTCCTTAACTGGATTTCAAACTTCACCAAGTCAATCCCTTGTGAGCTGCAGTAGTGAATGAAAAACCTCAAATCCAAATCGTGATTGATGACATTTGAAATCCCTTTTACAGTGTAACCAAAGAGAATGAGGTCTTAAGGAACAGAAGGACACTTTTGTTTCACCACACTTATCATCTCCTTGACAGTAGTTGATGCTGAAACGGGATGCGAGACGGTCTGATTGCAAAATTTGAACTCTGCAACTACCATCTTTGGCCCGCAACAACCATAACATATAGTGGTGTTCTTAAATTTGGATCAACAAATACACTTGATCCAATAAAATATGAGTAAACAAATATAGTTTTGGATCAACAATCACAGTTGATCCAATAAATATGTGTAAACAGTCACAGTTTATCCAATAAATCTTTGTAAACAATCATAGTTTTGGATCAACAGTCACAGTTGATCCAATAAAAAGGAAGCAGTATAAAGTACCCTAAGCTACATGTAGAATGTGAGAAACCTAAAATAAAACGTCAGACGATCGAGTTATCATGTTGATTCTATTATTGTAGATTTATAGTGGTGTGTCTAGTTTAAATGATTATCCTATTGCAAATACAAACATTTTGTGTTCAGAAATTTGGATCAACAACAATAGTTGATCCAAAAATAAACTAAACATCATCTTATTTTTGTATCAACAGTCAAGGTTGATCCAAAAATAAATATCAACGTCTCATCAAAAGCATAATCAATAGAGTGTCTAAAATACATCATCAACATTTCAGCATAAATTTTGGATCAACAACAACAGTTGACACAAACAAAATTCTTCAACATTTCAGCATAAACAGTTGATGAGCAGATTTAAGAAAAAAGAAAGTGTAAATAACATATCAAAAATTAAAACTACCTGTTTAATAGATGAATAAGGATCTCGAGATGAAACTATATCAATATCAATCAATCTAACGGAATAATCACGAAATCAATCTTCCAACATAAATCACGATCTCTGCATCAACAACGAAAAACAAAAATTATACACCCTGAACAATGAAAAAAGAACATGCAATCATCAAAAACAACTATATGAATCTTCAAAATAACATCAACATTACCAATTTGTTTCAGAAAGACAGATCCAGTGATTTCTGTTAAACGGAAATTTCAGTTAAACGGAGCTAAAAATCCAAAGATGATTTCCGTTGATTGATTGATGAATCTTTGCCACATGATAATGAAGAAGATGGGGGAGAAGATGAATTTCAATATGTGAATCGTAGATTGAAACGAAAAAAAAAAATTCTTCGAATTTTTTTTCTCACGAGCTGAACTGAGTTCTGTTTCTCTCTCTTTTAGTTTTAAGTTTCTGTTTATAACTGAATTTCGTTTTTGTTAATCAAATATATACAGGGGGTATATTTGGAAGTCCAAAAATTGTTATTGGGCCCCTGATGGGCATTATTATGTGATAATGATATTTGTATAATCCATCAAAAGTAGGGACAATAATTCAATTACCACTTATGATATTAAGTGTTTATCATTGGTTCGGTCTTATATTACTGTTTCACACAGGGTGTGTATCTGATCTTGTTGAAGCTGCAAATGAACTAAATCTTCAGTACAACTGAAATCTTTACTACAAATCTTTCAGAACTATAATATAATATAATGAACTAAAATATGGATTAGAAGCTACTTCATTCATGGTGAGAAGGACTAAAGTTATGAAAAGTATGAGCATCTTCTTTGTTCTTGAGAGTATGCAACAAAGGATATGATTCGGGAAATGGATGAGAAACTTAAACAAAACGATTTGGTTAGAGATTATAAATGTTTTTCAAATTCTTAGGAGAATAGTACAGGTAAATCTCTTAACGGGTTCCCTTGAGAGGATGACTGAAGCCATACTGGAAATTGACAAGCGAAAGTTGAATTGCTGGCTAGATCAATAGAAAGCCTACGAAATGTTCTCAGTGTTGTGTGAAAGAAGATAAGACAACAGTATGGTACTATTTACAAAGGAAACGAAGAGAAATTCATGTTGATCAGTGGATGATGAAGTATCTTCCCGGCGCCTGACGTTAGTTTCCTGTGAACTGTGAATGTGATAGTAGGTAGGGGTGAGCATTTGGCCCGGATGCATGTCTTGACCGTTCGCTAATGGATCGGATGCAGATGGGAATTTTGAAATCCAACCAATTCCGGATTGGGCCGGGATGTAACTTAGAAAACCCGTATGGCATCCATACCGATTGAGGACATTTATATAGTTTTTAAAAAAATATATAGATAGTTTAGGAATTCTTAAGATGTTTGCTTGGAGTGTTTTCCATTACAGTTTTATATTTATATACATATTGTATATAAAATGTGTAGGTTCTATAAGAAGTCATCTATATTGGCATTATTCCTTCATTATAATAAATATTAATTAACTAAAGCAAATCTATTGAATTATATATGTTCCCAATCCACTCATCCGTACATCCATTGGATATTGGATTGGATGTGGATGCAAAATTTTAAATCAGTAACGAATTAGATTGCCTGCGGACGAGGCGAAAACCGGTCCATACGGGTCCTTGCTCACCCCTAGACTAGTAGTAGGATAAGGATTCAAGGGAGATATAGCTAATAAGATTTACGGCCCATTAGACATATGAAGTAACTTTATTTTGAGCCCAAAATTGGAAGGTGAGTGACTGAGTAAGCAATGTCTAGCATATCAATTTTTCATACAACTACTAGTAACTAAACCCTATTCACCGGTTTTTTCACTCAGGTGGGGGTGTGCAGTGGTTCTTACTGGGGCACAAGCCTCGTCTCTCTTTTGCAATCAAGTTCTACTCTTCTTCTTTTTCGTACACAACGTTTAAATTGCAACTTATCATCATTGCTGGGTTGTCCTAGTTCAAGATGTATGGCCCAAAATAGATACAAATTTAATTCACTGAACGTAAAAGTTTGGCCATACACCATTAATGTAGCTACCAATTGTTCTCTTGCAGCAAGATATCTAACTTCCTAGCCTTCCCGGCCTTTTCTGATCACAAGTTCGTATCTGAAGTCATCCAAGTCTTAAAAAAATATGACGAGAAGCCAATTGACAAAGGACATGACGAAAACAAAAGTAAAAAATTAACTTGCCATCCTGTATAAAGTTACAGATACGTCAAGAGCAAAATTTATATTGGTACTGCATAAGTGCAAAAAATTGATGCGATAGACCTGATTTGCAAAAAAATTATACTGGTACTGCATATAGTAGTGGTCGATTATTAATCTAAATAAAACTTCAAGGAAACCTTATGACAGTAACTCTCAACATCAAACTAGGAATGGTTTAACTCAAGATACTCAAAAAAACTAGAACGCTAAAACAGACAATGTGATAACCAGACTTGTGCAGCTGTGCTCTGACTGCTTTAGCAGCTCTTCCAGCAGCCTGTCCATGAAAACACCAAGTTCTGCTAGCAGCAATGAAACTTATGCTGATGCTGCAGGAGGTAGAACTGTGTCTGATTGCCAATAGCTAGTCGCAGTATGATAGCTTATTGAGCAAAACAAATAGACCATTCAATGGTCAGCCCTCACCAGACTGTAGACTATTAATGAATTAAATATCAAAACAAAGCATACAACAGATCTTTTCGTCAAACTTTCATTTACCCCATTTTGTATCCTACCATCTTGAAACATTACAAGGAACCCATATATGCTCCCTTTCTCTCTATCGAGGCATACCATGCCTGTAACCATACATCCTTCGATTTCAGACTTGAAACTCATAAATCCTATGCAGCAATTGTAGATAAATATGGCAATAACGAAGATTCAGAAAACTACACCATGATGACATATATTCTTTATGCTGTTCATACATAAGAAGTGACACAAGTTTTCCTTTGTAAATAACAAAACATGCATAAACCAAAAGGGACCAAGTACACTGTAAATATGTGAATTCAGATAATCTACGTACCGGTACTGCGCATTCATCTCATAAAAGTCATTCACTTCCGAAGTAGCTGTTGGTATTTTAACTGACCACGGAATATCTTCATCAGTTCAGGAACTTTTTGCTCATACTTTATTACAAATTTCTCCAAAAAAGACTTGTCTACCATACCAGTACCCAAATATTCATCTCAGCATTTGCTTCAGTTCTGTAGTAGCTCTTGGTAATTCAACTGACCTTGGAATACCTTCATTAGTTTAGGAATTTCTTGGTCATTTTTTTTTCAAACATCTCCAGAAAAACTCCTCTTACCATTTTTGAAAGTGCGTAAAGAGAAAAAGTTTCTTTAATCAACCCCCCTGAGACTAAAATCCTGATAATAGAACAAGAAACATAAGTTGAACCCGATGACGCAGTTCAGTGCAATTCAAAATTCAAAATTCAAAATTCAAAAAAAAAAAAAAAAAACGTTTCAGGATCATTGTGAAAGAGCAACGACCAGGACTATATTTACTGCTAATTTCGACAATAAGTTTTAGCAAGTTTGGCATATGCGAAATTTAGCTGTTACTAATGCCAAATATTACATACATAACCTTAGACACGTCTCTCAGATCGAGAACAATCATGCAGACTCGACGAGTCCCTCAACGAGATTACACACAGTAGATTACATAGTAATATAGTAGCGTGGATACCTGGGAGCTGGTAGTGCTTCATCTCTGAGACACATGTTTTCTCCTCACTAGTTTCACCATAACTCAAACTTCCAACTTTAGTGGCAGCCAAAAACCCAACTTTCTCTTCATAATTGAGGAAAGACCCGCACTCTCAATGCAACAGAATCAGGGATTTCACTCTTTCAGTGTAGCATAACCTCTATCCTACGCCCTATAAATTCGGCAAAACTCCAATATTCTTAACAAAATCTCACAATCAGTCTGCAATGGGGTTTTCTGTGATCTATGAGTACTCCCAGGATTTACTAAGAAAGAACATTTGAGGTTCTCATATCTGAGACTTACATTGGTTCAGTAACAAGACTTTTGCAGCTGTGCTTTGTTTGGACTGCCTTAGCAGCTCCTGCAGCAGTCTGTCCATGGAGACACTCGGTTCTCCAAGCAGCAATGACAATTATATTGATGCTGCAGGAGATGTCTAACTGATTGCAAATAGCTAGTTGCAGTACTATAGCTTATTGAGCAAAACGAACAGGCCATTCAGTGGTTGCTGGACTTGGACTATCAATGAAATAAATATCAAGACAAACGGATCTTTTCGTAAAGCTTTCATGTACCCCATCTTCAAACAGCAATACTCAAATCTATATACAGTAATCAAAGACTTGGTGATATAAAAGATTGAGTTGGAGAGTTATCTTCACAAAGAAGTTGATCAAAAACGTATTGTCTAAGCCGTAAAGAATTAAAATAACCACGAAATATGTAAACTAAACTCAGTTATCTTCATTTTTCAAATATTATTCTCCTCAGTTGACCATCTTCACAGATATCTCAGTCTACCTCTCATCGGTCTCTCACTGGAACCACCACCGAATACTAAACTCTCAGAATTCAGCAAACTCCTCGATGTTTGTTCAACATCTCTACCAGTAGTAGTATTCTCATTTGATGTTGCTGAAGTAAATTTACTCATATGAACATACATTGAGAAAAGATCATCTTCAGTCTCAGAAGGACAACTATCATTACCAGAAACACCAACAACACCTAATTCCCTATCAAAACTAATATCATCCTGGTAAACTGTGGTATGCCCTAGATTTTTTCTTGGTAAATCAAATATACCACTTTATCTTTACTAAAATTACAACGATGACCTAATATCGTAATGGAGCTGAAACTGACTATGGTGGTGTGATGCACAAGAAGATGAAGGAAATGCAGTGGGACAATTTAATGACCAAAGGTACCGAAGGCTATATACGTAGGCCGTAATGGCCTATGGTTTTAAAACAGTGAAAGGCTAGTATTGTGTATTTCCTCCGACACTTCAATAGCTTTTTCACGTGGAAGATGACCGTTGGTAAAAACAAGCAAAGCATGGCCAACTGATAACACAGAGAGTTAAGGATACTTTACCAGATGTACCATAGGCTTTATATGCAGGCCAATAACGACCTGAGGTTTTTAAACAGTGAGAGGCTGTTGTTCTGTATCTTCTCAGAGAGCTTCGGAAGCTGTTTCACATGAGAGCTGACTGTCGATAAAAAAAAAAAAAGGAGCAAAGCATGGCCAGCTGATAACATTGAGCATTCTTCACTTGGATGTCAAACGCATGTTATTTTCGTGATAGTGGTAATTATTCTGAAAAACGCATGTTATTGACGAATCGTGGTCGGCAGGATTCGAACCTGCGCGGGCAAAGCCCACATGATTTCTAGTCATGCCCGATAACCCCTCCGGCACGACCACCACGTTGTACTCTTCAGAACACATCAAATATATAACCAAAACAGCATAATTTAAAAATTCCCTTAGATGTAAATTATTGTCAGAAAACCCTACTTTCTACTGAAATCGATAATTGAAGAACGGCTTCACAAAGAACACTTTATCATCAAGCAAGCCAAGCAAGAGTTCAAACTTGACAAATAAAACCTTCAATCTAAACTGATTAATATTTGTTAGCATATTCATACGATTACAGAAAGATGCAGATGAGAAACAGATAAAGAATCAGCACATTCGTACGATTAATAACATCAAACATAGACATAACATAAACGGCCCAAAGTAATTCAAGCAGAAAATCTATTTAAGGTTTTAAGAGCGTTAAGGGCTCCATGAAGAATGGAATACTGTCTCGCTAGTAAAATAACGGAGCAGTATACTTGCAAAAACATGAAATACACTGCTCCAAAAAGGATTTGTATGGCAGCCACATGGATATTATGTAGTAACAATGAATTTAGTTGAAAGTTAAGTGTACAATACCACGTGAAAGATTCCTAGCTTAGACAAACTGTGAACATCTACTGGAATTTGACCATCCTTGGGAACCAATTGGGCATTCACACACTGACTTGGCTGCACGGAAAATGACTGTTCCGAGTTATGGATATATAATACTATAGACACAACGGAATGCAATTCACCAATTGATGAATTAAAGAACCCATCTGTGGTAATAAAAATAACACGGTGGTGATACTAATACTTGTATTGCGAGCAAAAGGAAACTTCTTAAGAAGATCAACATTTATGTAGCAATGCATGACTTACATCAATTCATCTTCACATATACACAATCTTGATTAAGGCATCACCTCAGATTGCTGGAGAAGACAAGGATCCTTGAACAAGAGTAGCAACTGAATTACAAAAACAAACAAAAATTTCTAACAGATTGCCATTCAGATTTTAGGGCCAAGGGGGATGCTACAAGTTTTTGTTTTTCAATTTAAAAACAAAGCCCCCAAAAAATGAATTAATAATTTCCCTCACATGGCAATTGGGCGTCAATCTTTTTTTATATTTCTATGCAGAAAAAAACAAAAAAACAAACAATACAAGACTTCGAAGATGCCCTTGGGCCGTACTTGGAAAGTGAAAACAAGTTCGAAACCAAGACAAGAAACACTTGATATACCCATCAGGATGGGACAATGGGACAACATATTGATTGCATATTATAAACAAGAACGAAGGCCACATCAATACACCAGGCCAAGAATAAGGAAGAGGCTCAAACTTACTGTACTACTAATATGCAATCTTTTTTTGTAAAAAAAGAACAATACATACGGAGACTTTGAAGGCCTTGGGCCGTACTTGGAAAGTGAAAAACAGTTCGAAAACAAGACAGGAAACAATTAACATACCCATCAAGATGGGACAACAGGGGATAATGGGACAACATATTGATCGCATATTATAAACAAGAACGAAGGCCACATCAGTACACTAGGCCATGAAAGAAGGAAGAGGGTCAAACTTACTGTACTACTACTGTGGCGCAGAAAAAAAAATTGTTTGTAATTTCCAAATATTACTATTTTAGTTGGGCCTTAAATCAATGGGTCAATAAAAAATTTCAATTAACTCATCCTAATACCTTGCCTCAGATGTACGGAGAACAAAGATTCAAGAGGGTATGAAGGCTATATATCCTAACTGCCAACATCGATCTACATAGAAAGCTAAAGTAAGATTTCAAAAAATAGGTTTCTAAGAGTTTCTTCTTCTTTTTTCCTTGAACAACCAAGACATCAAAGAAAAGATTAATTATCCGATGTTCATCTTATCAAACAGAGTATATCTAGAAGTTCAGAAAATTATAAATAGACCAAGCAGTAATACAAACTAAAATAGATTAAAATACTAAGGGTCGCATCATTAAGCTAACAATAGACGACTAAGTCCTGATTTGCTAAGGATCACATCAGTAAGCAAGATGATCTACCCTTCTCTAGCCGCTTGAAGCTAACAATAGAAGACTAAGTTGTTCTGATTTGTTCTTCCACAGACCATTGACACTGCTATTGGAATTCTCTACCTTGCATAAGGATGGTAACGACCACCACCGCTACCTCCATAACCGCCTCTATTTCCATATAGGGAGCTTCCACCGCTACCTCGGTAGCCACTCGTAAAGCCTGCATCATAGCTACTACCATAACCACCAGCACCGCCACCATACCCACCATAACCCTCACCAGCTCCTCCACCATAACCACCTCCTAGGTCATAACCTCTATTGAAGCCTCCGCCATAACGGCCTGCATATCCTAGAGAAGACTCTCTATAATCGCCTAGACCGCTACCACCATATCCATATCCACCACCGAATTCACTAGTGCCATATCCTGCATAGCCACCTGGTCTACCCCCATATAACCCGCCTGACCTATAGGACCCACCACCACCGGCACCATACCCATCATAAGCATCCCCAAATGCACCAGCACCAGCACCAGCACCACCATAAGTACTGGGCCTAGAATTGGAAAAACGCCTGGGTGGTGCCAATGGGGGTTAGATTTCTTGGGTTCTGCTTTCTTGATCTCCACCTACAACAAAACAAAAACATTAACCTAGACTGCCAGATCCAAACACCCCTCTTATACCTTGTACAATAAATACCCCCACACCAAAAAACCATTAGCGACCAACAAAGTAAAAGCAGATAGCTTCCAGGACTACCACCCACCATCAGCTAAAAAAAAACTAAATATCCTATCAACAGCATCAAGAAAGATTCCCCAATCTTTGGATGTAAGGTGTGAATATAACTTCTAGTTTTATCAAATTTTGTTAAAAAGGATCCAGAATTGGAAGTGCCAAACATTTGAGACAGGTGAGAAATAAGCAAAAAACTACGCTACCAATTTGCGTAATTTTCCTAGTAGGCTCTAAACTAACCTGGGCTCCAGCAAATTCGATCTTGTTTCCTTGAGACAGAATGTTATCGACAGATTCCTCACTATCAAATGTAATAAACCCAAAACCCCGAGAACGAGTGCTTGCATGGTCCCGCATGATTTGATGTTCCTTGACCTCTCCAAACTTAGAGAAAAACCCACTAAATTCATCTGGCACATTTGAAGAAAAAATCAATATCAAGAAATTAATATCAAAAAGGTGACGCCAACGGTAATGGAGAACCACGCTGACTCCGGGTGCACATTAAAACATAGAACCACCTTCGTTTATGCTAGTAGGAATACCGCCCACGAAGATCTTTTTGGTCTTCAAATCCTTGGATCCCATGGTTCCCTTAGGTATGGTCCGCTTGATTTCAACCTACAGAAGAAGGAAAAAAAAACAAAAGTCAAAATCCTGAATTGCTGTAAGGCTTCGGCGTAACACATAAGGAAACAATTATACGGAATCATACTTGTTTTCCATTAATAACATGAGTATCTTCGATAACTCTGTCAACTACAGAGGCATCTGAATAAGTCACAAAACCGAATCCACGGGGCTGCCCACTTACTCGATCTTTCATTATCACAGAGTCTGTGATTTCTCCATATTTACCAAAATACTTGGTAAACTGAACTGCATTGAGCACAAAAAGAGAAACAACAACGTGAGAACAAAACAAACGGGAAGCAGTAACAAGAAAATTGAGGGCAAAAATCTTAGAACTTACGAGGAGTAGTCTCCTTCGCTAGACCACCAATAAAAATCTTCCTGAAAACACCCACAACGTAGATTGAGAATCATGGAATAAAAAAACCCAGTTGCATAATAAGATAATCACTCTCACAAACAAAAATACATCTTTCAATAAGTTTAACAACATCAGCAGAAAAGCCATGAATCGGTGAATTGGGTGGAAAGGCATGCAATACTCCATTAAAAAAAATCCAGAAACCGACATACGATTTGCACAAGTAAGAATCAGTCATAATAGTCAAAATCAAATAGAGCAGCTAAAAGCTAAGGTATCCAATCTAGGGTTATTTGATAATGATTTCTGCAAAAGCAAGTTCCTCTAGTATCAAATTTTCATCAAAACTAGAACCAAGATTCACTAGTTAATGTAATACTCTTTATCTAATAATAAATAACTTGAAATTTAACAAAAAAAAATCACTAAAACGATCAGCAATAAAATTATTTTGCCCTATAAAAGGGCGATAACAAATAATGATTATACGAATCGAGAAAAAACACATAATTAAACAACAACAGAAAGAAAAAAAAAGAAAAAAAAAACTTACCCAGGGCTAGCACCATCTCCGGTATGATGATGATGGTTTTGGTGAGGTTTCTCCTCTCCTGTATGGTGGTTTAGGGTTTTAACATCGTTAGTTTCTCCATCAGCGGAACTCCCGTTCGCATTGGGATCCATCGTTAGGTTTACAAAGAGGATAAACGAAAAGGAGAATGAAAGGGTAGAAGAAGCAGAAGAATATTTCAGACGAGATGTGGTGGTGATTGAGGTTTGAAGCAGAGATAAGAAGGGGAAATTTTTATACCAAATTTTGACCGACCACTCCTTTTGGAAGTCGGTAACGACAGCGAATTCTTTTTTTTTTTTACTAGGGGCAGCCACTTCTATGGGACTTCGAATTCTTTTTTTTTTTACTAGGGGCAGCCACTTCTATGGGAGGAGATATGGCAGTTTCCGAGGCAGCACTATGAGTAGCAAAACCCACTCTCAATTTGAGAGAGCGAATAACAACAGTACTCTCAAAAGATCCAAGAGAGCACAAGAACATACACTCGGTGCGTCTATATGGTACATGTGCAATAAATCCATGAAAATTATGGTACTATGGTTGGATGAGATAGGGAAAGTCCGTTTCGCTTTCCCACGGAAAACCGATTTTTTTCGAGTTTTTTTTCATCTTCTTCTTCCCCTCTCCGATCTGGTTTTTCTCTAGCCATGAGCGGCTAATTAGCCGTTCATAGGCTCTAATCTAGGGAAGCACTTAAATCTATAGGTTTTTGCTTAATGGGGTCTTATTTAATTAGGGTATTGGATTAATTTTAAATTGGAAGCTTGGTAGTGGTGGTGGCAGTCGAGAACAACTCTGAAGAACAAGGTTGCGTCTGATTTTTATCTCATGTCAGGTAATGATGGTGAATAACCCTCATTGGCCTGATTTTCTGCATATCCCTCTCTCTATTGGCTGGTGTTTGCGATTTCAAAGCTTAATTAGGGTTAAGTTTATTTTAAAATTGGAAGTTTGGTAGTGGTGGTGGCAGTCGAGATTTCACAAAAGATTCACAATTTCTACACGGTTGCATCTGATTAATCTCTCTTGGCAGGTAATGATGATTGTTATCCCTTATCAGTCTGTTTCTCTGATTAATTTTCTTTGTTAACCTAATTTATACCCAATAGTAGTTAGATTTCCCCTGAGATTTTATTTCCAATTTGATTCACCGAGTAATTTTTTAATCTCCCTCAAACCCTAAATTTCTCTATTTAATCCCCCTTTTCTCAAAGATGTTTCTTTCACAAACCTTGTTATGCCCTCTTTCATCAGATATCCTTACCTCATCTTCATACCCAACGACCTTTCTTTTCTTTACAATAGTAGTAGCTTTACAGCTGAGTACCAGTATGATCATGCAAGTTGTTTGGCATGGTGATGTATCACAGTTAACAAACATGTTACAAGCCTCTTTGAACTTGAGTAATGGTAGGCAGTTTGCTCTAGAAGATATCATCCCACCAAGATTCATGAATAATGAACAACTGTGGACAAGCTGCTTGTTAGGATTCTTTGCAGAACCAGTTGAAAGAAACAGCTGGGATGTGAGAAATACACTCATCTTTCAGTGGAAGATTCAAGGAGACCTCTCTGTCAAATCAATTAGCCAACTAATGTTTCTAGTAAGGTTTGAGAGGGAAGAGGAAATGCATAGAGTTATTGCAGTGGCTACAAGAGTAGTCTATGGTGATCTGTTTTGCATCAAGAAGTGGGATAAGACTGAGAGATTGGTGAACTGGATTCCTTTTGAAGAGAAATTTTTCATCACGGTGCATAATCTAACTCAAGCTCAGGTTAACAATGATAACTTAAGGAGATACATTTCATGCATGGGGGAAATACTATCCTTCTCTTACCCCCTGAGAAAAGTTAATGGCAGCTACTCTATAACCATTAGAGCTAGCATCAGATTCAGGCAAAGACTCAGCTTCAGTGTTATGGCTAAGAATGAGATGGGATATAACAATGAAATCACCTACCAATTTCACCATTTTCCAAATAACTATTGTGGATTCTGTAAAGTTATTGGGCATAAGTTGGACAACTGTGAGCAATTTGTGGTTTATCAGCAACAAATAGAGGAACAACAAGTTGAGGCAGATGTTGTAATGGCAGTTATGCAGAACATTGATGAGCAGCAAATAGAGCATGAGAATTTACAGCACCCTGATCAGCAGAATATGCAGCATGACTGGATGGTATTTGATGAAGACAGTATACCTGACACTTAGGAAGAACAAGCTGCTTCTGAGATTACTTGTTCTGGGTATCTTAGACAGTTTTAAGTGGACCATGCAAGTCAAGGAAATGCTAAGAAAATTCCACATAATGAGGGTCATGGAAAGAAGATTGTGAGTAACCTTAATACAGATGCACCTTCATTCCTCCATGTTGGTTGTGTTAACAGAGATGCTTACATGTGGAAAGTGGTTCACAAAATAGATAGTCCTAGGGATTCCTTGTATATTGAGGCTGGTTTCTGGAGTGTCTCTAGCTCTTCTCAGTTGCCACAAAGCCCGGGTTCATATTACGACAGAAATTAGCAACTAATGCAATCTTTCTTTCACTGGGATACTCCTCTACCAGCTTCAAAAAAACTAAAAATAAATGAGATTGATTTGAATAACCAGCCACCAGAACCTGTGCCTCTTAGAGATATTCATATTATTGAAGAGCAAGACAAGTCCACTGCTTCAAATTCTCATCCTCATATGTGGTTCAGTGGTGAAAGTTCTGGTGCTTCTCAAGCAACTCTGGACCATAAGGCAAAAGGCAAAGGAATTGCCAAATTTGGCTGAGCCAATTTGACCCCTATAGCAACAGCAAAAACTTATGTGATTAAAAGTGTAGGACTAGATTAAAGCCTATGTCTCTTCTTTATTGGTTTTTTTGTGAAGTCTGTTATCTTGTTTGTTTTGTGCTTTCTGCTATTTCTTATTGTTTTTTTGCTGTAATTTTTACTTGTGCTTGTCTGTAATTACATGCTTTCCTCACTGTGTGTGTCTGTAATTTGGTGTCCTGTAAACCTGTTATATTTCTTGTTATATTTCTTGGCCTTTTTAGTATACTCTCTGATATTTTGGTTTACCCTTTGTTTACCCTGTGGCCTCCTTTATTGTTTACTCTTAGTTTCTTTTGGTGTAATATTTTAATCTTCATTTTTGAATCTCCTTTACTATCCATCTTCCTGCATCCTGTGCTCCTTATACCTTTCTCCCTGTTCTTTGGCTGTTTGTGTTCATTACTTAGTGCCCTCCTAAATTTTGTTTTTAACTCCAATTCTCTTATTCCCTGAGTCTCTCCTTGTTTGTTTCTTGTGGTCTCTATCTTGACATTATGAAACTTTTGTCCTGGAATGTCCAGGGCATAGGTACCCTAATCACAAAGGACCATTTTTCCTACCTTTGCCAAACCTACAATCCTGACATTGTGTTTTTAGCCGAGACAAAAGCGCCCATATCTCGTATGGACTTATTTTTTTAAAAATCCCCCTTTCATGACTGGTTTATTATTCCATCTGTGGGATTAGCGAAAGGGTTAGCAATAGCTTGACACAATAATATAAAAATGAAACTAATATTTGCATAATTTAACGTGTGCCATTTTGAAGCAATTATAGATGACAAAAAATCTTTCATCACTTTTGTTCATGGGGCAGTGGACTCTGAAGGAAAAAGTGAACAGTGGATTTACATTTCGAACTTGGCCCAACAAGTGATCAAACCTTGGTCCCTGATTGGTGACCTAAACATTATTCTTGATCCGGATGAAAAGCAAGGGGGAAATAAGGCTAGCACCAACAACAAACAAAACATTCTCCAGATAATAGACTCAATGGGCTTACAAGATGCGGTCTTCGAAGGCGCACCTTTCACATGGTCAAACAACAGAAAATGAGATGCAAACATTTGCGAAAGAATCGACAGAAATATAGATGCTCGGTGGTTTTCGAGAAGATAATCCCAAATCCAAGGCAACTAATAATGCAGATCAACAGTTTCCTGCAATCCATTCCTAAAAAGATTACCATAAAGGACTGGAAAATAACCAAACATTGTTGACCAATGCCCGGTGGTCAAATATAAATACTAATTGGATAATTTTTGTAGATGCCTCTTTCAAGGAAGACGACCTATCAATGGGATATGCGCACATAGTGTATTCGGTTGATCAGCACTCTTTCATGCACATTTCAGCAGGATCGGAGATGACCACTTCATCTTTCCATGCAGAAGCAAAAGCTTTACACAAAGCGGTTACGTGGCTTAAAAAAAACGTCTTATATAGCGTCACTATTGTAACAGATTGCAAATCCTTGGCAGACAATGTCAACAAGGATAACACAAGTCCGTTCTGGGCAGCAGAAAACACCGTGAAAGGAGTAAAGACAATCTTAAAATATCTTCCGCATGTGAAGGTAAAGTTCATTAATCGAAAATACAATTCTGCAGCAGACATAATTGCCAAGGAAGCAAGGATAAAGTGTCTTCAACATTTATCCATGAAGTTATAGCAAAATTAAGATTACTAGCATTGTTTATAATGTTTTAGATAGAAACGAAATTGTAAACCTTATGTACTATAATTGCTAGTGAATATATATCGTCTTTCCATCAAAAAAAAAATCCATAACCAAAACAACCACATCAGCCGAAGCAACATTGTTATCACCTAATAAATCCATCCATAGATTTATTTTTATTTTTGAATCAATCCATCCATAGATGAACCACAGTGCTGGCCACTTCGGGAAATTTAATTGCACAAGAATCCCCATTGAGTCTTCACAACTTTTTTTTTAAGAGAAAGGTTAATTTCATTTGATACGAAGAAAAAAAAAGAGTACAAGATGAGAGCGCTTAGGCGAGTCTAAAGGTCAGAGTAAACTCCACCTGAAATAGAGAAAAAGAAACTAAAAGAGTGGTATAAACCAACTCTCCACCAAAGCAAACTACAGGCAATGATAGAAAAACAGTAAACTACTTATGCCTTTTAGCTACAGATCTTTGGGAATGTCACCATTCCATTTGAGCCTTAAAAGCTCATTGTCTGTTTTCCTGCTAGATTTTTTTTTATAATTCAGAGAGTATTTTTCATCTTCCATAACATAGTCTTCGTCATGATCATCCTTATATTCTGCTATATCCCGAGTAATCCCGTTATTCAAAACTTTGAAAGAATTGGCAGAGGTTTGATTTCGCATGACAGATTTGTTGGTCGATGAGACAATCATAGAATGAGATTTCCTACTTGGAGCATCCTTCAATTTCCCATCAGATTCTCCTATAGAGGTAAAAGTTTTTTCATTTGCCCACCAAGATCGCCTTTCCTCTTATCTGGTCTAAAGCTAGGGTGATCCCCTACCATAAAAGGATTGTGGTTCTTTTTCATTTCTACACTTGGGATTTTTGTTGTAGTAGCTTGAACCCCCTTGATACTTGTCCTCTTTGCTGGTGAAACCTTTGTTACTGTAGGATAAGCATCAATCTTTGGTAGAAAAGCCTTGACCGATAAATCTTTCCATTGGTATGGATAGTCACTAGACAAATGGATGGGTTTTTGAATAGGTTCATTCTCTATAACCTTCTCCTTTGATGAAGCCGACTTTGTAGCTGTAACCTTCTCATTTTCCGTTGTTGCTCTATCCAAATTTTTGCAAACACCGCTACCCTTTTCAGATGAGGATAAATCAATCACAAAACATGAATCAGCTGCTGCAGTCTCATTCACAGTAGAGACAACAACTTGAGCATTTTTTTCAACCACATATTCATTGCCACCATCCATAATAGTCAACTGAGGATTATTGACTATGCATTCAGCTGTTGCGTATCCCCAACATGAGTCACCATAGCTCCAAATTCTATTGCATTCATTATGTTTCCAACTGAATTCTTACGCTTTTCCATTTGATTCTCGCATTTTGCACTCTCCGTTGCTTTACTCTGGATTGTTTCTTGATTTTTCTCAAGATCCTTCCCATTCTTCTTAGGATTCAATTTTGGTTTCAGTTTTTGAGTGCAGTTTTTAGAGGAGTGACCAAACACCTTGAACAATTCACACTTGGGGGGTTTCCAGAGATATTCAACCGGCATTTCCAAAATAATCTTGCCATCAATCATTAATGGAATGCTCTCGGGATAAATGAAATCAACATCAACTTCAACACAGACCGTAGCATAAGATAATGTAGTCCTATTTAGGGTATAATCATCTGCCAATAAAGGGCCTCCTAAGAAACAAGAGATTAAACTCAGACCTTCAATGTCTCGCATGTGCAATGGTACATTGTATATCAACACCCAAATGGGTATGGTTCTAACTCTTATAATTGTAGATTCAATTAAACTAGACCAAGGTCTCACAATGAAAAGACATTTAGATATGTTAAAGGAACCTAATTCTAACACTTTTGTACGATCTTCCTCATATTTGAATTCAAAATGAAAGCTTAGTTGTTGTGTAATTTGATAATCACTTCGTTCTTGAGGTTCCCTAGCTTGGATACAGCTTCCTCGATTGCTGGGAAGGATAATATTTTACCCACACATAAACCAACAACATATTCCTCACATCTCTTGATTCCTGTAGAGAAATCACCAACAACGTAATCCACTACCCTCTTGCCATTTAACTCTGCTGAAGGAAAGAATTTCATTGTAATTTGAGGTTGAATTGGCTTTTCAGATGGAAACAAAGTTCTCCATTCTCTAGAGGAAGATGCTGATGGAACACCTACTCCATTTGAATTAGAACCCCTTACTACTTTCCCATGGGAAATAATCTCAAGTTTGTTAATAGACCCATCATTACCCTTTTGGTTCTCTCCACCAATCTTAGATTTGAGATGTTCAATCCCAACATCAAAGGAAGAGATACTAATATTTGTGACCCTCCTTGCCATTACAAACTATCCACGAGGGGAAATATGCAAACCCCATGTTAGATTCAATTTCTACCATGGCTGTTGAGCTAAACAATACTCCTCCAAAATCGAACCAAAATCTAAATTTCTACCACATACTTGTAGATCATAGAAGGGGGAATAAAAGACACAAAAAATTAAGTGATCTGAGTTAGAAAATAAGGAGAATTTTTTCCTTTCTCCCGACTATTTTTCTCTCTCTCCTCATGACCTTAACCACCAATGAATTGAGTCTTCACAACTTTATTAATGTTTGGTGGAGCTATCGGTTCAACATCAATGCCAATGGACTTAGGGGTTGCAAGGGCCTCAGAGCATTTATGTCATATCAACCATAATCTTTTTGTGAGAAGTTTCGAGCTCATTCAATCGATCAAGCACAATAAGCTTAACAAGCACATGCTTAACATTGTTGAATTGATCAAGCACATTCATACATAACGGCATTTAATCAAGGGTTCCACCATTCTCACTCCCAATTCAACAACACCGAACTACAATCAATTTTATTTCTTTGGCGTTCTTGGTTAATCAATGCAATAACATATATAACTAGGTATCACCGGGGCCTTACGGCCCCGGCTCAACCTCTATTTCTAGTCTTAAGTCTCAAAAGTAGACTAATTACTCCAATATCAAGCACATATACATCAACCGGATAAAAAGATCCCAAATCTTGTTCTAATCTTTCGAGTATAAGTCACACTTTTTAAAATCGTGTTGGAAGTTGCAACAATTATAATGGAAAATGGAGTAGTTGATCGAACATCCTAAGGATTTCTGAACCCTCAAACACTACTCAAGAGTTATTCATCAGAATTCACCAAATTACAAAGGAATTATAATTACATAGAACTTATGCATGTCTCATTCGTTCCTCTTCCTTTAATTATGGAGATTTAAGCCTTCTGGAGATTTATGAAAACATGTAACCCTTTGTTAATATTATAATGTGCATTCTTATTTTCTCCATTATCATTGGTTTCTTCAATGACTTGATTGGTTAGAATTATCACATGGGATTATTTTTTCTTTTCTTAAATTTATATCTTAATATTTTGAATCATCGATGCGCACTCCTCTCTCTTTGCATTCAACTTGATTTTTGACAATAAAATCAGTTTTTCGCACACATTTGCACCAATTTAATATCATCCTACTCAAATAACGATACCATCAGTGGGAGTCGAATGCACAGCTACATGGTTGAGAATCATGTGCTCTCATTTGAGCTAAAATGGCAAGTAAAGAGATTGCATGAGTAGACCGTAATGGTATTGTGCTAACATTAGAGTAAGTTAGGGGGTTTCTAAAGAATGATTAATTGGGGGATAGAAAAACTAATTGGGAGATATTTTACTGTAGTTGCCGGCATGGTTTTTCAATGCCGGCAGTCCATCGACCATGCCGGTACATATCCCCCAATTAGTTTTTTTATCCCCCAATTAATCATTCTTTCTAAAAATAAACACACAACATCATTATATTGATGAAGCTTCAATTACGTAGTTTCCTACGATTTGAGAGACTACTACTTCACCGATCCCAACCTAGTGATTACTCATGTAAGGGTTCCAAAAAAAATCAAGTATTTTAGAAACCGCCAATTATAGAAATAAACTTTATTAATAGTTGAAGTATTGATTTTTTTTCTTTTAGTGTTTGATAATATAGTCAAAGAAAACTGAAGAAGAAAAAAAAATATGAAAGTATCACTTCTCCTGAAACGGAGGTAGTATAAGGACGATAATTGGTTAAGTTCTTGTTTGTCTTTTTCTCCAATAATATTACTGATATTTTCATGTTATTCACCCATGGCCATTACCAAGATGTGAATTAAGAGACCAGCGATCTAAACGGGGGATTTTTTTTTACTACCAACAAAAAAGAGAATTTAAAGAAAATATTTATACAACACAAAGAAAAAATTAGATTTGCAGGATCTTATTCACAGGGAAACAAATACATGCAGGAATCAAGTCATTGACTAAAAGTCATGAATTTATCGGTCTCATCACTCCACTCATGAACAACTGCACTTGTAGAGGCGTGAACATCCACCAGTACATATGATTCCCCTTTGCACATGATCTTTACTACGAAGAATACCCGAATAGGCTCTTTGTTTGGTGATCTAAAGAAGCAAATTACCAAGCCCATCAAAGGCCTACTCCATGTGTCTACGATAGGGTTTTAGAGCCCTTTGCATATTCGAAAGGAACTTGTCTGCATCCTTGAAGATGTTGTACCCAGTGGCTCCAAAGTAAATTTAGAAATTAGAGTACCGAACTACATGAATATTATAGAATCGAGCAAAAAAAAAAAAACATGAATAGAATGATTATAGAAACAATTTATCATGCATCAAAAGAAAGTTACACGTGCTAGTTGAATACAACTCATGATTTACGATAGTATATACAATTACTACAAAAAAATGAACAACGAATTAAGATGGTAGGTCACAGGCGACGTTTCATAACCAACTAAGCAAAGTATTTTAGCACAAAAGAAGATACACCACCTTTTTTACTATCGCAGTGCAAGCCCCTGGTTCCAATAGAGTTGGATTAGCTCTTTCTAAGATATAACTTCTTAAAGTAGTCGTATCCATAGCAATACACAAATCAAGCAGTGAAAGATTGCAGTTGTTGGTCCCAAGCCCTTTGAACTATGATACAAATTGTAGAAAAATCTTCTCACATGACACCAAAGAGGTTCCTACAAAGATCATTCACCAAATAGTATAATCAAAGAGGTTCCCATATAATGAATTAGTTAACCGATGTTTTTGATCAGCAAATAGCCATGACCCATTATCATACTCCATGAGATATTAATTTCCCTTGTTTGTATTACGGATGCTTGAGCTATTAATTTCCATTGTTTCGGGATGCGGTATTCGCAAGATTCTCGCCTTGGCTTTGCGTATATCAAACAACCGATATCTTGATTCCCATCATTGTCAAAACCACAACTTGAACCACAGAAATATCAATGTTATTTTCATTATCTGATTTGGTATGTTTGACAATATCCCACGTATACACCATCTAAATCATCCTTCTTGTTCCGTTTGTTGTTTCCATCATCCAATTTGATATCTTTAGGAATTTGAACATAAAAAATTAACCCTTATATCCTATTTGCAGCTTCACTTCCCCAACCCTAAAATTAAATACCATGAAAGAGGCATTGATAGAGAAGTAACAATTGAACTTGAGCTCATATACCCATGACCCATCCAAGAAATACAAACTAATAGCTCAAGCACATTGTAATAAAAACAGACAGCTGACCTTACCCAGAAGTAATACAATATTGAAATAAAATTGATCTATAAGTTCTTTGATAAAATGATCTCTATCAAATATAACGGTTCTTGTATTAGAACATCAAACATGAATGATAAAATTTGGGATAAGGACGATTATATTGAACTGATAAATTATATAAAATTATTTGTATTTATGCAGTTCAAAAAAATGATGAAAGTTGAAAGTTAAAACTTGAGCTCCCTCTTCCCAAATTCGAGTTTCTTGGAAAATTTGGTTAGGGTATTGTGGCAATGTGGTTTATTCTAAATCCTCATTTTGTTGTTTGAAAATCATTAAACTGGGAGAGGATGACTGCTTCAAAATAACCAACCATCTTTGTGGCCAAAAATAATAGGTACTGCACTGCACTCAAGTATATATTGGTTGCATCCGTAATGTACATTTGACTAAATTATCAAATGATTCATATCATTCTCTGATTACACATCTGAGAAAATCTTGCATGTTTTAACTATTAACAGATTCAATTCAAAAGAGATTCAACAATAGACAAATATGTCTTAATATTGATGAAATCAACAGTTAGAAAGAAAAAAGATAGAAAAACTTGATCACAATCAATTAAAAATGGTTTATCTCATTGACATACCTGTAGCGAATGTTCAAGACAGGTGGCGTTCCGATATTTTCCATGGTAACCGATATCCCATCTGTTGCTGCAAGTTCAGGTTGGTATGTCCCGGATTCTTTCTGAAATTTGATACAAAAAAAAAAGAACCAAATATCAAACTAAAATCCATTGCGAAAAAATGCAAAATATGCACATTTTAATAGATCGGAGATATGACAGCTCTCACCTTTGGGAGAACAATCCTTTCAAGATTATCAACATCAATTTGTTTCATAGAATTTTGAAATGAAAACTTAAAGTTCCCTCTATCATCAACTGTAAGCCTTTTTCGAATAAATCTATTGATGTGAAAAATACGTACTCTTTCTGTAAACCACGACAGTATAATCGCATCCAGGATTTTTTTTCAGATTCATTTAGGTGTAGCGGAGTGAAAATACTCATAAAAACCGAACTGAATTCGGCTAGCATGTATTTGTCTAATTATAAAGGCCTCAAGCAGTATTAAACAAAAGCACACTAACTAAATGCAGATATGTTATGCCGTTTCCATTGTAGCAGCAAGTCGCCATGATGGGGAAGCAAGACCATAGAAGTACATATGTACCTTAAATCCAAGATTATGTCACTTACTTAACGAAAAGAATATCAACAAAAGTAGAAGTTGAGGTGAATCCGGTTATAAAAACCTGTACAACAAGCAGGAAAAAAAATCCCAAATCATAAGTCGCACTTCTTAAAATCGTGTTTGCAAGTGCAACAGTTAAGATGGAAAATGGAGCAATGAGTAGAACATCGTGAAGATTTCTGAACCCACACCACTCAAGATTTATTCATTAGAATTCCATCAAAACACAAAGGAGTAAGTACGTAGAACTTATACATGAAATTATATAGAAAAGCATACAGTTGCAAACTTGGAGAGATTATTAAAGTGTTGTCGATGCTGAGATACTAATTAATAATAAATACATTACATCTCTAGCACAATTTTTAACACCACCATTCACAATTTTCCATTACAGAGATTCTAATGTATCATAAGAAACCATACGCTTAGTCCTTCAAGAAACAAGCTTACACTACACCAAAATAGCCTTTTTGTGACGTTTATAAACGTTGCGCATAATTTGTGCAACGGTAATAAGCGTTGGCAAAACGGCGTTGCGCATTGATGTGCAACGCTCTTTATCCGTTGCACAAATTATATTGAGCAACCCTTATAAACGTTGCACAATATGTGGTGCAACGTTTTATTTTCCTATTTGTGCAACGTTTATACTAATTTGTGCAACGAATATATTAATTTGTGCAACGGTTTTAATTAATAGAAAAACACTTTAGGGTCCTACTTAAGTTTTTTGTCAACGTTTTATTTGTTTGGTTGCGGGTATATCAGTTGCTTATTTTAGGTGATTTGTGCAACGGATTAATGTCCTACGTTTATATCCGTTGCAAAATAATTTTCAGGTGAAAAAAAAAAGGGTTACGCCGACTATAATTCCGGTAGATCTCTGTACCTAAATATACCATTCTTGATGAAATAAGACCCAATTTATCATGTGGCATGAATATCAATATCATAACAAATGATCATTACAATCAATTAAGAACGACCCATACACCAGCATACACAATAGATGAACTTACTCAAGGTCAAACATATGTAAAATAGGAACACCTAAAAATAGGAGAGTACCGCATATAGTCAACATATGTAAAAAAATTTAACTGATATGAGTTGAAGTGATACAAAAATACAAGTTCAAACTTACTCATGGTCAAACTTCAGCTGTAGAAAATCAGGAGCAAGCTTTTGCACTTACACAGCAAGCTCAGCCCCTGTGTTTGTATGAAAGCTGTTAATCAACATTGTTGTGGCAGTCCCACTTGGGTATGCTAGGTTGTCTACAAATATGCATTTAAACAACAATTGCACATATAGCGTTGATCTTTAGCTCTTAACTACCAAACAACAAAATCAAATTGGAAAACACTACACAAGACTTCTTTCTTGATAATAATATCACCAGTAGTGCATTAGTATTTAAACCATCACGTTCATGCAAAGTTTCTCAACCCAAAAGCCAAAAAACAACATCCTACACCATGAGAATAATGCTATCAATCGGGCACAAAAACTTATAACCTAAATACTTAATAAAGAAAATCCAAAGATAGATACAATACAACAGTAACAATTTGGAGTCATTTTAATGAAACATCCAGTTGCATAATGCGTAGTAGTAGTACTAGCTCAAAATGTAGTTACCAGATATAAATTTTTAGTCCTGCAATTTGACGCTTTGCGCGAGTACTTGACCATTGATAGATTACAAGAGCAAACTGTTAACTTAGAAGTTGGAACTTACAAGAGCAAACTGTTACCAGATATTGTCCTTCTGCTGCGCATGCATCATTTAGATTGGGCTGGCTTGGTAGCAGTTGGAACTACAAGTTCCATTGAGAGAATTGAGATGAGACCCCTGCTCCTCTCTTTTATCCTAAGACCAAGCGAGACCAACAGTTTGTTAAAGCTCAAAAAAAAAAACCTTAACAGAAATTATACTCCACTGTTGTTGAGATTGAAACTTACACAACGTTTGCATGCTTCCTCGAACCTAATCCGCAAAGTAGCAAAAAATGTTGTAAGTCCTACAACTGAAGAAAACGTTAATGCAAGAGAGAGCTTATTATTGAGAATGGAAGTAAATTTTTGTACTTAAATTTTCCTTGGTGGTATTGGTCTGACTGGTCAGAAGATAGTCCTGTGACCCGATAACCACAGATGGAACTAGTTGGTTTAGAATGAAATACCAATACATAGAAAGCAGATATGAGTGATGGAACTACAACAAAAAGTATCAAAGAAAATCTTCATATTATGTTACCTTACGGTGTCGGACAATTGCTAGAGAATGATGCAAATCTTCCTTGAGAACAAACAGTTGGCCATAACTAAACTCATTCAAGTCCCCTTGTCCAGTCCTCTACCTATTCCAACCATAAGCAACCAATAAATACCATATTCGTCATGAAATTGCAAGCATTACATATAGAGCTAGTGTTACAATTAGTATCAAATCATCAATCATTACCCAATCCCTTTTCTTAAAGTAATGTTAATCTTCTTCTGCTTTCTCAGATCATTTTTCAAACACTATGCATACAAACAAACAGACTTGCATTAGCCAGTAAGAACATAGAAAAGAATAATAAGCATCAAACATCAAACATCGAACATCAAAATCAGAAAGTACTAGTAAGTACCTTTAAGAGATTTACATTACCAGCCTCATATTCAGAAGCTGTTAGATCTATATTAGTCTCCCCCTGATACATATCAAAGAAGTCCCTCATCCTAAACCAAAAAACCTTGAAAAAAGAAATCAAAAATCAAAATAAATGTAAAGAGATGTTGCAGTATCTGAATGAATGAATACTGAAATTGTCACGAGATGTTACACACCCAGCAGAAGAAAAACCAAAATGAAAAACAAACAGAAATTTTCATGTAGCTCTTGACTTCCAGGAACTTTTATGAGTAACCTATCCATTGAAACACTACCCACAAAAAATCAGCACCAAAGATAACAAAGAATAAGCGGACAGTAAAAAGAAAAGAAAGGAAAAAGATATTATGACATGATCAACCTAATGTCTGAAATTTAAGACAACTTAGCATCTCAACTCATACAAAAAGAAATATACCTCATACTTAAAGCTTGTCCTCAAAATCAAATAGAGGGGTCATCTGAGCTTTTAAACCCTTCCTCTTCCTGATGTCAGCTTGAGTGCCTGGTTCCAAAGGATCAGCCATCATAATATCCCAATGATCGAACACGAACTGAGGGAAAGCCTAACCTGATGTGACATCCCTAAGCTGGGCAGAGAAACCGAATGACTCAACGACTGGTAGATATGCTTTGATGTTATAGAGAGGAGTTCATGGTCTCTGCATTTCCTCAAAGACGTGACCACGCTTTTGATGGAGAACACCGTAGATACCACCAAGATCACCTTCGGGAGCCTGGATCTCGACTAGGTACACATGTTATAAAAGTCTAGGTTTAGATGTAAGTTGTGAGGCATACATAACCCTCTTATCAGTAGGAATAACCTGTCCACCACCTCTGTGAATGGCATCAGAATGGAGAACTACGTCGCATACTTCAAAGCATATACCTCTCATGTTATCTTCTGCTAGCACACCTTCCTTTGGCACCCACTGAAACCCTACGACAATAGAATCCTTGATTTCATTAAGGTACTGAACCAGTAGTATCCACACATATCCACAACCATGTTTGAACCAGTAGTATCGGGACCAAAACACCATATCTTCTTTGCAAGAACTTTATCCCATCCAAACTCAATAAATAAGATCTTTGAATGAATTTTAGGTTCCTCAAGAGGGCGTGCCTCCATGTACAAATGGTTGTGCTTGTTTGGATATTTGCTCATCACAGTTCTTGAAGACTTCTCAAGCACAGTGTCACGGAAAGAAACCACAGGGTCAGACTTGAAAATTTCAGCACCACCCATGAAATAATCCTGCAAATCCTTACCGCTCTCATAGAATGCGAAACATAAATACTCAAATTTCATTCAAGATCTGGACTACACTTGAGACAAAATCATCTAGTTGTTTTCGAATTGGTATAACCAATCTGCAAGCCTGCCTGAAAAATCAAACATATTAATTCGATATTGCCAAACAGGACACAAACAAACGACAATAAAGCTTAATGTATACGAAATAAACATAAATTCTAAAATCATAAGAACATAAACAGTACTAACTAATCACAAATCAAACACTTCAATAACCCTAATCAAAGCCCAACAACCCTAACAACGAATCATAAAAAATAGAATCACTACAAACTCTATGTTCTTAATATCAATATCGAACCCAATCAAACCTAGAGTAAAAACAGTAGAAAAACGATTCATAAAGACTCAGAACCTAATGATTCCGATAATAAATTGGAAGAAGAAAAACAGTAGAGGGAGTGAAAGAGAGATTCAGACCTGTTCGGGATTTAAAATCTTGAAACCCTAGAAATCCCTAATATTGGTTTCCCGGCGTCTATGAAGAAGAAGAAGTATGAATCGCAGCAATCAAATCGATTGTAAATAATATGAATTAAATTTGGAGAACTTTGGTTTGATTTGGAGATTTCGGCTTAGGGTTATAACTTAGAAGAGAATAAAAAATGGGGGGAGGAGAACTCGATGAAGAGAGGAGAATACAAAGAAAAAGAAATAAGAATACAAAGAAAAAGAAATAAGAAAAATGAAAATAAAAGGGATATAATATAAATTAGAAAGACAATTTAGCCCTCAAACTAGTTTAACAATGGCAAGCGCGTCCCGTTTATCTTTTTCTTCTTTCTCTTTCCCTAATAATTAGTATTTTGTGCAACATATTTCCGGGTGCGCAACGGATATAGACGTTGCGCAGTGTGCAACGTCTATATCCGTTGCGCACCCCCGAAATTGAAGTGTTGCTAAAACCAGGATATGGTGTAGTGTTAGTCCAACATAGGAGGCCCTCTTGCGGTGAGATTCCTTCCCAAAACAAAGAAAAAAGGCCCCTTAAGTATGAAAGTCACTACAATTTCTTCCATTTTACTATGTTGTCACTTGGTATTAGAAATTTAGGACAAAACTCATGTCCACACCCATCGTACCAGTAGTTAGTTGCTTAAACCATGTTCAATACTTAAATTATTATCTCAACCCTAATAATCCTACAAAGCCTAGAAATTTAGCATACAAACGTTCGCAATCGAAAAAGAAACAAAAAAAGTAAGAAATTTTCTTAGGTCCGGATAGCTTCAGTTGAAACATGTAAACCTCGATCATGGAGTTTACTGGCAGTAACAGCAGCTATACATACCCGGAAAATACAATAAAGCATTCAATTTAGCATCGGCAAGCTTTTCTCGGTCACTACCATGAAGTTCTCCATGAGCTATAATGACATCAAAGAGAATTTCAGTGCTGGAAAGATTAAATTATAAGTTTATAATCATTAAAGTGAATTATTTTGTTATTTTGCTAGGCAAAAAAAATAAACTAACAAATGCACATAAAAGCAAATTTTTCATTTATGTATTCAACAAATAGCTTTCATGTGATTTGGTATCAGTTTTTGTTTCAGTGAAGCCCTCGACAAAATCTAGATCTTGAAATGCAGGTTTGTTCTCTAGATCCTCCTTTGCAAACAACGGGAGGAACCATAAAAACCATTAGAGTTGTAAGCCTTATGTGTGGCCAGCATAGTCCTTCTACTCAAGCATAAATCATAGTATAATAGAGAACACTGCTCCATTCCATGGCCGCAGTTATTAAGGTGAATACCGTGCAAACTGCAGAGTACATACCTGTCAGAGGAGATATCATAATTTAGAAAAGCAAGCAAGACAGAAATGGCACTCCAAAAGCTTTTACAATAACCATTGTATTAAGGATTAGAAAATTTTGAGATTGAGTGAGATAATACTAACCATAAAAGCATGAAGACAGATACAACATATAGAAGTTGCAAACAATCATATACCCAAACTGCTATAAATTTCAGCGGCCATGGACTAATATAAGTGGAAGTATAAATCCGAGCCGACCCACTGAAGAATCAGAAGCCATCCACTTTCTCCCTTGACCATTTTTGTTTGTAGTTTAGAACGCAAATCATAGGTGGTGCAGGACACATCAAAAACATTGCAATACAATAACGTCACCAAGAAGCACACCTAGGCACCAACGTTGTAAATTAACATAAATTCAATTATAATGTCCATCAACCCAATGATGTCCTAAGCACTGGAAGCCCCACCAATGGAAGCAAAAACAAGCATCTTCCTACATTAACACCTGTACCATTAATTTCAACAAATGGAGGACATACATTAAATTATACCATTAGCTCAAAATAAAATCAATACAAAATTTGAGTACTATAACCTTAGGCAAACAGAGTTGCCTTTTAATCTTCGTTATGTATATTGCATATATAAACCAACATAAAACTGAAACAAAACAATAATAGAGGAAGCTAAGAGAGAGTTCAGTTCCGGCGATGATAGAACCCATGTGCTATTGTTGTATTTGAACTTTGAAGTATCAAATGAGACTTCTGGACATCAAGCTTGGGTTTTCTAAAATGCTTAGGTTTTTAAGAAACTAGCTTGAATAGCATTTTTGAATTTCCGGTTTTCTGTAGTTATATATAACACAACGAAGTATCCATATGTGATTCTACTTACATGTTGACGGGGCATAGAAGACGGGTGTGCGAAGGAAATGTGGATTAACTCTCCAAGACAATCTGCAAGGCATATAGTTAATGCCAAAAGAAGAGAAATAAGTTGAGAGTCTTGGAGCCATGGATCGTCACATATATAAAATTGCACAGTTGATCGCCTACATCAAAGAAATCTAGAATTAATTTTCTTGGGGGAATTTGAATTACCCTGATATATGATGCTATGCAGGTAAAGAGGATGCCATAATCAAAAACATGCTAATTTGTGTCGATAACGGGAATAACATGCCAACAATCCAAACAGGAGAAAAGCAAAGTACACCAAGTTCTGGTCTAAAAGTGATAGTACCAAAAGGAGTAATTTGTAAAACTGAAAGACCACCTTTAACAAAAGAAGAAGACATCATGTTTGAAATACCAAATCACTACGTCTACATGTTGGTCCAAGCTTATCATCTCTTAAATAGGTAAAATTTATGTTTTATATTATTTGACATTCTATTCCAAGTTATAAGAAATTGGTAAAATATAGGTACATACAGATGATCGAGAAAGTATTAACTAATAAACTTCAAAAATTTCAGACCCACTTAAGAATTCTGAACACCCCCTTGAGAATCCTAGCTGCAAATTATACACCGGAAGACGTAATGGACATATAGATCCGTACTTAGACTCTCTAATCTATTCAACTCTGTTTCAATTTTGGCCTTACCACTATTTGGTTTTGTAGGTGTGTACATATATTTGCTACTGGACATAATTCAATTTTCTTGGATCATGAACTACATCGGTCTATACTTTATAGTAAATTATATGTTTGACTTGGATAATAATCAGCTCGTATGGTGTGAAATTCAGCAATAGAAAATAGAAGGAAATAAATTGCCTGGATATTATTAAGCTAAGACTCTAGTTGATAGATTTCGTATCAAAACAATGATCCACTAAATAAAGTATGTGCACGGAATTAACTGTTTCTGCGCATGACCAAACCTAATAATTCCTCCGATGGGCAATGTCCATACAAAATAACTTTACACAGATAACCAAAAGAAAAAAAAAATAGAGTAACATAATAAACTGTTTTTTAACTGGATCAGACCTAGAACCCTTACTACCGCCGCCCACCATTTCAAACAATAACATTATAATCCTCATTGAAACACCACCTCGGCACTACCACCTTCGAAAAAACCCCGTCAACGGCTAATGGACCTTCACACTTGAATTTCTTGTCCAACGACAACAATTCCTTCCCTCTAAGAAGCTGCTAGTGAATAACCATTAGTTGTAGACTTATAGAACACCCTGCATCAAAAGTCAAGTAGTAAGACAATTAATACGATGGTTGTTTCCAGAATCCAGATTCTCCACGTTTATGAGTACTTGTCTAAAAATATCTTAAAAAATCCATGAAGGAGATGAGGCTAAAATTCTGCAGCCAGACATCCCAGAGCATGGAGGTGCTGGAATACAGAAATATTAATTACTTGTCAGTAATACCTGTCTGCAGTACCTCCCGCTATTAGGCTGCGCCTGATAGTGGATAATTATTTCATCTCTTAGCACTTGGAATTCAGTAAGTAATGCAGAGGGTAGAGCAGAATCAGCAGATAGTACCACTTTGGAAGAAGTCAAGAGAACCTGGAAAATATGTGATAGAGTTAACTGACAAAAAATTTAGGAAAAATAATGCATATTAATGGGACAAATAAGCCTTGAGAGTATAGTATGCAAACAAAAGAACAAAGTCAGTCGGTGCTTCTGCCAAGCTCTACCTTTTCCTATGTACCCTTTGAGCGATATTAATTAATTTGTAATCCTTGCGACACCCAGTTTAGAAGGTTCAAGATACTTTATATCCTATGCTATCAAGGTCACTAACATAGTGAAATCCGCAAATGAGAAGGAATTCAAACACTGCTTCCAGCAATGAGATATGTTGCTTGCCGTCTCTGCACCAGCGCATTGATCAAGCTGAATTTGTCTACGACTACCTAAATCAACGATAAAGTCAGATAATAATCCGTTAATGCGTTGGTTAAAGAGACTAATTAGGTGATACAGTTCACAAACTACTTCGCGGAAACTTAAACATATTGCTAGTAGAGGGTTGGATGAATTATACAACTCAGTACATTATAATTTAACAAATTGAATTATATAAATTGGTATACTCTAATTTAACCAACTGAACCTTTATGAAGATTTGGTTAGTTTTGACATTACATAATGATATTACCATAAATTTCTTTGTTAATAATCCTGCCTATACTATGCACGAATCAGTCAGACATTTGAGTTCGGTATTTATCACTCACAAAAGATAAGTACTTTGAATGTGATTTACTCTTATTTAATTAGATTAATTACATATAAATTCAGAGATGCACCAATTTCATTAAAGTCTGGATGCCACAATGCTAAACTATTAACTACTGAAACGGTACAGACCAAAAAATATGTGTATCTTAGTTGCATCGTGTCACCTGTGAATAATACCATTTACCTATCCTAATGAGAAATATGTCGCAAATATAGTTAATTATCTTAAGACCAAGCGAAAAATATGACTAACAGACAGGATCTAAAACACTTACAACGCTAATTTCAGAAAAATTGAAATAAAAAACAATGCAAGTAAAGAATAGATAAGATCACGGAGTCTAATCAGCTTCAAAGAGAAACAAATACCTGCAAATTTTTTTGATCTTTAAGCCACGGCTAAATATGCATGCTCTCATCCTTCCACTCATTAGCAACCACATCTACAACACAATTTTCCCTGACTTTAGCTCCATCCGTCTCTCTCTCTAAACCATAAAACAAATATTCATAAGTTTAACCTATAGAGAAGAAACCAAGTGGAGCAATATTTAGGTACTGATTTCCATTGGCCTTCTCACTCACCAAAAATGAAAAAACTTAATTATTAGACAATGAAATTTATTGAACAAAAACAAAAGCACAAAATAGAGTATTACCTATTCTTGTTAGCTCATACAACTTCTTTTAGAGCGTGCTTGATGAAATCCTCCTAATGGAATCTCCGCAAGCTCATGTTCTGGACTTCTCTCTTTCAAATCATCTTCCTGCAACAACAACAACAACAAAAAAAAAAAATAAAAAAAAATAATCAGCTATACCTATATGTTCTAGTTCATACGATTAGGTCATTGCAATTCATAATATTAGCTTGTAAATTTCTTTTCACTTGCAAACATCTATAACTTTAAATTATTAATTTGGACTTTTTCCTAAAACCAATTCAACCATTACATTACCGAGTTTGGCAGCAAACGAAACCCCTGTTTAGGTTTATATTCGATCTTTAATTAGAAATATCAACCGCAATTTCCAAGCAGCAACAACAGTTTAGCTCATGTGTAATAATTTGAATCCAGCCGGTGTAATCTTCCGTTTCGTAGAGGATCTGGAACTTGCATTGTAAATGGGACGGGATGACCATGTTCATAGAATAACGGGTTCACACGCTCCAACAAACACGACAATTACTATATATACTCCAGAATGTCAACCTTGTTGTGGGAATTTCCACTTTCGTCGGGCATTTTGGTCCACCACGGGTCACCTGTAAGATGTTAGCACAGATCAAATAGAAATCACCAATGTTTTTAAAACTTGGTCACATCCCATGCCTAATTCAACTGGTCAGCTACCTAATTAAGTCTGCTCAACCGTGTGTCGATAAAGCACATTATACACATTTAAGAAGACATAATTTTCCATGCACATCCAGGCAAGTTTAATTCAATGGAACAACAAAGATGAGATAAGAAATCCTATGTCGTCTACATATCCATGAATACGTACAAAAATGTGGTTCTCAGGAGACTATAGGAAATCAATAGCTATCAAGAGTATGAAACATCAAACAAAACTCAGCTAAAGAAAATTTACTTAACATGGTTTAACTCTTCCCAAGTAATATAATCAGAAAGATATGAATTTAAATAAATTCCATACTCTTAAATAGATATTGATTTCATATAGGCTCCGAAGAACCACATTTTTGTACGTATTCATGGATTTGTAGATGACATAGGTTTTCTCATTCAGTATAGCATTAGATCAATAAGAAATTCAAAAGAATTCAGCTAAAGAAAATTTACTTAACAGGGTTGAACGGCTAAAAACTAAGTCATACCAAGACTCTTCCTAAGTAATATGAAGTTAAAGAAAGCTAATAATATATAGATTGGTGGTTGTATATTTCACTCACATACAAAAGGTATCTTTGATCCTTCACTCTTGTGCACCAAGATATTACCATGAATCCAGGTGGCAATTCTTCCAAACTATATATCTTGATGTCCCACTGGCAATGGATGGTTTTGGGTTGCTAGCTTTTTTTTTGTCTTCTGCAGGCAGCTGATCTCTTCTTCAAATTCAAAGAAACTAGTAACTGAAAAAATATCAGTTTAGAGCTATGTTGTGTTAAGGCTAGGCACGCCTAAGGCACCCAGAAAAAATATTAGTACTGCATCTTAGCTCATTAATATTACTTATGCAATAATGATATTGTAGCCAGTAAATTACCATCGGTTCAAGTTTCGCTGGATTTAAAGCATCCTCGTAAAAGTCATGTTAAGAGCATATCATGCCAATATTTCTTAGAGTACATATCTCAATGGTGGTCTCTGTAAAATATCTCAGTTAGTTAGATCGAAACAACCAATATAAATTGTATATGTACACGCAAAGAATGAAGTAAATGCCAAAATTATTGTCAAAGAGAAGGTTTAACTAAAAGGAGACTTTGAGCCTACCAAGTAAATGCTACACCGAAAAGGCTTTTATTCTCCTTGAACTTAAGTAAATAGTTATTAAAATTTAATGCAACTTGCTCAACTTCGTCTGATACTGGAAGCTCAAGTTTAGGATTAGTAGATCAGTCAGTATCTTCTCTTACTTGCAAGACCATCAAAAATACTTTAGCACTTGATCCAAAAACTTCAGTACATATTGAATATACTGAATATTTGACATACATGTAAGATTAATATTGTGACTATTGTCAATCTGATTGCTAAGTTCATTGTATTATGAGAATGTGAGTTTTTTTTGTGGAATCACTATTGGATTTGGTTCCAAAAACTTAGGCCCCTACAGCATTCTATAAAATTGCATAAACAAAATAAATAAAGATGGATTTTAGATGGAAACATTTCTATTTGCAAAACCTTGCTGTGAGATTCATGTCTGGAATCAATCTGTAAGAAGCTAATGAAGGCACTGTAAACCCTAGTAAGATGACTGGCTTTGCAAAAACAAAATTGAATTACGCAAGAATTTGGAATAACTCATTAACAAAATTGCAGAAACAGAAAAAAAAAATCAAAACGAATTAAAAAACCCTAAACAAAATTGAATTACCCAAGAATTTGCAAAAACTCATTAACAAAATTGCAGAAACAAAAAAAAAAAATTAATAAATTAAAAACCCCTAAACATCATATAAGAAATTGATAAATAGGTATTTCTTAGCAAGTTAGCACAACATCCATTAAACTTATAACAATATATTTAAAACCCCCCAAATTAACCCCCCAGATATATGAAACCTAGGTTTTAATTTCTGAAATATTAACAAAATCCAAAATCTCTTCTTACCTAGCAAATCCATGACCAACTGAAATCAACAAAAAGAGGAGAATATGATGTGTGGTTCACTTCGAATCATTGTGGTGAAGGAGAAGAACTATAAATTCTGGGGTAATTGTGGTGGTGGCAGTGCCGGAGAACCAAGAAAACCCGATTATGTTGAAGAGGAAACCTCTCTAACTCTACTGCTCGGCTGGAGGTGGAAAATAGAGAGAAGGCCAAGAGCATAAACCCGCCCAATATTTGGTTCACCCAAATCAACCAACTTAATATGAACTGAACTTTGCTAGCCGTCCATGTAAAAACCCAATCCGGAGCTTCCCTACCTTCGGATCAGGGTCCCCATTAAATGATGTCCGTCTGATAGCCCTGGCTATCATGGACACAAACCTCATACCTTTTTATAACTATGATTTTCACTTTCATCTTCTCATACACAATTTCATGAAACTTTTACCTAAGGTTTATAAATAATGATGCAAGTTAAGTGAAAAAAGGACTTACCATAGCCTTATGACTTTCCCATTGTTAGAGCACTGCTCGGTCGAACTAGCAAGTGTTGCTATCTCTAGCTTAAGAGCTATTTTGGGATCGTTAGTGCGGTTTGAGGTTCTGATGTAGTGAAAGGAAAAATCCAACCGTCAGAATCCAACGGTTTGGGGCGTCACATTCCAATATAGGGGCTTCACATAGATTCCTAGTTACTAAAAAGATGATTATGGGGTGTCTTAATGCAATATCAAATGTCTAAGTTACCCTTCATCTAAAATCAAAACCTAATTCTAATTCAAAATTTGCTCATCTTCTTCTTGTAAATTTCCTCTCCTTCATCAACCATGAATCCTTACTTTTTTTTTTTAATTAAACCTTCGTCGTCTTCGATTAATCGTCGATACTTATAATCATCAATTGAAATCTCTATAACCACAACGAACTAACTATATATTAGAATCATGGGATATTAGGGTTAAATTGGTTGAAATCAGGGGGAAATTAGGGTTGCATTTTTACTTACGGTTAGGTTTTGTTAGTTTCCTAACCGTAATATTGTTTTATGAAACTGTTACGGTTGGGTTTCACTCTCATAAAACCTAAGCATAAGAAATTACGGTTGGGATCGATTCCAAATAAACCCACCGTAATTTTATTACATTTTTTTTTTTAAAACTAACCTTAAAAAAATATATTATGCATTACTAATTTATTTGTAATCTTTATTTACAACAATTGAGGCAACATGAAATACCATGTATATGGTAACGGTTCGTTCATATATAGGAAAATAACTAGAAGATTTTTTTAGATTTTTCTTAGGAAAAATAAGTGGAGATCTTTTAGTGTTCAATAGATAAATAGCGAAAGTAGTTAGTTTCTCTGAACTTCTTGTATATGTTGAGATATTTTAGGAAAGATAATCACCTCGGAGATTTACCTAAATAAACTATACACGTCTAGTTTCTATCTAAACATTAGTTTCCATTAACTCATGTAGTTTAGTTACCAAACTAAACTAAAAGCTCTTTTATTAGGAATTCCCAAAAGAAATAAATTCTTTTTCTTTGTTTTCAAAAATTACTATAATTACTGGATTTGTGAAAACAATAAAATTTTCAAATATGGAAGGATAGTTTTAGTTACGGTAGGAGAAGAGAGAATTATTTACGGTTGGTAATATAAAACCAAACCGCCGTGAGAAGACTCACAGTTTTTTTTTTTTTTTTACCCAACCTTAACTGTTTATTTTTTGTTTAATTTGTTTTCCTAATATTTTTTCAATTACGGTTAGGAGTTCATTGTACTAACTGTAAACTTATCTTACGGTTGGTTATGAAAGGAAAAATCCAACCGTAAACCTCTCTGAAAAGCAAAAATATTCTATTTTTCTTCCCCCATTTTTTTTATTCCCTCCGTCTCTAAAAGATAAGCAGGTTTGTGTGTAAATTAAAATCACTTATCTAATCTATATTAATACGGTTATCTAACCTCTAACTATAAATTAAAATCACTTATCTAATCTATATTAATACTGTTATAAACTGAAGTTTATTAGTGAGGGGTCCAAGAGCATAGTTCAGTGGTATCCCATCAACTCCAGTAAGGAGGAAGTCAGGAGTTCGATCCCACGTAGAGGTTTGTATTTAAATTAGTTGTATAAAGGGGTTTGGCGGGGTTGGGTCTAGCAGTGGGGCTAGTCCAACTGGCTGGATTTGGGTAGGGGTCTGGTTCCGACTTTAGCCTATCAAAAAAAAAAAAAAACGGAAATTAATTAGGTAGACTCCCACTTTAGTGGGACCCCATTACTTGGGCACCAAGTATGTAAACTCTATTTTACAAGACGTTATAACGCACGTAGCTCTAATCATTGAGCGATAAAGAATTTATTTTCTTCACCCTATTTTCTTTTAGTTTTCTCTTAATTATTATTATTTTCTTAACGAATATTAGATCGTTTATTATTAAGAGGAATATATAGTTAAGGCTATGTGTGGGGTTGATCTTTATTTTTTATTTGACTTCATCATAACAATATCGCCAAACTTAGGTTGTGTCCAAATTAAAAAGTTCTGGTGATTAGTCATGCGACGTTGACTAAGTCAATCCAAAAATTCTCGTCTTCACTGTCATCAACCTTGTTTATCTTATACAAAATCAACCAATTTTTCATGTTCTACTGCTAGATTTGATACATTTACATACTTTTATGTTATATTTTTGAGTAAGTTTTGATTACAATCGTTTTAATTAGGGCTATGACCTAGGTTTAGGTATTTCTCTTTTATCTCTGATTTCCAAATCATGTTAATCTTGTCTTGATGTTTAACTTATATTCTTAGATTTGCTATTCAGTTAATTATTTCCTTTTAAGTCTTAATTGTTGCTTTGAAGGGTTTCTCTCTGTTTGTTTTTTTATTTTAGGTCATGAGATGAAGAAGGCACGGAAGTAGGGTTTTAGTCTATCATCATGAGATTAATGAAGAAAGAAGGCTTCAGTGAGGGGTTGGTTCTTAATGAAGATAGACTTGCCATTCAAAAGGTATGAACTGATTCCTTTAAAGGTTTAATTTACTGGTACGCATCGAGAATGGAGAACAATTTGGGATATTTTTTATTGAAGGATTTTAAACTATTATATGAAGGAGATTAATCTATTATGGAGATCCTACTTATTCTGTAGGGATTTGATTTAGCATGTCTGATGCTATTACTGGTATAAGGATTTTTTTGAAAATTGAATTTCAAAGTGTTGCTTTTTAGGTCTATTCTGTAAGAAGAGGTTAAGATGTTTAAGTATAGGGTGATTTAACTACTGCTTAAGAATGATGATTGAAGTTAATCTCTCCTTCAATGCCTCTTTTAATACATCAAAAGTTGCGTATATATTTTTAATTTCAATTATAGAAGTATTTTAATCCACATTGAGTGTGATTAATGAAGTATAAATGTAGTTCTTATCTGCTGAAGACGACTATCTCAGAATTCTTAGTACATGTGGCATTAAAGAGTAAGACCTGTTCTCCATTGCTATGATTCACTAAGGAACTGATAGAGTAGGACTTTATGAAATGTTGCTTCTAGTTTAATAATTGATACTTCTCAGAATCAGTGTTGTCAAGGTCTCTAATGCAAGCATGCTAGTTAATTAACTTCAATCCTCATTCTGCTTTTGTGTTGTGAAGATACATCAGAAAGAATCCTACATTTGGCATTTAATTATTAAGGGACACAAGCTTTAATCAGATGATTCTCTGTGCAACAAGATTAATCAAAATGGTATGAACAAATTCTGCAATTAAGTGTCAATTCTGATTTCTCTTTCTGCCATTAATTGTCAATTCTCAATATTGGTGTTGTCAAATAAAGGCCTATAAGCTTGCTACTCAATTACTCTACTAAGTCTACTTAATTCTGAGTCTGTTGGTTTGAAGTAAAGTGCATTAAGTATAGATGAATAGAATTATCTCTACAGATTCAATGTCCTGTCTTTTCATCTGCTGCTCCAATCCTTTGGTCCTCACTCATCTGGTATAAATATGAAGCATTGTTTGTCAAAGTTTTTCATCCAACACACTTTCTTTTCTATCAGTTTCATTTACTTGTACCTTCTATTGATCTGCTTCCTTAGAAAGAATTTAAGAAAGTCAATTGTAATGGGTCAGTTTAGTAAGTTGGCATGGCCTGCTGATCAAGTGAGAGTACTTGATTTAGATGAAGATGTTGAAGAGTTCCCATTTAGGTTTGATGCACTCCTCTGTGATGATAGTAAGAACTACCATAAGACTTCTGTAAAGCAACAACTCAATAAGGCATGGGCAGTCAATTCTCCAGATTTCAAGTTAGCTAAGCCTTTTATTAGGGGAAATGCGATTCAAAATTTGTTTGTGGTAATGTTTAAGAGGAAGCAAGATAAGGAAATATCATATGGTGCAAGGCATACTTTATTATTTGGTCAACTTTTTGCAGTTCAACAGCTTAGTAATGTAGAATCCATCTTTGATTTGGTATGGGAAATCACTCTAATGCCTATACAGATCAACATTCACTCAGACCTAGTTAATAAAGGCTTGGTTAGAGAAGTTTTGGACCAGATAGGCAACTTTGTCACTGCTGACTCTCCTGCAGGTAGTCTATATGAGGCAAAACTCATGGTACATCTAAGAAGTCCTCTCACTAGGAAGGTTGTTTTTAACACAAACAAAAGAACATATATCATGTATGCTTTCTATCCAAAATTGCCATTTAGGGCATGTAAGAGATGATTTGTGTTGTATCACAATGAAGCTCAGTGCAGGGAGATTCAGATGGGGATTCTTGTGAGGGATCTTCCAGCTCCAACTAGGCGTGCTTCACATGTTTCTGTTACCAAGAGGCAATTAAACTCAGAAGTTGGGGAGAGCTCGAATTCAGGTAGCCGTAAATATGCTTCGTCTCCAGATGTTATTAGAACTACTGTTGAACATTCGAAGCCCTCTGCTTTCTCGGTCAGTCTCCAGCCAGCTGCTCCAATCAGGAATTCTGGTTCTTCTCTCTTTGCCCATGTTGTTTCATCAGCAGCACATAGGTTTGCTCCTCTCACTATTAGGGAACCATCAAGCAGTAGCACTCATAATGTTAATGGAAATATTGGTATGAACTTCACTGGTTTCGCACAATCTTATGAAAACATTACCTTTGGAACTGATGGACTGGTACATGATAGGAATGGCAAAAGATCACGAACTTCTTTTGAATCTTTTGCTCAGGGTAATAGATCAGGGTCATCTTATTTTACCATGATCCCCACTCCACATTGGCCTCCTGTCACTTCATTTCTGACTTTCAAACCTCCCTGTTGAAATTGCTTTTAATTCGGGTGGTTCTTCTTTTCAACTAATCTTGGTAATATAGATGCAAATGTTTTTTGGTCCACCACAACTTCTGCTTTTGCTCAGACTATCTTCTCAGCACCGGGATATGTCTATAGTGCTGCTTCAGAGATGAATTGTAACTCTGAAATGATGATGCCCTCAAACTCTTAAATGGATTTCTCATCTCTTGCAGAACAAAAGGATGAACCTTTGGAATCTAGAATTCTCGAACCTATGCCTCTGTCAATGCTACCTTCGGAGCCAGATATTACTGATGAGGAATTCGAGAAGGAAGTGGATCTCATGATGATGGACTCTGACCCTATGGAAGCAGAGCCTTTGGATGCTCATGACCTAATACGTACAATATCTTTAATCCGAATTTTCCCTTATTGTTTTACTCTTTCTCGCATCTTTTTAATTGTGTGGTACATTGTTTCATTAAGAATTGGAGGTTTTTCTTTTAATTACATCATGAAGTTTATTTATTGGAATATGAATGGATGTTGCTCAGATAAAAAATGGTTGCCTCTTAGAAATCTTTATAGAAAGCATAGACCTGCAGTAATCCGTCTTATTGAAACAATGGTAGATAGTGAAGCTGTAAACAAATTTACTCATTTTTTACCTTATGATTCTTGGTATGTTGTTCCTGCTGTGGGTAGATCGGGTGGTTTGGCATTAGGATACTTTAAAAATTCAAATATTGAAGTTTTAGGAAGTGTTCATAATATGATACATTTGGTATGTGACATCACTCTTGTCATCAAAAATTGTCTTGTTACCTTGATATATGGTTCTTTAAGTACTTTAGGTATTAGAAATCAATGGAATTATTTGAAACAGTTAACTGATTCAGACAACAGACCATGGCTTTTACTTAGTGATTTCAATTTTATTCTGAATACCTCTGAGAAACAAGGTGGTAATCCAGAGAATATTTTGGCTTCTGATTTTGTTAGAAATGCTCTATCTTTGTTAAATATGCATGATGTTTTCTCTTTTGGTAATCCATATACTTGGTGTAATAGAAGATTCAAGAATCCCTCTGAGTTAATCTTTGAAAAGCTTGATAGGGGTTTTATAAATGATAAATGGGTATCGCTTCTTCCTCAGACTAGGGTGACAAATTTGGGTAGATTATTCTCAGACTTTTGCCCTATACTTCTGCAATGTTTTCATCAAGTAACCAGTCTAGCTATTCCTTTTAAATACTTCAAAATCTTGGAAGTCTAGTCCAGATTTTAAAGAAGTTCTTTTACGTTCTTGGGGAAAGGATTGTAAAGGTTCATCTAGCTATGTTATTACTGGAAAGCTTAAAAACCTTAAGCATGATCTTAGTAGATGGAACATTAATACTTTTGGGCATATTAAAACAACCATTGGCAAGCTAAATAGTGAAATAGAAAAACTCCAGAATATGACTTATAATCCCTCGATTGGTAGTTATATTCTCAATTACTCTAAGCAATTAGATTTTTGGTATGATATAGAGAACTCTTTTTATAAACAGAAATCGAAGATAGAATACTTCACTCAATAGGACAAGAATACTAATTTCTTTCATAATTCAGTTAAGTTGAGAAACATGTACAACACGATACACACTTTAAAAGATAATCAAGGAAATTGGTTGGAAAATAGGGATCAAGTTATGTCACTCCTTATGGATCACTTTAAACGGATTTTTTCTTCTTCGATGCCATGTACTTTTGATATTGATGATGTGCTTAGGGATATTAAGCCGATTATTGCGAGATGATATTATATTGGTCTTGTCGCGATCCCTACTGTTGAAGAGATTTTTTCAACAGTGCAAAGTATGGCTCCTTGGAAATCCCGGGACCGAGATGGTTTTCGGGGGGTTTCTTCAGAGATAATTGGGAGTATGTTTCAACTGAAGTAATTAATCATGTTCAAGGTTTTTTCCGCAACAAATTTCTTCTTAAACAACTTAATCATTCATTCATTGCGCTGATTCCTAAGGTAAGTAACCCCTCGACACCTAATGATTTTCGTACCATAAGCTTGTCCAATACTGTTTACAAAATTATATCAAAGATTTTAACAAATCGTTTAAAACCCATATTAGACTCTTTAATATCTCCATACCAGTCTGCATTTATAGCTAACCGTCAAATACATGATAATATTATTATTAGCCACGAAATATTGCATTCTTTTAAGACTAAAAGGAAAATAAATAATAAGGATGGGTTTATGGCCATTAAGCTAGACTTATTGAAAGCTTTCGATCGTCTTGAATGGCCTTTCATAATTTCAGTTTTTAAGAAATTAGGTTTTTCAGAGGATTGGTGTCACCTGCTACACCAATGCATTAGTACTATCTCTTACTCTATACTAGTGAATGGTTCTCCTGGAGAAATGTTCTTTCCTACTAGGGGAATTAGGCAGGGAGATTGTTTATCTCCTTATATTTTTATGGAATTAGGCAGGGAGATTGTTTATCTCCTTATATTTTTATCATCTGCATGGAAGTTTTGTCGCAACTTTTGATTAAAGATGAAAATGAAAATGTAATTCAGGGTTTTAAATTGAGAAAAAATAGTCCTCCTATTTCCCATTTATTTTTTGCAGATGACTACATGCTTTTTTCAAAAGCTTCTCTCACCTATGCTAGAAACTTAATGAAAATCATTAACAATTTTGCTAAAGCTTCAGGTCAAGCTATTAACCTTGAAAAATCTGGTTTTTTCACCAGTAAAAAAATGCATCATAAACATATTTAGATGATTTCTAAAACTTTAGGTATTAAATTCCTTAGTAGTACTGAAAAATACCTAGGTACGCCTTTATTTGTTGATAGGGATAAAACTTTTATCCCTAATTTAGGGTTGTCAATGGGTACCCATTATCCGGAACCGGACTCGCTAAATTCGAGTCCGGTTCTGGGTCCTAAAGTTGGATCCATTAGCAACTTAGGACCCGACGTGTAATTACCCGATTGGACCCGAATGTTAACGGGTCCAAACGGGTAATACCCGTCGGGTATCCGGGGGTAATGGGTACCCGGTTAAGTATCTTTTTATTCATCTTTTTAGCAAAATCATAGGTATTTTGCTAGTTTCGGCTTTGATTTTTTTTTTCCATTTTTCATTTTTTTCTTACATTTAATCTTTATTTAGTACATTAATAAATAAATAAGAATAAATTTTTATAAAAATAATTTAGATTTTAGTTAAAAAGAGAAAGAAATTAAGTTTTTAAGATTTTCTTTATAGTCTTTTTAATACCCAACGGGTACCCGGAACCGACGGGTACCCGGGACTTTAAACGGGTCCGGTTCTGGGTCCACAAATTTAGGAACCGGACCCGGAACCGTTAGGAACCAAACCCGACCTTTATAAGTAGGGTAAAAGTAAGGTCTAGTGATACAGGAGGGGGGACCAGTGATGACTCTCAGATAAAACTAAAACATTCCAATTTCTTATTGAAAAGTTTTACAGTAGACTTGGTAATTCGAAGAAAACTAATCTTAATGGAGCGGAGTAGAACGTTGTAACTAAGCATGTTTTAGCTAGTCATTCATTTATCATATGTCATGCTTCCCTTTTCCTAAAAAAAAATTACTTCAAAAATTGACTCTATTCAAAGAAATTTTTGGTGGTCTAAGAAAAATTCAAGAAAAGGAGCTTATTTTCGCTCCTGGAGGGACATTGGGAAATCCAAATTAAATGGTGGTCTTGGCATTAGGAACTCTTTTGCTACTAACAGAGTTCTTATTGCGAAACTAGGGTGGAGAATCTGTAAAAACCCTACTCAGCTAGTTTCAATCTTTCTTAAGGACAAGTACTTCCCAAACCAGAATTTACTTGAAATAGATAAAGCTGCAGAAACCTCTTCTTGGATCCGGAAGGGTATTGTAAACAGTTTGGTTTTTCTTGAGGCAAATATAGTATATAAGATTAATGATGGTAAGTCAACAAGGAATGGAATCACAAATGGCTGTCTGGTTGTTCTTCTCCACCTACCCCTTGTAGTTCTAATTTTAGTAATTATAATCTGGTTAGTGAACTATCTAATACTCATGATAACAGTTGGAATATTGGTCTTCTTTACTCCCTATTTTCTCAAGATGAAGCAGTTAGGATCATGTCTCTTAGGATAGATGTTAACAAAAAGGATGAAATTATGTGGGCTCATACAAGGATGGTCAGTATACAGTAAAATCTGCTTATAATGTATATATGAATGAACCTGTCAATTCTGAAGATGCTTCGTTTTGGAAAAGGGTGTGGTCTTTAGATTGTTTACCAAAAATAAAGTTTTTCATATGGAAGATTTTTGCATATATGTTACCTGTCAATTCTCTTCTCAAGTTTTACAATCCTGTTATTGATGATTGTTGTCCTTTGTGTACTAATGAAGTTGAAACTGTGATGCATCCGTTTGTTTATTGTCCGATTGCTTCTCATATATGGTTTGCTCTCTCATTGCAACATCTAATTAGTAGTGATTATTATTGGATTGATGACATTTACAATTCCTGGTTTGACAACAATTTGGGCAGTTCCCCTTATGCTGTGAATTGGCCAAGTGTTGGTGCATTGGTTCTCTGGTCAATCTGGAAGCTTAGATGTGATGTTAATTTTAGAAAGATTAAAATTAATCTGGACAGTGTTATTATGGATATTAGAAGATCCCTTAATACTTATATTGCAGTTCCCTCTAAGCATAAAAGGATGCATCTTTGATGAAAGTGAATATCCCTAAGCAGGGCATAGATCACATTATATTCATTGATGGTTCTTTTAAAGACATTAACATGGGTATTGGTATCATTATGTGTGATATTGCAGGAAACATAAAGAGTTGTCGTGCGGTTTTTGGACTGGTTCACAGTGTTGTTGCTGCTGAGACAATGGCGCTAATTTTGGCTTGCTCCTGGGTGAGAGAGTTGAATCTTTCCAATGTCCTCTTTGTTAGCGATTTGTCTTGATTGGTTCATCCGGGGTGAATGAAGGAAAGGGAGAAATTGATTTGGAGGAGTTTGCGGTTTTAGAAGATTGTCGGAGTTCCTTTTCTTGCTTTGTGAATTCTCGGCTAGTTTATGTTAAGAGTGTTAGAAATAAAATAGCTGATCGACTTGCACGTCGAGCTAGCAAATGCAGCTTAAAGAACATATGGAATCCTTCTCCTCTTTTCCTACACACTTTTATAGGAGAAGTGACATTGACTGATATTTGTAACAACTTGTTTTCGTAATATTATTGTGTGTTTTCTCAGCAAAAAAAAGAGTAATACATACTAACAACAATTTTGTCCCCTTGTGTACTCAGGTGATTGGTCGGTTATTATTCATAACCAAAGAAACATGACCTGCTTCGGATTGATGCATAAAAGACTCGGTATTGGTGAAAAAGCTACATGCAAGGATTTCTCCTCTTGTGCCACCAAGATTTAAGGGTTCTCTGTTTAGTATCCATATTCATATTTCCTTTTCTTCTTTTATTTATTGATTTTTATTTGCTTATATATGGATTTATAAATGAATTTATATATGGATATGTTCATGTACATAGAATGGGTAATCGGTTTTTATCCGTTCTTCTCTAATCTCTACTCTAGAGAAAGAAAAAACAAATTCATTGAAAAATGGTTTGCCGTCTCTATTTTTCTAATGAAACTGCGATCATCAAAAATTAGTGTTTTCGTAATCTAATCACTTTTACGGTAACCAATCACGTGGATGGTTGAAAAACCTCCAGCCAGTTTATACTGGTATCCTTGTCCATTGGACAATGATCATGTGATTCATACTTGGTTTGTGTTCTTTACAAAAACCATTCTTTTACCACACAATGGATTTTTCATAGCAAAAGACATTTTTTTTCCGGTCGTCGATACGATTTTGGTATATTATTTTACCAATCGGTATTAATTTTTTCCACAAATTCTCTATAATGAGATGTAAAACTGGCATTCTAAGAACTTTTAGCCAGTTTTAGTTCATGATTTTATTCCTTCGAAGAAATCTTCATCAACCGAAAAACTAGATTTCTCTACGAAGAATAACGATAATGATTTCTTTATTTTTCTCAAAAGAATCATTTAAACCAATTGGAATTGGATTTTCTAACAATCTCAGAAGTAATAAAAATACAAGTTTAGCGGGGATTGCCACATTCTTGAGTGGTATTTAGCAATTTTGATTTTCATAATAATCTCCAAAATTCTGGATGTTCCAGTTGTAGTTGGAACATGCATGGACACAAAAGATCAAAGGGTGCGCACCCAGCTTGTTAGTCTAAATCATTAATTAGTCCTTGTAGTGACTATATTGATGAATATTAATTTCTTTGAATGAAGTGTCTATAATTTCATTCTTATGTGAGTGAATATCTCGTCGTCCCTATAGGTATATGAGATGATTATATTTTCGCAATTATCAGGGGGAGACTACATTACCAAACATTTCTCTCCCATTTTGATCAAATCGAAAAAGGCTGTCTGCTAGGCGTGAAAATATCTCATATAACTTTTATATAAGCTTATTTCGTTTGAAAAAGCAAATTCAATCACATATAGCAAGCAAGTAGCATTTTTATATAGGCTACAAATAGCTCCAACAGAGTCTATCATAATACGATTCATATTCTCAAAATTCGTATCTCCTCATTAGAATAGTAGGAGATTATCATGCCCATGAGCGCTGGTACTATTAAATTTTTAATTTTTCAAAGTATGCATACAGTGGAAGTTGTGTGAGATCGTCATAAGCTAATATGATTGTCTAATATTCATTTATGGTACCTACTAAAATAATAAAGACGGTGGTTGTTAACCCCTCTGCAGAGGAATGTCGGCATATGTGATTGGTTGGCATACAATCTAATTAGGTTGGATTAATTTCTCGATTGATGCAATTTTGGATCCAAACTTAACATTTTAAACATGCCAAGCCTATTAATTATAGGTTGGTGTAATGATATTGCGTCTTCATGTGAGAAATATTTTCGTCGTAAAAACGATTTGAGTTTTTTTTTTTCTTTTCTCAAACCCCAGGATTGGTTTAATAATTGTTCTCTTTATATGATGCATTTGGCGTGGTAGTCTTTGAATGACTCGTATGTATCCAAAGACCATATTCGTATTTCTAGGCCTTGTAGGATTCAAACTATATTCTGGCAGCCACCTGACTCAATTATCAGGTTTAACAATCCTTTAAGTGTTCTTTAGAAACTTGGTACAAAACCAAAAATCCGGATTAATTAGTTGATGATTTCAACGTTATAGGAATATTGAGGAGTCATTAAACACACTAAAATCCACGCTCTGCAACATAAATTCTATTATTTTTCTTTCTTAAATCTGCAGTTAGAATTATTCTAGCTTAAACTCGTCTTTGAGGTGGACTAGAGTTATGATTTTGATGCTCGTTTTTTGTAATACTCATATAGTTGAGTTAGTATCCATAAATCGTTAAAAGTTGTACTCTTTTTCCTTCGTTTCAGGTTTTGTCCCATGTGGTTTTCCTGTCAGGGTTTTAATGAGGCAACATCTCATTGACGTTTAATTTTCTTTCAAAATGTTGATGTTTATGCTCTTTTTCCTTCGCCCAAATTTTTTCCCATCGGGTTTTACTGGCAAGGTTTTAGTAAGGTAATTTAATTCAACATGATGGTCATCCAAGGGGGAGTTGTATCAATTTGGTTGTTTAGTGGATGCCCACATTTGATTAAACCAAATCAACTTAATCATCTCCTAAGAATTTGGATTTCCTTCTCACAAATACGATTTTTGTTCACGTATGATAATGTATTCATATCTTGGCACTTTGTTGAAGAAACTACATCAACTATTTATGCAAATCATCTCTAAGAAATTAGCAATCCAAGACACAAGTACTTCATGTATTGAAAGAAACATGAAGACTCGAGAACACTACTATTAGAAGACTAACACAAAAGAAGACTTCATCAACTGGCAGATTTCTCACGAAAACATTGTTGTCTCCATCATTCAAGAAATTCGTTTTTCGAAATTCCGAAGTTCGATTCGAAGATTTGCAAGCCATGATTTAAATGAAGTACTTATCAGGGGGATCATCATAGTAAAAGGTATTTTACTGGACTATCACGTTGTACTCTTTTTCCTTCGTCAAGGTTTTGTCCGACCGGGTTTTCCTTGTCAAGGTTTTAACGAGGCAACATATGCATGTCCAACTCTGTTCTAAGTTCTCTCATATTGTACTCTTTTCCCTTCGATCAGGTTTTGTCCCAACTGATTTTCCTGAAAAGGTTTTAATGGGGCAATTGCTTAGATACAATGGTCATCTAGGGGGAGTGTTATAAACAAAAGTTTATTAGGTAGATGCCACTTTAGTGGGACCCCATTACTTGGGCACCAAGTATGTAAACTCTATAAATAGAGTCCCAAACCTTTGTATTCTATACACAAATTAATAGAATTTCTCCCCTCTTCTTCTTTCTACTTTGTGTCGTCTTCTTCCCTTTCTCTATTTTACAAGAAATACTAATTAATATAATTAGCTAATCTAATCAAATTATCAACACTAATTTAATAAGGGTTGTTTAGTCATTATAGAATTATTTTAGATAAGGGATTTTTGAAATTACTTATGGGTGACCCGTTTTTGTCTTATTAGGTGACGCCCCTCTATTGGAATGTGACGCCCCAATAATAGTTTTCTTAGAAAAGTACATGCGATTGAAACCAAACAAAAATAAGTACATTCAAATTGTCCTATTTCAAATTCAAATGTTTCTACTAGTGCTAATTCGATGGATAATTGGATCTGCAATATAATAAATGGTGCAGGACTAATGGATTTAGGATATACTGGATCCCACCACACTTGGACTAGCCGTATAAATGGTCAAGGACCTAAGAGAGCTAGGTTAGACTTGGCTCTGCATAACTCAAATTGGATTAGGGATTTCCCTGATTCCAAATTTAAACATTTGCCTTTCATAGGATCAGATCATTGCCCCATTCTCCTGTATAGTGAGCCTGAAATGGTGAAGCCTAGAAATGTTTGGAAATTCTATAGATGTTGGTTGAAAGATCCAAATTGTTCAGCCATCATTGCTGATGCTTGGAACTCTTCGGCTAATGCTGGGACTATATCTCAAAAACTTGGTTTTGCAAGGCATAAACTCTCAAAATGGAATAGATATCATTTTGGTCGTATTGATTTCCATATGAGGCATCTTAGAGAGCAACTTTCCACTTTGCAATCACGACCATATACTGATGATATCTCTTGTAAGATTAATGTCACTATACAGAGGTTGAATTATTGGAAAAATGGATGTTGATTGTTTGGCACCAACAATCGGGAGATAGTTGGTTGAAGGATTCAGATAATAACACGGCATACTTTCATACCTTAGCAAATAGAAGAAAATCCAGAAATCGGATTTCGGCGATAAGGGAATGAACATGGTCAATGGTATAACACTAAAAAGTAGTTGGGGTTAATTTTAACAAAACATTTCTCTTCCATTGATCAATCTACCAATCTAAAACTATTTGCTAGCTCTTTTGATATTATCTGTACGATTATCACTCAAGATGACAATGACGGTTTGTTGGCTCTTCCAAGTGAAAAAAAAAATCTTAGTTGTTCTTAAGTCTATGCCTAGTTGGAATTATCAAGGGCCGGACGGTTTTCAGGCGGGGTTATTTTTAACTCAATGGTCAACGGTAGGAAACGATGTTGTCAAGCTAGTCCAACAGTTCTTCATTAGCAAGATAATGCCACCCTCTATAAACCACACAGTCACTTTTTGATTCCTAAAAAACGACAACCCTCGACACCAAATGACTATAGACCAATTAGCATATGCAATATTATCTACAATATAATCTCTAAGCTAATATTTACAAGAATGAATCCTCTCATGGATAGGATAATCTCCCCTACACAAGCAGTCTACGTTCCACAAAGACTCATTAATGATAATATTGTCATGGCTCATGAGCTGGTGCATTCGATGAAAAAGTCGAGGAAAAAACAAGGTCTAGTGGCTGTTAAATTAGACATGTTAAAAGCATTTGATAGAATAGAATGGGCATTTGTAGATAACATGCTTAAGTCATTAGGTTTCTTTCAAGACTGGCGAACTATCATTCATCAGTGTATTTCGACAACAACAGTGTCAATACGACTAAATGGTGGTTTGTCTAAGCCGTACACACCACCTGGGGGTCTATTCATTATATCAATGGAATACCTTTCTAGATCCTTATTGCATGCAGAAGCAAACAATAAACTGTGTGGAATTAAGGTGACAAAGAACTCAATATCTATAAATCACCTGCTATTTGTAGATGATGTTATACTGTTTTTCCAAGCAGATCGGGGAGGCATTGACCAGGTTAAATCATGTCTTCAAAATTTTGGTAACTTATCGGGTCAGATGATCAATTTCTCCAAATCATCGACTTTTATAGCATGAGATCTTTCTCAGAATGCTAAGCTTGCTATTAGAGATCAGTCGGGAGTTAAACAACTCCATGCTTCTGATAAGTACTTAGGGTTACCTATCCTTCTAGGTAAATCTAAAAACCAGTCTTTTAGCTCAATTAAAGATGCTTATGAAAACAGATTACAAGGATGGTGTTCAAAGACTTTAAACCAAGCTGCAAGATCGACTTTGGTTAAGTCAGTGCTGAACTCAATTCCATCTCATTACATGAGCAACTTTAAGCTTCCAAATAATTTAATTAAGCAATTGGATTCAGTCCAAAGAAAATTCTGGTGGGGTCATAAATCAAACAGAGGATTAAATTTATTAACATGGACTTCACTATGTGTCTCTAAGGATGAAGGGGGACTGGCATTTAGAAACCTGAAGAAATTTAACCTAGCATTAATTACTAAACTAGCTTGGAGATTGTGTACTGAGGAAGACAAAAATTGGGTTAAGATCATGAAAGCTAAGTATTCCCCATACTGTAGTTTTCTACATCTTCAAGATTCACCGTCCAACTCTTCTTGGATTTGGAAGGGGATTGAAGTAGGTCTTCAATATGTAAAGCAATTTCATAGGTGGAATGTTAGAAATGGTGAAAAAATATTGGTTTGGTTCGACAAATGGATAATAGGATTAAATAGTCCCCCTACACCTCGTGATACTTTCCATGAGCCTGCTCGTATAGTGTACGTCTCGATCTAATATTGGATAACCCTAGAAGATGGAATGAACAACTAGTTTGGTCCTTATTCCCTAATGAGATAGCTCAACTTATTCTGCGAATGCACCTATTTCAACAGGGGACTGATAAACTTGTTGATAGGTGTAGAATACACCGTATTTTCTATGAAGAGTTTATGCTTTCTTTGCGAGTTTTCTTGTAAATTATGTATCTTATGTGTGCTTTTGAGTTTATTAGGTGCAATGGAGTCATTTGGAGCAAAAAGACCAATTGGAACTCGTTCAAATACAAGATTTCTACTTTTCATTGTGTAGAGGACGAGAAGATGAAGACGATGACGAAAGAATGAAGTCATTCCGAGTTCGTATGAAGAAGTTATGAGCAAAACAAGAACTTGAAGCATAAAAGGGCGAAATGGTCATTTTCTAGGCCAAGTGCTATTGCCACCCCACCGTACGTTAAGGGGCAGTCATTCTGTTAAGGGGTGACCTGTTTTAATGGAAGTGCTAAAGGGAGTCGAGTTTTATTCACTGGGGGGCTGCCAGATTCAAATGATGTTAAGGGCACCCATTTATTATCCCCGGGCACTTCTTCTTCATTAAAATAGAACCATGCAAGTTCAGGGATGATGCTGGTGTTCGTGAGGATTTCGATGTTGCTGGTAATGACTACGATGATGATGGAGTTCAGCTCGAGATGAAAATACAGAGAGCACTCGAAGAACAACGTGGAAGAAAGAACGACAGCTGCTACCATTATTGGCAGTTGACGATGAGAGTAATAACAGAGAAGATGGCCAAGCTTGGCAGTACTAAAGTGGAGATGGTTAGCTACTGGCAATGGCAGAGAATATGAGTTTGGAGCTGTTGTTATCGAACGGATAGAGGTTGTGTCGTTTCTGCCATGGATGATGTTTAAGAAGAAGAAGCTGAGCACTGATGAGTGATGGCAGTGATAAGGAATGTGCATTGAACGGGTTTGGCTGTAAAGAGTTAGAGTTGTTGGTTGCTGAGAAGAGTTTGGCAGAGACGAGGATGATTGAGCTCGTGATGCTGATACTCGGGTTGTGGGCAAGACTTGGCATGGAGATGAGCTTGGAAGTGGTGGTGACGCTGATGGCTTAACGGGTTGAGAAATAAGAGCTGGGTCAAGTTGGCTGTGATGATGGTCTGTGTATGATTGCAGGGACTGTTAGGAGCTGTGGTGGTTATTGTTGTGAATTTGGTTGCTGTGGTCGAGATGAACAAGGAGAGACGGAGAGCTGGAGAGTCTGGAACGCTGCATCATGTGGAGGCCATGGGGTTATAGGTCAGCGCTAACTTTGTCAAACCAGCACATGACAAGCAAGTTTTGAGCGAACCGTCGTGCTTTCGAGACTCGAGAACAAATTAGCACACTTGCAGAATGTTGACGTGAAAGTAAACGATACGCCGGTAAAAGGAGAAAGGCATTAATGGCAGTGTTGGTGATCGAGTATCGGTAATGGAGTTCGATGGCAGCAATGGCTCGAGTTAGGCTAGCTGTGATGAGCTCGAAATAAAATGAAGAAGTTTGTTGCTGCTATCATTATCGAATACGAGATGGAGCTGTAGTCATGGGAATACTCGGGTAACGGAGATTGGCAGTGATTGATGAAGTCGTTCATCGCCATGATTGAAGACAGAGATGATGGAGGGTATTGGAATCGATTGAGAAGTCAGGGAAAACCATGAGTTGCAGTTGATGAAGAGATCGAGCATGAAGAGCTCAATGTTTGCTGACGATTGAGAAGAACTAGGATCATACAGGGATTAAGGTATTGATGGAGCTCGAGGAAATAACGATGGAGGAGTATGGCTGAGTTCGTGGGTTCAAGGTGGTTGTGGCGTCAAAGTGATCGAAGAGAACCCGAGTATAACAGGGATGGCGATGTCAGAGATGGAGAAGTTTCCTGCGATCGATGGTGCTGGGAATTGCTAATGACGTAGATGGCTTGGTGGTTGATTTGTGATCGATGGAAAGGTGGAACTGAGAATAGGTTGTCAGTTCCACAGAACTGACAAGCCAATAATGAGAAAGTGGGCTGAACTTAACAGTTTGCGAAAGCCCATTAGCTTGGGATGAAATTCTTTACACAACCAGACTTTGGACGTGGGATATTGGTGTTTAGGCGAGTTTGGCAACCTACTTTGCACGGGGCTCGATGCACGGGACACAATTCCTAAGGAGGTGCTCTTTCCTATTTTTACTAGGTTTCCTAGTTTCTTCAAGAAGAGGTTACAAAACTCTATATATAGAGAAGCCTAGGCACAATTTGAGATATCTTTTATTATTATTCTTTTTCTTCTACTTTGTTCTAGGGTTTAGAAATATGAAGTCTTTTCTCTTTCTTCTTGTGATGAACTCCTTGAATATGAGTACCTAAGTTTATTATTGGTTATGGAATAGTTGGATTTCACAAAGCATGATTCTTTGATTCAATATATTAGTTTTGTCTCATATTTATCGTTTGCAATTCTCTGAAAATATTGTTTTATGATTGATTGATTGTTTTGTCAAGTTGCAAATTGGTAGAACTTCTAATCACATCTATTGCTAGTTTAGGGTTTATTATACGCAAAAGTGATATTCCTTGGATACAAGTAGCATAATATGATTATAGTTTGTAGTGATATATTCTTATGATCATATGTGAATCGTAACCTTTGTTAAATTGAATTAGTGCGCTTTCCACGTTCAATTGCTTTGATTGGCCTGATTTCATAGAACTTAATGCATCTAGGGAATTAAACTTGATTAGTGCTTTTACACGTTAGGTTGTTCCTTTAGGTAGAATTCATATTCGCATCTTTTAATGTGTTTGTTGATGACATGAGGAGATTTGCGGGATATTCTTGCGATCAAGGTATTCTAGGGTCTTTGATAAAAGTTGAGATTAAAATATCAATTCTAGTTATTGTGTGAAAACATGTTAGTGAATGAAAACGAAATCCTTAACCAATACTTTCTTATCCTTGATTCGATTTGTTTGCTTATTTCTTTATTTGCTTTTATTTTATTTTGTTACATAAAATCAGAAAATCCTCGGTGTTTTATATAGGAAACCATAACAATTTGACAACCTAGACCTCTCTGTGGGATCGATCCTTTCTTGCCCTTGCTATATTTATATTTTGAGTAGTAAGAAAGTGTAATTATATTTGTGTCGCTTACGACAGCGATCACTTGTATGAGACCTTCAGTTAAAACTGTGTATAAAGCTTTAACACGGGAGAACCAAAACAATAGAAGTGTAATATCAATTAATTGGAAGAAACTTTGGAAATCAGAGGCTCCCCATAAAGTGAAGTTGTTTATCTGGAAGTGTCTTAGATGAGTTGTCCCAACTAAACAAAAGTTGAATCTCTACAATCAGTCAATTGATACATTATGTCCCAGATGTTTGCAACACATAGAAACTTTACAGCATCTACTTATTGATTGTGACCACTCTAGGCCAGTCTGGTTGGATTTAAACATAAATATAGAAGTTCTACAAACACAACATATACAAGTTGTTGATTGGATATCAAGTTGGTTTCACAATGATGCTAGTTTAATAATAAATAGGCAAGAAAAACAAGTCTGGATTCTCAAACTTATGGTTGCAACCTGGTCACTTTGGAAAAATAGATGCGCAAAAGTTTTCCAAAATAAAAATCAGAATCTAATATATACGATGCACTCGATTAACAGTATGGTGAAGCAATGTTATTCAGTACCCCAAAAGCAAAACCAACAGATACAAGAAACTTGGTCTCCACCACAGTCCAATCAATTAAAAATAAATCTGGATGCTTCCTTTGATCATAATTCGCAATGTTTTGGTATTGGACTGATTATGATTCAACAGGGCACTACAGGGGCATCAGAGGCAAATACTTCAATGGAGGAATAGATCCGGAGCAGGTGGAATGTTTGGCCATGAAAGAAGCTATCTTATGGGCCAGAGATTGTGGCGGTAACAAAATCATCCTGGAAAGTGACTGTGCTAATGTAATTAACTCTATCAAGACAGCCAATCCTTCAGTTCATTGGATGAACCAATGACTTGTAGATGAAATAAGGCTTATGCAATTTTCTACTGCTTATCTATCTATTAAATTTGTTAAAAGAACGACAAACAATGCAGCTCATGTAATAGCTAATGAGTCTAGGACTCAAAGACAATCTTTTGTTTATCTTGAAAACTTCCCAGAAAAATTTATAATGCATTGAAATATCAAAAAGTCTGTCAACTTAAGTTATGAAATACTAATTGTGATTTGCATAAAAAAAAAACAAAAAAAGGTAATTCTTATCCACTATTTAGGGTTAGCGGGAGCTGTTAGGGTTTTAAACCAAAACAACTGTTAAGAACACAAAACTAAACAAAACCCTAAAGATAAAATCCTTTTTTATGGGGATTAGCCACCTCTGTTGTTTTACCGATAAGAAACTGGTTTTGATATTAATTGAATGATTCGTATACAAGCTTATGATTAAGTATTTATAGCAAACTAATATTGAGTTTAAGGAAGCCAACTAAATTAGGAAACTAACTAGGCTAACAGTGTTTAAATAAATAAGGAAAGCTAATTATCTATGGTGTTGGTATCACAACATCCCACCCTGCTTGAAAGATTGCTTGTCCTCAAGCATCAAAATTTGGAAATCGAATAAGTAACTCATCAGCATCTTCCCAAGTAGCTTCATCAGTTGGATGATCTTTCCATTTCACTAACCATTTTGTACCTGTAATATGACCTTTCTTGAACATCTTGCGTTCTAAAATAATATCTGGCTCCCATTTGTCAAAGTCAACAGTTATCGAAAGATTTGGATTGACAAAAACTGAAGAACCCAATTTTAACTTCAGCTGTGAAACATGAAACAGTGGATGTATACGACTTGTAGTAGGTAAATCCAACTTATAAGCAACAGTCCCAATTTTCTCTAATACACGGAAAGGGCCGTAAAACTTAGGAGAAAGCTTAGAATAAGCCTGAGTTGCAACAGTGTGTTGTCTGTATGGTTGGAGACGAAGAAAAACCCAATCATTAATCGCAAAATGTCTTTCGATTCGATTGGAATCGATAATTCTTCATTCTTGTCCTGAGTGACTTCCAACCGAGATTTCAAAATTCTAAGTGTGTGGTCTCTTTCCTAAGAGTAGTATCAACAACATGAACAGATGTTGAACCTGGAAAATAAGAAGATATTGTTAGTGGTAGTCGACTGTAAACTGCTTGATAAGGAGATATCTGAATTGCAGTGTGAAAACTTGTATTATACCACCATTATGCCCAGGGTAACCATTTACACCATTCACTAGGTTTAGTACCAGCAAAACATCTTAAGTAGTATTCCAAGGTTTTATTAGTAACCTCTGTTTGTCCATCAGTTTGAGGATGGTAAGCAGAGCTACGACACAACTTAGTATTCTGTAGAGCAAAATAAGCTTTCCAGAAATTGCTTATAAATATGGGATCTCTATCACTCACAATGCTTCGTGGCATGCCATGCAGACGTACAATTTCTCGTACAAATAATTATGCAACAGAGCTTGCGGAATATGGATGTCTGAGTGCTAGAAAATGGGCATATTTAGATAAGCGATCCACCACGACAAGAATAGAAGTCATACGATCTGAAGGTGGAAAACCATCAACAAAATCCATCGAAATATCTAACCAAATATCTGCTGGGATTGGAAGAGGGTTTAACAATCTGGTGGGCTAACTGTTTTGATTTATTTCGTTGGCAAATATCACAATGAGATATAAACGTCTTGATGAAGATTTCATACCTTTCAATAAAAGTTTTGTTGTAGATGCTTGTAAGTACGAAGATAACCGTATCGATGGCCTTGTGAGTTAGAATGAAATTCTTAAAGTATTTTATTGCACCAAGTAGAAGTTTGAGGCACTACTATCCGATCTTTATAACGGAGAACACCATTTGTGTAAGAAAAATGCAGCTTTGACGTAGAATTCTCTTGTAGTTGTTAAATTAGAGCACTTAATTATGTGTCATTGTGGCACTCAGGGACAATATCATCAATGCCAGAAAAAATTGGTGCAGACAAAATAAAATTAGCTCCTGAAGTACGTGATAAAGCGTCAGCTGCAATATTTTCTTTCCCATGACGAAAAATGATCTCATAATCATATCCTAGTAGCTTAGATAACCATTTTTGTTGTTCCATGGAAGATAACTTCTGATCCAAAAAATACTTTAGACTGCGATGATCTGTGTATATCTTAAAATCCTCGTTTGATTGGGGGCCAAAGATATTAATTGGGGCCTCCCACTAGAGGACAAAAAAGGTCACCCAAACCTAATTTGGGTCACCCCTTAGCAATTTTTTTCTAAATACCTAAACTACCCCTGAATGATTAGTATTAAGACTTAATAATTTGGTTAGTGTGGTTAGATTAAAATCAGATTTTAGATTTTTTTTTTTTTTTTTTTTTTTTTTGAGTTGAGAAGAAGAAGAAGAGGTTTTAGAGGAAAACTTGGGGTTTTTAGAAATGAGTAATTCAAGTAGGGGAAATGATGTTGGAGAAGGTTCAAGTAACAAAGATGATTGTGTTGATGGTAAGATTATTTTAAATTCTCCCATGGATTGGATATATGTCACAACGCAGAGAAAGAGTCGTCAATGTCGAGGGATGTATACCCCAACGACTCTATAAAGTCGTCAATGTATTGACACCAAAAATGACTACTCAAACCTGCAACTTTTCCAGGTTATGAAAAATCGTCAGGGTAATATGATATACCCTGACGACTCAAACCTGCAACTTTTCCAAGTTATGAAAAAGGGATATTTTGACTTTGGGTCACAACAAAGTGACCAGATTTGCGTTTGGGTCATCAAAATATTTTAATTAGAGTTTGGGTCATAAGACCTTTGTTGACCGTTGGGGAACTCAGTTATATCCTGAAATGACTAAAGTGGCCTTAACAGTTTCCTTGTTTTACTAACGAAACCAAACAAATCCACCTTCAATGTCGAGAGATAAAGAGGATGAAACCATAGATAAAAATCGAAGAATTATTTTAGTTAATGGATACCAATTGAAGTTATGGATCGAGAAAATTGTAAGTATATCAAACCAATTACATTTTGCTTCGTGTCGAAGTTATGGGAAGAACCCCGATCCTCGATTTCATATGCTTTCTCTGTGTAACATCATCAGTAGTTAACATCACCATAACTCTAGCACTTCCTGCAACAACCATTTACATTAATTCTGTGATTCAAAACAAATACAATCAGAACCCATCAACATAGACTCCAAACACCACCATCTGAAATCATCACCAAGTGAACATCACTGTCCATCTACAATCGATTTTCATCTTCAAATTCAATTTCTTCGAAAAAATTCAAACCAATCACTAATACTTTACAGCAACAAAGTCCTATTCTGAGCTTCAAGACCCTGTCCAAATCATCCATTCACTGTTCACTACCCATTCTCGGATCAATCAGCAAACCCTTAATCTGGACCAAATTTTCACGTCTGTTCATCACCATCAATTCGACCTATTTAATTCACAACCTCAACGAAGTAACTGATTTATTTCTTGTTGGCTGATTCATCATTTTTGCTAAATTTACACAGATTGAAGCCATAAAATTAATCTCGGCTGGAGCAGAAAACTCACGACGAGAATGGGGAAGAAACGAATTTTTCTCGGTTTAGATTTAAATTTTAGGGTTATTAGAAATGAATTTTGGTAAGCGTGCCATCCACATGCAGACCGTTATTAACGGTGTGGGCTAAATATAATTTAATTAAAAAAATAGTATTTTGGTAACAGTCAAGATGGTCAACTACGATCCCGTGACCCAAACTCTAATTAAAATTTGTTGGTGGCCCAAACGCAAATCTAGTCACTTTTTTGTGACCCAGAATCAAAATATCCCTATGAAAAATCGTCAGGGTAATATGATATACCCTGACGACTCTTAGCTTGGGCCACAAAGAGTCGTTATTTTGTTTGTCTATACCAAGACGACTCTGAAAATTAGGACGGAGAGGCTGTTTGTTTTTCACCTGGGGTCGTTGACCTTTAAAAAAGGGTCTCCATGGAGGATCGTCATAGGTTTCTATATTATGTTAACGACTCTAATCTAGGGTAAAAAATATGAAAACTAGAAATATGGTCATTATCTTGATCATCATATACCCTAACGATTTTTTATGTTCTCTACATGCATATGAAAAATCGTTAGGGTTTAGGCTTGTCGAATTGACGATCCTTTTACTGTAACTGAAATTTTTCGGGTGAATTTTTTTTTTTCTTGGAGTCGTTAATGGAGGAGAAGAGAAGAGTCGAGAGGGTGAGAGGGGAGGGAGTGATCTTTTTGTTTAGAACTAGAAATGAATTGGGGCTTAAGATTAAGGGTTAATAGGTTTTAAGATTTATTTTTAGTGAAGAGTAAAATAGTATTTTCACAATCGGTTTAATACGCCCCTGAAAAATTTGGGGTGCAAATAAAATGTCAAGGCCCCCAATTAAAATGTTTGGCCCCCAATCAAACGAGGCTTAAAATGTCTCCCAAGTAAATATGGACTTCATTTTTGGACAGCAGATACAATGGAAAGCATCTCTTTATCATAAATAGAAATATTTAAATTCTTCCCAGATAAAGGTTTACTGTAATACGCAATTGGTCTTTTGGATTGCATAATAATAGCACCCAATCCATTGCCATAAGCATCACACTCTAACATAAATTCTTTTGAAAAATCCGGAAGAACTAAGACTGGTATAGTTTTAAGAGCATGTTGAAGTGATTTAAAAGCTGTTGTTGCTTTGTCATTCCACAGAAAAGCATCCTTCTTCAATAATTGAGTTAATGGAGCATTAATCTTACCAAAATCTTTAACAAACTTGCGATAATATCCAGCTAAGTCCAAGAAACCCCGTAATTCTTTAATGGTAGTAGGAATTGGACACGAAGTGATGCATTGAATCTTCTCATTATCCACCGAAACACCTACAAAAGAAGTAATATGGCCAAGATATCCAATTGATCGTTGTGCAAAAGCGCACTTGGATTCCTTGACAAAGAGCTGATGGGCACGTATAACCTCAAACACTATTGATAAATGTTTTGCATGATCAGCTAGATTCTTACTATAAATGAGAATATCGTTGAAGAATACGAGTACAAACTTGCGCAAATAAGTTCGAAAAATATGATTCATGAAGCTCTGGAAAGTAGCTGGAGCATTTGATAAGCCAAAAGGCATAACAAGAAACTCATAGTGACCATCATGAGTGCGAAATGTTGTCGTTGGAATGTCTGATTTATGGACTCTTAACTGATGATACCCATAACGTAAATCCAACTTCGAAAATACCATTGAATCATGCGGTTCATCTAATAATTCGTCTACCATAGGAATTGGAAAACGATCTTTGATGGTCAACTTGTTTAAAGCACGATAATCAACACACATCCTCAACGAACCATCCTTCTTACGCGCCATCAAAATATGAGATGAATAAGGGCTCGGACTAGGTCGAATAAACCCAGATTGTTGTAACTCCGAAATAATTTTGTCTATCTCATCCTTCTGAAAATGTGGGTAACGATAAGGATGTACATTGACAGGAGGATAACCAGGTAGTAAAGGAATACAGTGGTCATGCATACGCGCAGGAGGAAGAGAAGTCGGTATCTTGAAAATATCAGCAAAACTAATGAGTAACTTGCGAATTTCAGGTGGTAATTCTTGAGTAGTCGGGACATCATTTGTCAATGAATATAACTGAAGGAAAATACCATAATTTTCTCTACTCAATAATCGTTGCATAGGTATTGTGTCCAACATTAGTACTGAGGATGAATTGTCTCCAAAATCGTCATATCCTCGTTAGAAAATATAAACTTCATTGACAGTTTAGTGAAATCCCAGATGATTGGTCCCAAAGTACGAAGCCAATGAACGCCCAATACTGCATCACAACCACTGATGTCCAACAGATGGAAATTAACTTTGAAAATATAATTATGCAGCTGAAGTGGTACATTAAAACAAGAGCCTTTAGTGTGCAACTTACCACCATCACCTACTGTGACACTATCACTAATGTTTGGAGCAGCATCTAGAAGAAGTAACCTTGGTTTAGCACACAAATGGCCAGGCTTATAGTAATCATCACAAACAATTAAAACAGTTGATGGTTTGAATTGAGGTGAGCGAAAAGATGGCTTAGATAAAGAATAAACTGCAATAATAGAGTCTTCTTGTTGAATAGCTTTCTTAAAAGCATCAGACAGAGTTTTTTGGTTCAAACAAACTCACACCTGTACCAATGTCAGGTCGTAAAGCAGCAATAAACAGATCCACCAGATATTGTGTTGGGAGGTCATGAACAAAATTCAGTAACTTTTCAAAATCAAAAATCAATGCTCGAACCGTACCTGTTTGAGATAGCTTTGTGAGAGCTATATGGGGGTTTAAGAATTTGTGATCAGCAAATCTACTACTCAATAAAAGACAGAATTCTTCCCAAGTTGTGGTAGGAATAGACTTCTTAGTCCAGCGATACCACGAGTTGGCATCACCTTTGAGATGAGCAGCTGCCACTGGAACTTTAAAAGCTACAATGATTCCATGCAAACTGAAATACTGATCAGCTTGGAAATCCAACCATCAGGGTCCGTGCCGTCAAAAGTTGGGAACTTGAGGTTGATTGGACCAGTACGAATAATAGGGATAGTTTCAGCACCTCCATTACCACCATTACCATTACTATTATGGCCATTATGAGTGCGTTGATGATGACCAGATTGGAAATTATTATCACCATGTTTCTGTGTCTGAAAAGCATCAGCTATAGCTTCTTTCATGGTCGTTGCTAACGCAGTTGACAATGATGTAGTCAAAGATGTTGATAAAGTTGTTGTTAAAACTGTGATATCATCTTCACGATTTGCTCTTATAACTCCTTCATTAACCTCAGCCTTTTGAATATCATCAAGACGCTGTTTTGCTAAAGAATCTATAAGGTTTTGAATTTGATCCTTCAAACCTTTAACTTCATATGTTAACTCAACGACCGTCATGATAAAAAAAAAATGCTGAATTTTGATGATATAATAACCTTGCCCTGATACCAGGTGTTAGGGTTCTAAACCAAAACAACTGTTAAGAACACAAAACTAAACAGAACCCTAAAGATAAAATCCTTTTTTATGGGGATTAGCCACCTCTGTTGTGTTACCGATAAAAAAACTGGTTTTGATATTAATTGAATGATTCATATACAAGCTTATGATTAAGTATTTATAGCAAACTAATATTCAGTTTAAGGAAGCCAACTAAATTAGGAAACTAACTAGGCTAACAAAGTTTAAATAAATAAGGAAAGCTAATTATCTATGGTGTTGGTATCACAACAGGAGCCGTAAGGTTTATCCAGAGACATCTTATATTTATGATATAGATAGATCTCTGGTTCGAGTGTTCGTTTTTGTCTAAAAGAGTTGTAACCTTGTGTTAGAGCGAGACGATTAAGATCAGCACCTTGAAGACATGATCCGGGGGCGTGTATGGCCAGTTCTTCGGATTTTGAAGGGGGTTGGGGGGCACGGGCACCAGAAGGGCGCTGCTTTTTCGGGCGAGTCAGGTATGAATCATATGGATCCTGCAAGTAAAAAATTCCAATTATGTGTTTCCTCAACTTTTTTCTCAAGTTTCTATGTAATTTTGTGTTCTAGGGTTTGTCTAATCTTATATATGAAATTCCAATTATGTTTAGTTTCTCTTCAATTTTGTGTTTTCGAATTGTTGTTCGATAATCATCAGAATGATCTCTTATACCACATGTATATTGAAATGGTAGATCTGCAGCAATCACATGATTTTGTAGTCTTTTTTTTTTGTTTTTTTTTTGTGTATGATTTAGAGATGTATTAAGTTGTTTACTTTTGTGATTTTATAGATTTGAAGATCAGTTCTGAGCGTTCATTTGCATTCTTAGGGAAAATTTTCAAAAATGTTTTTCTTCATCCATAAATATTATTAGTGTTTGATGATGGTCACATTACATACGATGTTGTGGTGCTTGATAGAAACCTCTATTCAAACTAATCTAAGCCAAGTGATGATATTAAGAAAACTTACATTGTTGCAGATCAGTTTTGAATGTTGCATATTTTTCTATCTCTTGAAGCTATTTACCCAGATATCTCCCCGTTTTTTTTTTTTTTGTTGTTGAGTTAGTTGTATTTCAAAGTGCTAATTTATGACAGTAGTATTATGACCAGTCAAACGTTTTTATCTGAGATTACAGACTAGTATAGAGATAATACTATGAGCAGGTAAATCTGGTTAAATGTAAGGACTTGCCTTACAAATTAGCACAGAAACAACTCAGAATCTCTAAGGATAGAGATTAGATTTGGGAGAACATAATTTTGGGGAAGAAAGGATACTTTTACTGATTAATTTTCATAATGAGTTCTACAAACACAGAAGGGAATATAAGTGATAGGGTTAGGTGTGCACGTGTGCCACTCACACACACACTCTGCTAATCCTACTTAGCAATAGCTATTAACTAATAAATCACGATTAATTAAATACTAACTGTTACAGGGCCTACAGCCCATGGATGTGCGGTCCATCTAGTTACCTAGTGTTTTCCCTTTATATATATTGTATCCATGTAACCCTAAGAGAATGATGAATGGAAACTCTCTTGCCTCTTTGTCTTCCTTATATTTCCACTACAACACGTTATCACCACGATGCTCTACCGCACAGCTATATCAGATTGATTGATTATTTTATTTTTCTACATGGATGATAACTCACGTCAAGCTAATGTTGAAATCGCTGGAATTGAAATCAGATAAGTTGTTCTATTTTTTTTCTTTCCCTTCCGTGTCTTTGATTTCGGCATATCTAATGTCAAATCCTTGATGAAAGTTAATTTGATATGTCTGTGCACCCTATATCAGTTGACCTAAATTTTATAAGATGCTGCGTATGTTCAATCTTGAACTTTATAACAACACTGCGTATGTTCAATCTTGAATTTTATTATAATTGATTTTGATTTGTCCTATATGAGTTAATATATGTATACAAATCCACAACAGATTGATTTGATCATACTGCGTACAAATCACTATTAAATCTGTGGTGAAAATCCCTCATTAATATACTGATTTTGAGTTGTCTTATATGATATGTATATACCATTCCCCGTATAATTAATCCGAGGAGTAAGGGAGAGGAGAAAGAGAATCTAATCCCAGCTTCATCCGTTGCTGTCTCTTGTGGGGAAAGGGGTGAAAAAAGCGTCCATCTCATCCAAATCTGGTCTCGTCCGTGGAAATGGAAAACGAAGAGTCTCTGTAAACCCGTATGTCTCTGTTCGTCGCCGTTCAAACCCGTCCGATCCAGTCCTGTCCCCGAGTTGGTCCGATCCGATCCTGTCCCCGAGTTGGTCCGATCCAGTCTTGTCCCCGAGTTGGTTCGATCCAGTCATGTTCTGAGCTGGCCTTTTCATGTTCGGTTTGGACTTGGTTCCAGGATGCGCGCGAGCAAAGCCGTTCCGGTTTTGGGTATATATAGCGGGACCCAAAAAATAGAGGTATGTAACCAACTAATGCGTGTTTTTTCATTGAATATTTGTTGGGCTTATCTATTTAGATGTTTTTAGAACATGTATAGTTCAACATTTTGTTTTTGTTTTTGTTTTGCCTTAAGATAAGTCGACATCATATAAAGGGTCAATTTAAATTATGCCTCGATCATTAAGAATTTTGGTCTTAGTGTTATTTTGTTCTATTGTAAATGATATTGGTCATGGTTGAATGGTGTATTTTGTTTAATTAGTTGTACCAACTCAATTCCAATGTATTTATTTGGGGTTTAGAAGTATTTGAGCACCATTATTGGAAACTTGATATTGTTCCCCAAATTTGAAATGTTAAGATGGGATGCAATCCAGCTCGACTATTAAGTGTCGGTGTTTTTTTTTAAATATACATTGCAAATAAAATCACATGTATTCCAAATTGCGGAAGAACTCACAAAAGGTGATATGAGTCATAAAATTTTCATTTCTCTACTTCATCCATAATACTAACGAACCGGTATATGTTGAAGTATGAAAAAAGGTGAATTATCTTTAATAATATATTCAACCTAAAGTAAGTGGTTGACATTTGTAGTGAGATTCTCTTGGCCTATTGAGATAAAGAAATTTCTCAAATTACGCTAAATGTAGAAAAATTGGAAATGGAAAGAACCCCAAAGTAACGAGGGTTAGACGTACCGACTCATATAAAGCATGTGAAAAGGGACATATATATCATGAGAGATTTTTTTTTTCCCCTAGCAGTATTGACACCAAAGTATGGGTATCAATTGAACATGGGATCAGCTAAAATGTAATTCTAGCTCCCATCATAAATAAAAGAGTTGGAAATGCACCTGGTCATAGGTGTTGGTAAATAAATGTAACGTGTACGTGTATCATTGTAACAACCAATTTTCACATCAACTTTAATGGCAACAAGAACTTTGCCTGGCCAATTGCCTATCATATCGAGCGCAGCACTGCTCATTTTTTTCAAGATAGAACAAAGACGTCGCAAAATCTCTAGATGTACCTAGAGATAATCACACCTTGTTAAATTTCCAAGTAACCCGTGCAAATGGATATCATGTGGACATCAAAATTATGAGAATGTAATGATTGCATCTTTTATAAACTTTAATATATTTGGAAGGAAATATATTTTAGAGAAACTAATGAGTCAATCTAGTGTAATGTAATTCACTATAATATTTGGATTATTGAATCCATATTGACTCCGACGATGAAATGTTGGAAACTGACTCATAAAGGCTATGGGCATAACCATAAAGAAATTTTGGTTGTGACATGATGATTGTTTTGAAGAAATTCATACAAATATCACTTTATTTGAGTGAACGAAAATGGGAAAAAGATTGAATGAGAATGCAAAGTGACGGCATATCTCTTAATAAGTGTTTTCTAAATTACTAGATGCACAACCCCCTTCCCATTATGCTTTTAGGTAAAAAGCATATCACTCATTTTACAAAGTCTTCAGTAAAACAGGATCAAGACCATCCTAAGATGCAAATGGTAAAAATTCCATATTACAAAGAAAACAAGGTGAACTTTAGAAAAACATTCATGCGTAATGCGGACCATTAAAGTAGTGATGGATCTGGTGAATGTTTTGACATTTTGGACTAGTTATAGTTCCCAAAAAAAATGCGTTTGAGAACTCCTAGCACATATTACACAATGCAAAGTGTAAAGGCTAACCACCCTTGTTAATGCTAGAGAATTTACATCAAAAGGACTTGATGAATATTGCATGTTTAATAGGATCAATATAGAGCATCTTATACCCAATGGTCTCGCAGAGGCTACCATCAAAGGTTACAGATGGTGTCTAAGGAATAGGTTATGCGTACCAACCTACCTTTTATTGCTTTGGGGATATGCAATATTACGCGCATCTTTACTTAATTTTTGTAGAACCCAATATTAGTCAACCTTTTCTACGTACCAGTTGGTAAATCGAATTTAAGCGACGTTTGTGTTATTACGTATTTTTGGTTGCACTATATATGTGCCATTACGAGTCCACATCGTACTATGATGGGTCACGAAAATGATTAAGTAATTTTGTTGAATATTTACTCTCAACAATTATCCGCATTTTAAAACCTTTGGCAGGAGATCTCTTACCGCTAGATTTGCGGTTTGTCACTTTAGTGAGACAGTCTTCCCGTCGTTAGGGGGAGATAAGAAAAAGTATTTTCTAAGGGAACGACAGAATTGTCGTGGTTTGTTCCCTTGTGTCACATATTGATTCTTGTACTCCACAAATATAAATGTGAAGTGACAAAGAATAATCAATTTTCAGAATGTACACTGACGTCGCTAAAGTGACAAGATCACACATACCCGCTGCAAATATTCTTGCAAGGTTAGAAATCCTCAGTATGGGGAACACCATAGACTAAGGTGTTGCAACTACACTTGGTGGAAGTGTAGTTGAGGCCGTGGCTCCATAAAGGAAGATGGAGAGACCACCAGGTTCGATCAAAGCTCACCTAGAAAGGAAGTAGATGAGTAAGGCACAACCTAATTTGTATCATTAATGAAATCATCTCATTTGATTGTCTCTAACTATGTCCATGAATCAATACTGGAGGACGCTCCGAAGTTTTAAATGATTCTACAGAACAATAAAATCCTGACGGATTTCGAGAATGCGCATGAGTCAATGGAAGGATCATGCGTGCACAGTGATGATATAATCCATTATTAGTTGCTCCATAAGTAGAGCACAATGAGATCGAACCATGCTTTATTTTGATTAATTTCAAATAAGTAGCATATTTGGTCTACACAATCCAGGTAGAACTTAGTTCTTTGGCAACTATACGGGTATTTGGTGTGGTGGTGCTAACCAACCAAGTGTAAAGCCTATTGGACATACATAATTAATTTGTCATAAAGCATAATGAGAAGAAAGTAGTCTTAAAAGTACAAAGACTCTCCTTGTGGCGCGAGGTTTCTCACAAAGCCCTGGAATTGTTCTTTTGTAATGAACGTTATAAAGCTCTGCTACTTAGTTAGCTTAGTAATTTTCACAAGGACTTGAAATGCAGCACATGTATGTGGTTGTTACATATCTCTGAAAGAATCAAGAGATAGAAGATATTTACAAAAGTGCTTGATAGACTTTTGTTTCCCAAATCAAGTAACTCTAAACCACAGAGTGCGTTTACAATTAGGTAGAACGTTCACTTATAGATTGAAGCAATCGGAAGTGGTATACTGTCTAAGTGGCTATTTGATTTGGAGGGGATAGACAAATAAGTTATTTTTTTATTGTGTATTCACAAGAAAGTTCCTAATTTGGAATTATAGTTATTTATGTCGACGGTACAGACATGATGAGTACTCTTGATGTAATAAAAGACTTTAAAAGCTATTTAAAATCCGAATATGAGATAAAAAAAAATCTAGGGAAAGCTCGACCGAGTACTGAGCTTGTGGGATATTATTCCACCAGTTTGCATATGTCTAAAGTTGTCAGGAAATTTAACAAAGATATGCATCCTGATAGCACTCCCATGATTAGTCGAGGTTCAAATATAAGTAAGTGACCATTTCGTCTTAAGGAAGATGACGAATATGTGTTGGGAGATGAAATTCCCATATCTAAGTACAATAGACGCATTGTTGTACTTAGTATAATAATGTACTCGATTAAATTTTACATCCTCAGGGAACTTGTTAGCTAGATATAGCTCCGCGCCAACGCAACGTCATTGGAATGGTATAGTGAATGTAATCATGTACTTAAAAGTAACCATTGACATAAATTGGTTTTATCCCTACAAAGACATTAAAAGGAACGCTAATGAAAGTGCAATCCAAAAGTTGTTGATTATGACGGAACAATAATCTCTTCCCCAACGAAAGTAATCGAGAGGGAGATATGGTAGATTATTTTCTAGGTTATTACCGATATTCAGTTTTGAAAAGTACATGACTAAAGGAACAGTCTGGAACAACTATGAAAGTAATCAGGGGGAGATGCCGACATAAGGGGGAGGATCCAAGGATATGATGTCGACATATTTTACTTCGAAATTGAAGCTGTGTTGTACTCTTTTTCCCTTCGATCGAGAATAGTTTTTCCCAAAGGGTTTTGTTACTCGACAAGGTTTTTAGCGAGACAACACTAAAAACATCAAGTATGTTAAACGTTGCATACATAAAGATCGCGTTGATATTACTGATCTGAATCAAAGAAATGAAACGCGATATTCTGTTAAGAAACGTAACTTCCAGAATCAACAACAGAGTCTTATAAACATTCAAGTCACCAAAGTAATGTGTGATAAACTTTCTTTGACTACGGTAGACTAATGAAAATTGTATGACATCAGGGGGAGCATCTAATGGTGTGTTGAACTCTTTTCCTTCACCGAGGTTACTTTTCCCGCAGGGTTTTATTGCTCGACAAGGTTTTTAATGAGACAACAACAAACACCAGGAATGTAATTTCCCAGCTAAGGCTATTGTCTCTCTCACGAGGATTTCCTGCCTTAGGAGTTGTGAAGCAACTAGTCAAATTCAGTGGAGCAAAGTGATCATCTGCAACAGATCACCTTTACTTGCATCTGTCACGTTGTACTCTTTTCCCTTAGTAAAGGTTTTATCCCACTGGGTTTTCCTTGTCAAGGTTTTAATGAGGCAACATATTCAAGTCTAACGATGTTCAACGTTTGCGTAATGTTGTACTCTTTTTCTTTAGTTCAGGTTTTGTCCCTTTGGGTTTTCCTGAAGAAGTTTTAACGAGGCAATCAACTTAGACTTGTTGGTCTTGAAGATCGTATTGCATGTGATGAACTACATGTAAAATACGAGATAACATGTGAAGTAATACATGTGGAGTTGTACCAAGGTATTATCCCTCTGGGTTTTTACTTGTCAAAGTTTTAATAAGGCGATTGATTTCGGCACAAGTCATCAAGGAGGGGACGACATTCGAAGAACTACATTCAAAACACTATATGTGAGGAACTATGTATAAAGTTTTGTTATTGAACCGCACAAGGGGGAGTGTTATAGGGCCTACAGCCCATGGATGTGCGGTTCATCTAGTTACCTAGTGTTTTCCCTTTATATATATTGTATCCATGTAACCCTAAGAGAATGATGAATGGAAACTCTCTTGCCTCTTTGTCTTCCTTATATTTCCACTACAACACTAACTACACTAAACAGATTATTTGACCACCATAACCCAGGTGGCCCTTAACTAAACTTGTCAGCCCAAAGCTGGGTCGTGACAAATCCCACTCCTTCAAATTATCCTTGTCCTCAAGGATGGAAAATAAGCAGCGAGATCGGTTGAAGCGACACACTGTTGCTGCAGCTTTTGCGCACGATAGGAGATGGGCTTTTATAGACTTCAACACACTGGCCCAGTAGTATCTTCATCTTCATGGCTTGGTGGGCCTTAATAGCTTTGTTACTGACTCCATTAACTCACATATGACAACTACAGTAAAACAGCTACTGACCGTATAAGAGGTGCATTCAAACATAAGGAGCATATTTCCATTATCAGATGAGTCTAGAATGCAAATCTTCACGTTTCCCTATCTGATAAGGACTTCACGACTGCATGAGCTTGTGTGATGCCAAGACCTTACTGTGTCTCGTTTTTTATCTAATCAATTGTCATACCATGTAATAAGGTGGACTGCTGCAATGAGAGATGTTGGGATGAATGTCATCCAACTCATGTTTCTGGTACTACCTCCTCTTGAGCTAATTGCACTTGCTGACAGAGTGGACTTGACAACCTCTGTTTTCCTGTCCATTGTTGTGCGATTAGTGGCTGGGAGCTTCAGCTGCATCAAGAGTTGATGGAAATCTTCAAGAAAATACTCAGCTGTCAACAAGATGAAGACTGTCGCAAACACTCCCACAGGATTCAGATTGTGTTGCCATTTATCTCTTTCTCTATACTACACAAGTTGTCTTCTTGCACTTAGATGACACCCAAACCTACGCATAAAAATTGTTGCCCTGGTGATATGATATTCAACCGAACTAGAAGTTGAAACTGCAATAAGTGTTGAGAATTCCCATAAGCTACATAATGTAACTTGCCACCCCTAATTCCAAAGGCATCCCACACTGCCTATATAAAAAAATGAGTTAATTGAATCTCTTGTATCCGTAGACCCAGAAGTAATCCAACTCCGATCACTAACAACTTCCATGAGCATTTGTGTGAACAACTCATAAAATCTGTTTACACCACTTAAACCATCGAAAATAATCCCATATTTTTTTGTGGATGTATCTGCGACTCTCACTCTCTCTTCATGAATTTTCACTCCTCTGCAACCCCTCTTGAGCCAAACAAAATTCCAAACATCATTAAGAGTGCTGGAACCAGACAAGCCAAAAATCAAGGTAGCCTTCCTAGACTTTTGTCGACTGTAGTGGTTATCGTACACTGCAGGTATCATTGTCACCATAAGAGAACAATGATGGAGTCTAACGAAACCATCTTCTGGAGTTAACACTTCCAGCCACTCTTGTGAGAACAATTTACCAGCTGGTGTATTAGATGCTCTAAATAGCAATACAAAATGAAGAATGCTTATAGGTTGCCCTGTATAAAACCAATGACAGACTGTAGCTAAAGTATTTAGCGAAAGAATTGCAATTTTACCTTTTAAAATCCTCACAACAATCTTTGTTATATCATTTTGCTCTCTTGCGTGGATACTAGTCTTCATTGAACCAACATGGAGAAGCTTAATAATGGTAGTTGCCTTGGCGAGCACTGCCTTAATTCACATCATCCTTTCAAGATATTCCTTTCCATTTAAACTCCATGCATTACCAGACTTGCTGGCCCTTGTCAATTGGAGTCTCAATTTACCTCTGTGAGCATTGCCTAGCTGCGTCATTTCACCACATAGCATACTCTCAAACAATTTTGCCAACCTTCCTGGATCAATTACCTCCCCAGCAACATCCAGGCTACAATGGAAACATCCTGCGCTACTTAGAAGTATCATTATACAGTCAGGCATTTTGCGTAAACCATGTATCAGCCGCAACCTTAGTGAAGCGATATCACCATTGAAACTCCATCTACTGGTAAAATGAATATAAAGGATTAGTTCACCTGCATTGCTAGGCTCACTTTCCTTTATCATATGAAGAATCACTATAGCCCTGTAAACACTAACTTGTTGCTGTGATAGTTCATCGCACAACTGGAAGGCATCATGAGTTTTACCAGTTTTAACAACCTCAGACACATTTGATTGCTCCAATAACAAGTCTAAAGGGTACCAAGAAAAGAAATGAGTACTGCTTGTATTGTGAAAAGAATACCTTCTGATAGATTCAAACAACTTCTCTCGACCAAATAGCTTTCTAGCAAGAACCAGGCTATTGCAGAAACATTTTATAATTCTTGCACATATAAGAATTAGCCCACCAACACTCATGATTGTGGAGTTCAGTTGATTCTCACTTGAATTTGAAGTTGTTGTAACAAAACTATCCTGCACCTCTTCCATATGAATTGTAAAACTGATATTTCCGACCATCCCTTGATCAAACAATTTCTGCGCAACCCAATACTCAGTTTCCCTAGCCATCTGAAGCATAAATTCAGTCCAGTTTTTATACCCAGTTTTTATAATCAGCTTCTTGTATCGCCGCTGTTACCTTCCTTGGCATCTAAAGACTCATTCAAGTTCGCAAACAATAATTCCAATTCATACCCAGTTTTTATAATCAGCGTGCAATCAAAATTTATGTTGTCTTGATGCCCCAGAATCAACCCATTAAGAGCAATCAAATAACAATTTGTATCCAGATCCAAATAGAGCTTAAAACTACTTCCAACACTATATGAATACCTTTTAATGACTTCAAGCTCTTTACCACGATCAAATAACATTCGAAAAACATAAAATCTAGGTAATACATCACATATAGAAGTAATTTGAGTTAGGAGTGTGAAGTATAACTTGATAAATTTGATGACGTAAGAAGGAAATTGATTAAAATTATCACTAGTGATAAACTTCCAATCATCAATCTGCCGAAATTCTTCACTGGGAAGCAGATTCAAGATGTTGTAATTACTCTGCCGATGAACCCTAATTCTTGTACCTTGAGATTCCACAAAAACATTAAGAAAATTATGTGTAGAATTGAAAGGTTTGCCTTCCTGATAAGCTAGAAACGTTGAATCACCATGGTATTTCTGAACTTCTACTTCAAAAACAGCTTCATCCATATGAGAAATTTGAGTTTTGGTTGTAGATTTACAATTTCCTTCATCTGTTAGATTTGAATCTATAGGAGTTGAAGAATGGAGAGTAAAATCACTCACTGATTTTGATTCAACAGCTTCAGATAAGGGTTTGAGTGAATCTTCATCTGGTTTCATCTTGTTTACAAAATCAACCACATCCCTTAACTCAGTAGTGAAAGCCTCCAAGGCAACCTTCAAATCAGCAAACGAATTCTTCACTGTAGCTCCTAATTCAACCGTCAATTCGGCAGATGAATTCTTCACTTCAGCTTCAAAATAAACTCTGTTGATTATCATTGTCACTCGGTCACAAGGAATCGAGTGCTCTGATACCAATTGTAAGGACTTGCCTTACAAATTAGCACAGAAACAACTCAGAATCTCTAAGGATAGAGATTAGATTTGGGAGAACATAATTTTGGGGAAGAAAGGATACTTTTCTTGATTAATTTTCATAATGAGTTCTACAAACACAGGAGGGAATATAAGTGATAGGGTTAGGTGTGCACGTGTGCCACTCACACACACACTCTACTAATCCTACTTAGAAATAGCTATTAACTAATAAATCACGATTAATTAACTACTAACTGCACTAAACAGATTATTTGACCACCATAACCCAGGTGGCCCTTAACTAAACTTGTCAGCCCAAAGCTGGGTCCTGACATTGAACTACTGAAAATGCCAGTGAAATTTGGTAGTTTTCTTATTTTTTGGTATATGGCTGGCTACATTCTGGCCTCGATTCTGAGCTCTTATAGATGCAATTCATTTCCAGCATACAATTTGAATACATGCATGATCCAGTAATCCAGATCCACCCTTTTTCAATTTACACACAGACTTTTTTCGCACATGTTATTGTTTTGCAAACACTAGTTTTTATTTTGTAGCATGTCCAAGTGTTGTTGTCAATCAGACATAAAATCCTTACATGTTTCCAACTCGTCTAGAAAGTGACAATTGTATCCTCACTATACCGTGGTCAGTCATTGAGGATCTATTGTCGAGTTCCCCTACTAATGCGCTGGTATGTTTGGGAAAAGTTTCATTGGATTTACACACCTAACACTTTTTACAGGGTCTTGACTGTTAAATTTTTGTTTTTTTGTTTTTTTGTTTTTTTGTTTTTTTGTTCTATCTCAGGATTCTCAGCGTAACATACAAGTGATACCCGGAAAATCAATTATCGATAAATACATCGTTTTGTCCATGCCCGTCTCCATATGCTCTTACTGATGCAATTCATCTTCAGCTTAAAATTTGAATACATGCATGATCCAGTAGTGCTTGCTGGAATTCACCCTTTTTAAATTTACACACAGCATGCATTATTGTTTGCAAGCATTAGATTTTATTTTCTATCATGTCCTTAAGTGTTGTTGTCAATCAGGCATTATATTTTAACTCGTCATAAATCTAAAAAGTGACTCTAGTATCTCAATTTCCGAATTCCCCTATTAATGCGCTGAAATAGTTCCTGCGGTTTTATTACCAAGTCTTCTCGTTCTCTTCTGTTTCCAGACGCATTAACAACGGAATTTCATCAATGCCCAAATGAAACCAAATGTTTTTCCCAGGCTACAAGGAGAGCTGCAGAGAAGGGTCAGGGTCAGGGTCATACTGGTAGATGGAAAATTTATGTGGACAAGATCTCTAAAATAGAACCCAAAGTATATGGACCTGAAGAAAGGAAGAAACTCCGTGAATTACAATTAGCTGCTGCAACGAAAGAGCGTGCTGAAATTGAAGAATGGTACACATGCTGGGGATGAAGGCGGAGGGAGTGACACTTTGGAGGAATGAGAGGAGCAATGGATCAGGTACAGAAGAAGAGGACCAATGTCTTTGCTGCTGCCTCTAGTTTATTTAGTCTGAACAAATGATGCTTTTGTTAATGATATATGTGCACAGGGGAATGCCCTACATGAATGTGCATTAACTTATTGTCATGTAATTATGCCCTTATTTATGAGAAGTAGGTTTGAAGATATGATTTCAATCTGCACTTCTGCAGTATTCACTTCCTCGTGCATGCGTGATCATGTACACTTGCACACTTATGTTAGAAGATATATTCGTTCATTATGTTTGTCTGATGGATGCTGACTGCACACTAACACAACTTATATGAGATAAAATTTACAAGTCAACAAGTAAATAGGATACAACAACCCGATTTAAAAAGCAAGGTGATGCAAATATTAAAGAAGAAAAAAAATTACAGAAAGGCAAGCTCCCAAGTTCATAAGAGAGTACGGGAAGTTAAAAAGAGAGTTAAGACCAGCTGTTGTCGCCCATTCAAACACTAGAGTTCTTGCTTCAAGACCCAGGTCTAAGTCAGTTTTGAACAAAAAATTTTCTTCATATCTTCTCTTGTTGCGCTCCAAGTACAAGTATACGTAACGAGTCCAAGTCAGTTTGTGTTCTGCAGTGGCTTCAATTGTACAACTGAATTTCCTGGTTAATCATCAGACTATATTATTTGACTGTCAATCCCTCCAGAATTCTGTACATCCATCCGTCCAGCATTCCTAAAGGTATCCCAAGGAAATAAATTTATTTATTAAGGAAATGGGCAAGGACCAACATGGCAACATCAGTACCAAAACACACAAACTACAAAATGTTAAACTCTGATATTTGACTTGAAGGTAACGATGCAAGTAATAAACCAGTCAAGTCCTGGTGTTGCATATGTTGATGACTAACTCTCATGCAAGCATACACCTTCATGGTGCCAATTTCATTCACCTACTAGGTTGAACAAAACCCCAACTAAAATTTTAAATTATAATTTTCTCACCATCGTTAAAACTGGGATTATCAAACTGTTAGTCCAAACACTAACACAGTGTGGACCTTTTATCTCATATCAACCTCCTTAGACTATTCAATGCATCATAACATTATCCTGCTCTATCTCGGCAGATATAAAAAAAAACTTCTAGAAAACGTTTGCAGACAAGGAAGACGTAGTTTTTCTTTTCAAATTAAAAGCGTAAAAAGAATTTATGATAATATATTGATGCACATTGACAAAACCGAAAATGGATAGAATGGCATGAAACTGAGAAAGCACCTAGCTACACATAATCAAGGAAGTTGAATGGAAATAAATATTTAACTAATACATAATGCACCAACCACATCCCCGGGTTAGCTAAGAACAACAACAGTGTCAAGTTATGTCATTAATCTAAATCTAGATCGAAACCACAAAGTTGACATGTTTAACAGCTTCCATTCAGTTCAGTAAGTTTATAATACTCCTTCACCTTCCCAATGATGTCAACGCAAATAAACAAAGTGGGGAAAGGTGTCAAACACGAACCTGTTAAAGCAAATGTAAGACCAACACAGCACCAAGCCTAGTGATAAAGTGGAGAAAACTGCAGCGTTCTTCTCTAACTGTCACAGTGATTGGTGAAAGATCATACAGAAAGCAAATAGCTGCACCAAATAACAAAAGACAACAAAAATTGAAGAGATGAGACACTTTCACTCGAAAAATCAAACAAGTTTTTTTTGGTTTAACAAGAGATGTAAGTGACGACTAACCTGGCCAGTTTTTATCAAACTCACTTATAATGCTTAAATATTCAGTCGCAGAAACTTGATTAGGCGGTCTTACGTCTTTTGAGAGATAGCAGAATTACGTTGGAACAGCCTACGGTCTTACGTCTTTTAGGAGATAGCGGAATTACGTTGGAACAACCTACACCAGAACAAAAACCAAACAGATCAGCCAGCAATGTGTATAAGAGAGTTGCACCTTCAACTGCAGTAATGAGTAAAAAGAACATATGCAGGAAATAAAAGTGGGTCTGAATGGTAGATACAACTTTTAGAGGATAAGAATAAATTAACAGGAGAATCATATTTTTAACAATGAATTAGGAATAAATTAACAAGAGATCATATATTTATCAATGAATTAGGTAAATAGTAAAGTAGATCAAAGTTTTTTGCAAATGAAACAACGATGGGTATTTGCCAAACTGATCCTGCAAATTAAATTCTGAAAGTGTAAATAGCCTTGGTCATCATGAAAACATTTTCTTTTTTAACAGGATAAACACAGAGAAGCCCGATGTGTGAGGCAACCATAACACTCAAAACAGTGGCACAGTGGTGCAATGTAAAAGGGGGTGCCCATAGCTATCAAATTTTGAATGATGAAATCAAGCAAATATAAAAGATTGCGAGCAAACTTAATTTAATCAAGTGATGTACCGGATTCATATTTTCACTCACAGGTAAAGAGAGCCTGTGAGTGACATTACTTGACCCAATTTAAAGGTTTTCTTAATGCTGTATTACAGGATGAGTCTATGCCCATGTTATTCTTTCCAACACGGATTTTACAAATGTCTCAGCTGGCTTGTGAAGCCCATTGTCCACTGACCCAATTGATTAATATTTGTGCAGTCATAATTAACTCGGACCTTCAGAAATATGAGATTTTCAAATTAAATTAGGATCTCCGACCAAAGGATATGATACTGTGAGGACCTGACATAAGAGAACTTTGACCTGTTGAGCACAAAAATATTTAGGCCATGATATATAAAAGTTCCCAGCAACTCTTTGAACATCTAAGGCTCCATAAACAGCAGATAGCAGAAAATGCTAATTACGATTTGTCAGCAAACTAAGACATTTTATGTGATATTCTTAATCTTATAATGATTTCTGGAATACTAGGAACAAAGATGGGCGTGAAACAAGCTCTCAAGAGTCTTGATGCGTTTCCTCATACAGAAGATCATTTGTAGCAGAAGACTCAGTCTGGAGCTGCTGGTGTGTGTTATACAAAAACTTATATTCTTCGTTTTCTGGAAAGGTAACGTGTTTACAGCCAATACATCACTAAAAAACATTAAAACTTGTTCAAAGTTGAACACATAAATTACCCAAGACCAAAGAAAAGATTGTGCACAAAAAAATAATATCAAAACTTAAAAACTAAGCTATAAAGGAAAGAGAAACATGGGATGACGTCCTGTACAACAAATGTAGTTATCCTTTTCATATACCCAACTCTAATGGAGATATTTATAAGTTAAAACAAGTGGGTACCATAAATTCTTTAACGGTAGTAAGATCCTCCTGAACTCAAAACCTAACAAGTTTGATGGTACAGATTTCAATGGTGTGGTGGTAGTACAGAATTATTTGGAAAGGACTGGACATGGAGAATCGGCCAAACAGGTAACTCTAATGTTAACGTGTGCTGTATTTTTTATTGTAATTTACTAGCAGTTATTTCTTTAACACAACTACGTAAACATCTAATTTCCAAGAACCAAGTGAATGCTTTGTAAGAATCAGTACCCAAAACAGACATCAATACGAAGAGTAAAAACAGACATCAAAATTACCTAGTTTTCCCGTTCAATGCCAGCCCACTCAAAATGCAACATCAGCAGATGTAGCAGGGGAGATGTAATCCGTAATGTCGACGTGTATGTTGTTGAGACCTACAACTGTTTGTTCCGTCACATTTGAAGTCTCATGTTCCCATATATAACCCCAGTTACAGTTGTAGAGACCTTAAAGTTGGCCCTAATCTGCTTCCTTGATTTTGGAGCTAGTGTGTAGTTTTGTGGCCACTCAACAAGTTTCAAGTCACCCATGGTAGCCAACTCCACGAACAAATTATTGATTCTTATGTACGGTTGATCACCATGACACCAAGTACAACGTCGTAATGATGAACTGTAACGTATGCTTCAGCATAAACAGGGTTGCTGAACTTTGTCAGCTGAAGAATGCGGTTTAGCTTGTTGGTGTCATCTCTATCTTTGGTGAATTCTCCAGTAGCACGTTTAAGATCATCTTGGACCTCATCTTCCAACTCAAGTTGGCTCATACCCTGAAATTTTGCAGAAGTCATGTAAAGTAAAGAGGACTTGCATGAACTATTTGAAAAGTAAGTGGATACGAAATAATCATAATGCCTAAACATATTTTATGCTGGATTCAGAAAATCAACAAGGAAATAGTAATAACTTAATATTGAAATCTCTGTGCATGTCTGAAGCACAAAAGACCTGACAAACTATTAAGTTCCATCCTGCCAGCTTGGAAAGGCATAGGTAGTGGAAAAACAAACAACAGCTTCTATGGAGTAAACAAATAACAGGAAGGTATCATTTCAACCATCCCGCATAAGCATCCCATCCAAACATCTAGTAGTATCAGTGTGTCTCCCATATTATATTCCTTTCTAAGAACAAACTTAAATCATTAAGAAATAACACATCATAAGACAATCACACATTCTAAAAACGTGAACATCTTAACATATGTGTATACATGAGCATCCTAGGTATTGCTAACATATGTTATCATACTTATATTAAAATAATGATATCAATAGCACATAATCATGCAGGAATCTATCTACGCTTTCCAGAATCTAGATAAACTTTCTTATATAGAAAAAAGAAGAAAAGAAAGGAACTCGGTAAGCTTAACTTCCTACTTTTCAATTGGTACAAATCAATAAGGTAATCTGGTTGTGCATGAGAAATCTGAGCCTTAGCTTAATGTTTATCCGCAAGCATCTTAACGAAACTATCACGGCATGACTGTAACCATATCTTTTGAATCTCATGACTCATCCCCGGTATTGCAGAGCAATCTTATGCAGAGAACAATTATATCATACGAATCATTGTCAACTGGGTGAGGAGGGAAAGAGGACTGTCCATGTTGCAGCATGGAAACCATGATCAATAAAAGCTTGAGAAGATGCTTTGTTTACTTCAGGTTTAGATCATGGTTGAACCTCTTCCAATCTATAAGTTATGTTAGTGTACAAGCCACGACTGCTCCAAGAAAAAAGTTACCACTAAGAATTAAAGACCGCAGATTGCCGGGAGAAGACAAGGATCCTTGAACAAGAGTAGGAGGAGATAGGTACGTACTGCACCATACCAATCCAACAACTGTTCTGACATCGGTAATGTTCTCGAGTTGCATATCTTCGTTTCTCTTCCTTCTGACAAGGGCTTCTGATGCTGCTCTTCTACTGGGACCTGCTTCACTTACATGGCTTCAATTGTACAACTGGATTTCCTGGTCAATCATCGGACTATGGTTCTACTATTTGACTCTGTCAATCCCTCCAGAATTCTGTACATTCATCCGTCCAGCATTCCTAAAGTTGTTCAAAGGAAATAAAATTTATATTTGATAATCAGGAGTACGGAAATGGGCAAGAAAGACCAACATGGCAACATCAGTACCAAGACACAAAAAGTAGAAAATGTTAAATTCTTATATTTGACTTGAACGTAATGATGCAAGTAATTGCATATCTTAGTGCCTAACTATAACTACTCATTCAAGCATACAACTGCAGACACCATGCAAATGTATCCAATAACATTCACCCACTAGGTGAACAAAACCCCACCTAAAATTTTAAATTATAATTTTCTCACCATCATCAAAACAAGATATAGTTATCGCCTTATCGGTTTTGCTCACCATCGTTAAAACTGGGATTATCAAACTGTTAGTTCAAAGACCAACACAGTATGGACCTTCGATCTCATATGAACCTCCTCAGACTATCCATCATAACATTATCCTGCTCTCTATCTTGGCAGATATAAAGTAAAAAACTTCTAGAAAATGTTTGCAGGGAAGTCACAGTCTTTTTCGAATTAAAAGTGTAAAAAGAATTTACGATGATACTATATTGATGCACACTGACGAACCGAAAATGGGTAGAATGGCATGAAACTGAGAAGGCACCTAGCTACACACAACCAAGGAAGTTGAATGCAAATAAACAATTAACAAATAGCTAACGCACCAAGCACACCCCTGGGTTAGCTAAGAACAACAACAGTGTCAAGTTATATCATAAATCTAAACCTAGATCAAAACCACAAAGTTGATGTTATGAGAAGGTAAAGATGATGCAATTGACATGTTTAATAGCCTCCGTTCAGTTTAGTAAGTTCATAAACCAATGATGTCAACACAAATAAACAAAATGGGGAAAGGTGTCAAACATGAGCCTGTTAGAGCAAATGTACGACCAACAGGCCAAAACATCATTAGAAAACACTAAAATTAGTTCGAAGTTGAACACAAAATTATCTGAGGACCAAGGAAAATATTGTGCACAAGAAATGATTATTAAAACTTAAAAACTAAGCTATAACGGAAAGAGAGAAACATGGGATGATGTTCTGTACAAGAAATGTAGTTATCCTTTCCATACACCCAACTCTAATGGAGATATTTTTTAAGTTAAAACAGGTGGGCACCATTAATTGTGTAACGACAACCACGTAAACATCTAATTTCCAATAATCAAGTGAATGCTTTGTAAGAATCAATATTCAAATACCTATGAAGACTAAAAACAGACATCAAAATTACCTTGTTTTCCCATTCAAACTCAGCCCACTCTAAATGCAACATCAGCACGTGTAGCAGGGGAGATGTAATCCACAGTGTCGACGTGTATGTCGCTGAGTACTACAACTTATTGCCCCATCTCATTTGAAGTCTCATACTCAATGTTTCCGAATTTAACCCCAGTTTCAGTTGAAGAGACCTTAATGTTGGCCCTAATCTGCTTGCTTGATTCTGGAGCTAGTGTACAGTTTTGTGGCCGCTCAACAAGTTTCAAGTCACCCATGGTAGCCAACTCCAGGAACAAACTCTGGAGGGTCTCTTCCATACAGTTGATCACCATGACATCGAGTACAATGTCGTAATGATGAACTGTAACATATGCTTCAGCATAAACAGGGTCGCTGAACTTTGTCAGCTGAAGAATGCGTTTAGCTAATACCCTGAAAATTTTGCGGAAGTCATGAAAAGAAAATTTTGATGATGAAAACTGAGAAGACTTGCATAAACAATTTGAAAAGCAAGTGGATACGAAATAATTATAATGCCTAAACATATTTTATGCTGGATTCAGAAAAACAACAAGGAAATAGTAATAAGTTAAAACTGAAATCTCTGAGCATGTTTGAAGCACAAAAGACCTGACAAACTATTAAGTTCCATCCTGCCAGCTTGGAAAGGCATAGGTAGTGGAACAACAAAACCAATATCAATAATAAAACAATAACAGCTTATATGGAGTAAACAAATAACAGTAAGGTATCAGATCGATATATGTGCATTTCAACCATACGCATAACCATCCCATCCAAAAATCATTACAGTATATTCCTTTCCATGAACAAACTTAAACCATTAAACAACATGTCAAAAGACAATGACACATTCTAAATATGTGAACATCTTAAGATATGTGTGTACAAGAGCATCCTAGGAATTGCTTTATATTTAAACAATGATATCAATATGACATAATTATGCAGGAACCCATCTCGCTTTCTGGAGTACAGATAGACTTTTTTATATAGAAAAAAAAAAAGAAAAAGAACTCAGTTAGCTTACCTTCCTACTTTTCAAATGGTGAAATCAATAAGATCATCAGGCTGTGCCTGAGAAATCTGAGCTTTAGCTTACTGACAGTACTGTTTATCTTCAAGCATCTGAATGAAACTGTCACGGCATGACTGTAACCATATCTTTTGAATCTCGTCCCCGGTATTGCAGAGCAATCTAAGTGGAGAACAATTATATCATATGAATCATTGTCAATTGGGTGAGGAAGGAAAGAGGACTGTCCAAGTTGTAGCATAAAAACCATGATCAGTAAAAGCTTGAGAAGATGCTTTGTTTACTTCAGGTATAGATCATGGTTGAACCTCTTCCAATCTCAATAATAGCTTCGCTAGTTTACAAGCCAAGATTGCTCCGAGAAAAAAGTGACCAGTAAAATTAAGACCTCGGATTGCAGGGAGAAGCCAAGGATCCTTGAACAAGAGTTGGAGGAGATATGGCAGTTTCCGAGGCAGCACTCTGAGTAGCATAGGTACCATCAGCAAGAATTGCGAGTCTCCTTGAAGACACAGTGATGGAATTACTTGCTGTGATAGGTTTTGAAGTATCTACGCCATCTCCTTCTTCATTCGCCGTGATAAAAAGGCAGGTCCCCTAAACATTGCTTAATGGTAGCAAGCCCATTCTCAATTACAGAGAGAAAAAAACAGTACTCTCCAATGATCCAGAGAGCACAAGAATATACATGTATCTGGTAAAATGTGTCCAAGCCTAGTTATAATTGCAACCCTAAGTTTAGGGTTTCAACAATCTCTCATACGAAAACAACCACATCAATAGCTGAAGCAACATTGCTTTCCCCAAGAAATCCATCAATAAATGAACCACAGTGCTGGAAACTTCAGGGAATTTTATGGCACAAAAATGAATAGCTTGAACAGGCATTTGACGGTATTCTCCATTCTTCTTAAGTTAGGTGCCCTGAGTCTTCACAACTTCCTTATTCAATGCTTGAAGTCAATGTCTCGAGGAGTTATCAGTTCAAGAGCAATGTCAATTGTCTTCCTTGGAATATCGAGATTAGGGCTTGCAAGTGCCCTAAGCACATCCATGATCATATCAACCATAATCTCCCTGTGAGAAATTTCGATCTCATTTAATCGATCAAGCACAATAAGCTTAACATTGTTCAATCGATCAAGCACGGCATTTAATCAAGCACAATAAACCTAACACTGTTCAATCGATCAAGCACATTTTAATCAAGGGTTCCACAATACTCATTCCCAATTCAATAAAGTGGAAACCTCTAAGACAATATCCTTGACTAAACTACAATCTATTTCATTTCTTTGGTGTTCTTGATTAATCAGTGCAATAACATCTTTAACTTTCACTCTCATCTTCTCATATACACGATTTCACGAAAATTTTACCTAAGGAATGTAAAGAACTGTTGAATGAAAAACTGACTTACCATAACCATACTTCTCTTGAATAGCTGGTAAAACTTTGTAATCGCCTTTGGATCCTTCTCAGTGTAAACCGTTGCCTGATTCGGAAACACCTTCAATGATCATCTTTGTAATCTATCTCTGAATGATTCTCTATCCTTTTTCTAACTTACTCAGTGTCGTGCCCTCTCTACTCCGAACCCTAAACACTCGAGTGAACTTCATGTCATAGGTGAGGGCCAAGGAGGAAGGTGGAGTCATTTTATGCTAACCCGGCCCAAAATCCTCAAAGATTCTTGTATGAAAACCCGGCCCAGATTCCTCAAAGATTGAAAACTTTGATAATTACTTCGTTAAAATAAAAAAAATCTTTGATCCCAACTAGGTATAAGGTAAATTTTAACTCTATATGTTAATAATTTTGCTAAAATAAAAAAAAAAAAATTATCCCAGGGCTATTAATTTATCGATGGAAGTTTTAATCGTATTTTGTTGCATTATCAAAAGAAGAAAAAGAATTATTTGAATAATAGGGTCAAAATAAGCTCAGTAAGCGTAGTAATATGAAAACCTATTTATCAACTAACTTTGAATTATACTAACAATATTTTCCTTGCCTAATACCAATTGGAGGCCTGGATTTTTGCCAAGAAGCTCCGTCCACCGACACTGAAAGATTAGATAAGGGTGTACACTAATTAATACAATTTGTCCCCTTTCACCAAATTCTTCAAGCATGCGGTCCAACTTGCATTGTCGAATACTCTCTATAAATCCATTTTAAATAGTACACCAGGAGGCTTGCATCAACCAGCTCATTAGCATCACGGACTCCGTCCAAAATTTGGTTACCTCTTATACATGATCCTTGGTAGTCCGAATTATATGGCTCGAACCTTCTCTATCCATTTTGCGAGTGCTTTAGGGTTAATTTTGTATACACCATTGACTAAACTTAGTGTTTTAACGTCGCTTGGTGTGCTAGCTTCATCTTTTTTCGGAATAAGCTTGATAAATGAGCAATTTAACCTCCAGTCCAGTTTCCCCTCCTCAAAAAATTCATCAACAACAACCATAATATCTGTCATAACACATGTTGTTTCAAAGAACTCATTTCTGAATCCATCTGGTCCAAAAGACCTGTTTGATGATCCACTGCTAGAAACACCAACAAATATTTCTTCCTCTTCAGATCTCCTTTCTAACCATTCTTTATCAGCATTTGATATCTTGCGAGAAGATGTATTATCTATACTAGGTCTCCTAAGATGTTTTTCTTCAAACTAACTCGGTGAAGTAATTTAGTAACTCTTCAATATCATCAAATTCTTCTTCATCATTCTAAGGTGTTGATTCTTCCTTCCAGAAGGTCTTTTTACTCCATCTCTTCAGAAAAAATTTAAGATTATATAATTTCTTGGCGAAAATGTAACTTGTAGAAACCAGGAGCACTAATGAAATCCACCATTTTTTTTAAGATTATACAAAAAAAAAATTGGATGTAACAACTAATGGTTTGCAAATCTCCATGCTCCTTTGTTGGCTTCCTTGATCTCTGGAGCAGTAGTGAATAGTAATGAAGAATGACAATAATATATAATATGAAGGAGATACAATCATTCTACACAACAAAGGATTCTCAAATCTTTGAACATACTTACAAGGACTGGGGAGAACCCATTCAAAGCAATCAATTTTGCATATGAAATTAGCTGAAAGAGAATGTGAATCATTAACAACAACTTATTGCAGAATCTATAAAGATTATTTGTCCCATATATATACTCCCTCCGTCCCACATATATAGGCGGAGAGAGACAATTCTCTTAGATTAAGAAAATTGCATGGGATTCATAATTTTATATGTTATTTCTTATTTTACCCTTCGTCTTATCTCCAACACAATTACTTATGTACAATAAATATGGGTATATATGGAAAAATTCATCTTGGAAAGCAAAATCCGCCTATTTAGTGGGACAAACAAAAACCAAAATTCCGCCTATATAGGGAGTATAACAATCCACCATAAATACCTTTAGGTTCCTATAACTCTCCATCCAAAGTTTCTTACAAAAAATTCAGTTGTTTTCATCATTTTTATTTCCTGAATCTACGCATTGATGATTTATGAATCTGAATCAATTTCTTTAGTGTGTTGATTTTATTGAAATCATTGAGACCTTAAAATTCCAGATGAGTATTTTCACCTTCAGAAGTTACTTTCTAAAAAATCAGAAAGTCATAAATTAGTTTGGGTACAAAATTTCAGAATGTCTTCTAAATAAAAAAAAATAAAAGATTGACTTTTTGTGAATTCAAGCAAAATAGTTTTGCTTGGACTTCTTTGATTGACTTCTGCTTCTGGTAATCTAACATGCATGTTACAATTATTGCCCTTAATTTAATGAATGACATGTAAGTCTAAGATAGGAAGTAGCGGGACCCAAGAAATGGCATCCCCATTTTGACACAGGTCAATACTAATTAACGGATAAAAGCAAGAACATGGTGAGTTAGGGTTTTGGGCTTAATTAAAAGTGGCAAAAGAACAAACACTATGGGGCTTGGTTAGGACCTAAGTTTCTGCACGGTTAAAAGTTGTCTGAGATTGAATATCCGATTTCAACAACAACAAAAAAAAAAACTAATTTATGCGTAAAAGTGGGCCCAAAAAATTTGTTCGATCGAAAATATGTTTCAAACAATTTATGTCAAGTCACAACCTTCTATGCATGTCATACTGGGTTGCACGGACGCTCCATTTCTTAAGTCGTGTCCGCGTCCGACTCGCGGCGGACACGGGACACGCGTGGGACGCTGACACGACGCGTGTCTGACGCACCAATTTGCGCGTCCTGCGCGCGTCTGGTTTGGAGGCACCGATGACGCGCGCATTTTTTTTTTCATTTTCATATGAACTTTTTCCTTTATTTTTACTATTATTAACCAAATGAAGAAAGACAAACATTTAGATCAATAATTTAGGTCTTTATTAGGATTTTGTAATTGGAAATGACATCACGTATACCCTTAGTTGGACATGTGTTGATATAAGAATGCATTTTGATTGTGCTGTGTAATTAATAGTGACTGATTATTTGACATTCGGCGTGTATAAATAAACGATATCTTCTTTTCTTTTGAAATTTATACATATGTAACATCATTTTCTAATTTTTAGGGTGAAATACTTGACTTTCTTTGTATAAATACATGATTATATATATAAATAAAATATGTATATGCGTGTCGCGTCCTAGTTTTTGAAAATTTTGTAGTGTCCGCGTCAGCGTCGTGTCGTGTCCGCGTCCGTGCAACCCAGATGTCATATCTGTAGCGCGAGAATGTGGAGAAAGTGAACCGTATAAAAGTTTCTCTTTTCTATATTCGAGATGTAAAGCCAAAATGTGGTTACCATAATACTTGTTGTAATTAAGTCTCTGGTGTATCTCAAAATAAATAAACACCAATTGCCAATTGTATTTTTTTCGCTAATTTCTTTTCTCTTTGAGTCATGTCTCTTGGCAATAGACATTTCCAAGAGTCATAATCTTCTCAAGTATAAAGCACAGTTTGGTTCTGAGTGGTGGCCAGGATTTATTCTGGGCAAAGATAAATCAAAGGCTGTGGTCCTCCGTGCCACACCCTACAAGTCGCACACGTGGTGTTCATTCCAATATTATGAATTAAAAATGAATAAGTCAAGATATTGAATTTCAAAAAATATAACGGGGAGGTTCGAACTCATGACCTATTGTGTCATAAGAGTGGCCTCTAACTATTGTTCCACCTTGGTTGGAATTGATAAAAAAGATAAATAAACAATAGTTGTTTGTTCAACTTAAATATTAATTAGTATAAGTGTTTTATTAATTAGTGTAAGTGATTTGTCTAGAGAGAAGATAAATCTATGGTTATGGTTTGTTTAACTTAAATATTAATTAGTATAAGTGTTTTATTAATTGATGTCTCATTAATTTCTCATGATAAATGATTTATTAGTTTTACATCATAAATATCCCTTAATTAATATTAATACATATCTCCATCAATAAGTAATAATTTTGACAAAAATTATTTCAATAGATATTAGTGGTGGTGGTGGTGGTAGTAGAGGAATAAGTAAGTGGTGGAAGCGGTGGAATGTGTTACAAAGTGGTGGAGGCGGTAACATTAGTGTTGGTGGAAGAAATAGTGGCGCTGGATGGTTTTAATGGCGGTGGTATTAGTTTTTTCTTTTTGAATCAAAAATAATAATTTTTTTTACATGACGGGTAACATTGTATTGTGAAAAGTATAGTTGGTTGTTTTTTACACGATCAAAAAAGGAGGATAACAAATACTTTTGGGATGATACCAAATCATATAAGACAAAATGGTTGTTTTTGGTACCACTGCTATCTTTGGTAACCGTTCGTACGCATGATTTTCAGTATTAACAAAAACATATAGTTGAATAAATTAATTGACGACCTAAGTTTGTTAAATCTAAACTTTATACATGACGTGTGGGATTAAAAGTTATAAGTGCGCCAAATATTCTACGAGGGATGGAAAATGGTGGTGGTGGAGAAAGAAGTGATATCCGGTGGTTTGTGGTAATGGGACGGTTTTGATGAGTAGTAATTGACTATGTTAATTATGTTTGCTACAAAAGGATAACACTATAAATTAGAAATGTGGTTGATCGTCTTAATGCTAATATAAACTCGGTTAAAATACATGAAAATTAAGAAGAAGAAAAAAACATTTAGATGTCACATTATATAATAAATAACACTAAAAACTACATATTTAGTATCAAGGTTTCTCCGTCCAATAGATAAATCTAAGGTTGTATTGAGATCCCGTAAGCAGAGGGCGAGTTGGTCTTGGATTTCTGAATGATAATGAATATAATGAGACGCTCCCTCTCGGTTTCTCCAATGAAAACCGAAACCTTCTAAAAAAAATAATCAATCGAACAACACTTAGATGGAACGCATCACCACCAGTGTAAACTTCTCTGAATTGCTACATATCCAGTGAAATTTCTCTGATTAATCGGTGATTTCGTCCTACCATTGCGAGGCATGCAATTAAATCTCTAATAGTGATTTTAAAGGTATTTAATAATTACAAAATTCTCTTATAAGTTTTGTTTATGCAAGTATTGATTTAACTTGGGTTCTTTTATATTTTTGTGTTAAGTTGATGACTTTTTAATTTGAATACATGTTTGGTTAACAAACTTTGATACATATAGGGTATTTTCTTTGTAGAACTGATGTTAGTCCCTCATTTTTCCCGTTTGTTTCAATCCCGTATTTGTAGAAATTATTTGACTATGTTGGGGTATTTGTTTAATCTCAAGGCCGATTAAACCCAATGTGTGTTGTATACATTAAAGGCGACAGAAGTTTGTGTCGGCTCTACCTTGAAACTAATAATTTTTCATCGGAAGGTTAGTTGAATTTATGTAGATACAAACATCAATATGACTATGCTCTTTAAAACTCCAAATTACTTGAGTAACACTAGATGTGAGAACGTCATTCATGCACTACTTAGCATAGTTGGTGTGAAATCTTTTTATCCACGAATTTCTTCAATTTTATGTTATCAATATGATTGAGAAAGAATCTTACACATGTTTTGATTTACTATTATAAGTTTATTTTTTCAACTCACATGTGTATATCTCAGCCTTCCAATAGCCAAGGGTTCTTCATTTTTTATAACTCTCACATTTGAAAAAAATAAATAAATAGTGTTTATCTATAGTAGGGAAAATATTATGGGTTTTGCTTCACTCCTTAGAGCCTTAGTTATCAATAATTTCGGAACAAATGTATTCATAAACATCATGGAGTCGGATTGGCAGTTTAGGTATATGTACTGTTAGATGAAATATTCTTTTTGAAGTTTGAAATTATGGTATGATGGAACAATAAATGGGGAATTTTTTTATTTTATTTTCATGTTGGCACAACATTATTACTCCGTCCAGATAATAAATTGGAATAACATACTTAAGTAAAAAATAAAAAGATCAGGTAACCCATTTTGTTTCCCAAAACCTATTTGAATATCAAAATAATTACTCACGAATAAAATGAAGCAAGAGGAATGTGAACAATATCGTATTAAAGACAAAACATCCTGTGCCGTTACGACACGGGTTAAGATCTAGTCTATATACTAATATAAAGAAAAGACCTCTTTTTGGTAGGAGACCCCCTAAATTACTTAGTTGTCCCCATTTTTTACATATTTACATAAATACCATTGTTTTAAAAATATACCAAAATTTTTAAAAACTTAGTATCTTTCAAAATATACACCGGATTTTTGTAAAATTTATATATTTGAAAAGCTATTTCAATTATCTGCGTAACGAGTACAAATAAGAATAATATTTTTTTGTTTTAGGAATTTTTTTTCATGACTTTCAAATTTAGTATTGTTGGATGAGTAAAATTGAAGCATGTGCATCGCACATGTGTCCTTACTAGTAATATTATAAAAGTATCTTAGTTTACTTATCTTCTCGGTCCATAAAAAAGAATTTAAAGTTCATTCAACCAATTTATTGAAATCGATCCCCTACCTCTTACTCATCATCTCCCTTTTAATCAATAAATCAGTTTCTTTTTGCACGTGAAAAGAAGAAGAAAAAAAACCTGCAACTTCCATGAAGTGAAGGATGAGTGGGTGGGTGGGTGAGTGAAGTGAAGGATTTGTGGATTTAAGGTTTATTGAGTTATGAACGGGTTATAAGTTATTTAGCGGGAAATGCGCGATTCTCATAAGTGAGTATAATGTCGTTAAGTGTCATATGTACTAAATATTCAGATACATTTAAAATTTTAATCTACTTACGCAAGAAATTACATATTGAATATGTTCACTCTCTCGGTCTGGGCCTGTCTCTAGATCATCTTGGCTGCTCTCTATGTTTGAGTATTGTTATGGACCAACCTGACCATACACATTAGACATCATCGGTAAGTATTTTTGCAATACCGTATATATTAAAAGGTTTAGAAATTATATTTATAAGACTTTTGTTAACTTGTATACCCGTATACATGTTAAGGTTTAATTAAGAATTATTTTATTTCTTTGGAAATTGTGTTTTTTTGTCTTATTCTACTAGAAACTGGTTTTTCTTGCATTAAAAACAACAAATCTTGTTCCCAATGCAAAGAATTAGGTTTTCAATGCAATAAAACAAACAAATCATGTTTTCAACGCAAACAATTATTGTTTTAGTAAACCTTAACGTGTATACGGGTATACAAGTTAACATACCCTATTTATAATGCATAAAATGAAAATTATGAGAGAGACAATAGATAACGCCATTAGTTATGGTGAGATATAAAGAGTGTTAACGTGCAGATATAATAACAAGCGGTAAGATCGTAAGTAATTCTCGTATCATCTTTTTTCCCATATATAACACAGATTCATGATTACCATTGTTTTCTATTTGCATAAAAAGGAACATAACTGGAAATATGAAAATTAAGAGATTCACCATAGCAAGGTAATATAAGCTATACTATAAGAAATTCACCTGACGACTCCGGCAGACGCTTTATGAAAATATGATAATGGGTCCAGCCGCTCCTGATATCTCAATGTTTCAATATATGCTTGAAAACTCATTTTCCTAGGGTGACACAAATGAAAGTCAAAGTGCTCCTCAATCATTTTGGTGCAGTACTTCACCACATCAAGGTAATTTTCCAACAAACGCTCCAGATCACCTCGTCGAATGTAAGTGTCTCCAGAAGCAAGCTTATACCTTTGGGGGAGGCAAAGGACAATAATAAATAATATTTTCAGAATAGTCAAGAATTTATGACAATAAATATCCAGAAAACGTGACAATGGCTCCTCTTGTGCTAGTTGGTGATCCCATATGCAATGTCGATCGAGACGGTATGCGATATCGGATGTTCTCTGTGTTGTCACTATTTTCATCATTTGGATGATTTGCATTTGCTCCCAAAAGCGGCACCACCACGAAAGTAAAAGTGGTTTGTGTTAATTGTTAGTAATGAGTTAAGAGGATCTCATTAGTCATTACTATAGATAAAATCTACGTCTTTTTTATATGTAGTTACATATGTAACTCTATAGGATAATTTAGATTATAATAGTTTCTTTATGAATGGAAAAAAACAACTCCAACCAGAATTATAGGTGGATATTATGCCTATAATTATAATAGTGGAAAAATTAAGTAGCGATGAAATTATAAAACTTCCAAGGTTAAATTGTTTTTCGGATGATAACCTCTCAACCTTATCACAACCTTATATAAGTACCAATTCGAACACTTGTCATGAAAATATATTTTTTCCTGACAAGTACAAGTAGTATCGACGAGAACCGACATAAGAAAACTAAGAAAAAGTAACTAAGAAAACGATTCTTGGAAGGTGTTTTGTAAGTTCATGTGAAATTTGCTCTTGGACTTGGGTTGGTGTTGTATATATGATTTATCCATGAAGGCATAGACATTGTTGTTCTCGTGAAGACTATGCCCTCAAACAAAAATGCAAAAACAAGGGTAACTTCAAAAAAAAATGATTAAATTATAGTTTTGCCAAAGTATTTTTTGTATATTTTGAACCCAAATATATAAATTAAAAATATTAAATCCGATTAGCAATGCCAGAAGAAGAAGAAAAAAATTGTTATTCAATGTTTCCCATCTTAATTTTCTAGTAGTTACACATGGATGTGCCGGTTGTCTCTTTTATTTTTGGTACCAGTTCAGAAACCTGAGATTCAATCGGTGTTATGGAACTTTGTTCAAATTTCAATAAAGAATTCGATTAGTTCATAAAATCAGACTACCTATAGTAAAGTATAAAAGAAATTAACAGTATGAAGAATTACAAACTCTTTCCGATTGGAAATTTATTTAAAATTTTAAAATGCATAACATGTCCAAACTTATAAAATTTTAAAATGCATAACAACATGGGACTATAATATTCTTAATGGTTTGGTTACAAAGGAAAATGTAGCTGAAATCAAAAAGATTTGGATATCTCCTAATCGTAGAGATACTTTAAGACGCACATCGGAAGGAAGCGAAAGATTATTGTTAATTATGCATACAAAGTAATTTTAAATGAATCTCCTAGTAACCGATCTCCATTTCATGATAGACCTATTAACTAGAAAGCTATTTGGAGAAACAAACTACCATTTAAGACCGGAAAACAAATACTCACATTATACAAGAAAAATATGTTAACAGATGAGATATATTGTCATAAGTTATAAATAATGCAAATAAAAAATACATTAAGGACACGATACGTATGCGTAAATTTCTTATCTCATTTCTCAATGCAGTGACTAAATACAACCATCCCTTAAACATTACACCATTTATAAACAAACAAAAGTGTAACATCTTTTTTTTTGCTTCTTTGTGAGTCTTTTTACTCGAGTGTGTTTCCATTTTTATTTTATTTCATCGTGTTAACATTAGATTTAGGTGTATTTTGGCAAATAAAATTATGAGGACCTTTGTATATATATTTATATATCAAATAAATAGGAATTTGGGATCTAATATTGATTTTAATATTTTTACGTTGTGTATTTATAATAATATTTTTGTTTCAAATAAATAAAAAGGTTTTCTTAATAAGTGAAAACAACATACTATCAAAGTTATAGAATAAATCAAACATGAATTTCTAAAATTTATTATAGCCTATATCGGTGTGACCTTCAACATCATTTGATATTGTTGATGTAGTTTTAATCATTATTATAAAGAAACTAAGGCCACTAAGAACGTCTTTACTAAGAAAAATCTCTCATTTGATTATTCCTGTGTAGAATAATAGAGTTAGAGCAATACTTAGTTGAACCCACAAGTTTTTCTATGATGATCAAAATTACATCTTGATTTCTAGTCTACTAAGTCAAGTCTCGGACTAGGTTAGAATTTGGTAGTTGAGTATCAGACATCACCCTCGAAGACTGAAGATCGAAAAAGTTATTTGGAGAACTTATGTATCAGGTATGTGATGATTGAACCATTATATTTTACTCACTATCTTACCATTTTATCTGTTGAGATGATATTGTATGACTTATGGTAGATTTACAAAGAATAAGTTTTGAGTCAAGCTTGTCTTGTTAAAAATCTCAAATATGATATTAGCAAAGATCAATGGTCCTCCATAGTATTAGTTCTAAACAATTTATTGTTTGAATTAATTTGTGGATCAATTAAAAATTTTCCATGCAAATGATTTATCATGTGGGAATGTTACAAATATCGTAAGAGAGACATATCGAACTACTGATGCTTCTGATCGGGGTAGGTTGGCGAACAGTTCGCATAACCATGAGTTCAGTTGGGAACAGTTCACGAACCGTAGTCAACTGAGTTCGTTAATCTTGTAGGTTTTGTGAACCCGTTTAACGAACCGTTTCACCCTGACTCGTGAACAAGCCTAACGGTTCACGAACCGTTGTACCAACTGTCTAATCAGATTTTAGCACATGCTCAAAGACTTATTTTTTAAATATTTTTAGGAATGCTAGAACTCTATCAAATACTTCTAAGACTTCATTGATCACTCAAACCCTTATGTGTGTGCATCATGATTAAATTTTTAGTTTTTTAAATGAACATCAAATTGCTTTAGTTCTTTGGCATACTTGCCAAGCCGAACAATCATTATACACGATTACATAACCGATCCCTATTATATATTCTTATGTTTTACTGTCAAGACCTAAAAGTATTTTCTTGATTCCCAAGTTATCTTAACTTGAATTCTAAGCAACCCCTGGTCTTTGAAAATTATAAATAGAGATGCTCTTTCAACTAGGAAAATCAATCCCTGAAAATTTATGCCCTAGTTGATTCTAGAGTCATTCTCTATAGACCTAGGATTCCTCTGAGAAACATAATTAGTTATACGACTAAAATACTTTGCTTTGGGAATTCGTGAAGCCAAGTCCGACTATGTTTACCTTGATAGTTCGTGTATCATGATCTTTCTTTTATGTTATTGAGGTTTTCGTAATCTCATTCAGGAAAGATAGATAGTAATCATAAAAGTTTTCTCCGTTGCATCGATTGATTCCTCAAGATAGATATCCAAAACCGATCTTAATTGATCTTTTGAAGATTGTTATTGAGAGGTGGTTAATAATCTAGGCTGATCTCTGGGAGTCGCAAGTTCTGGATTTGTGAGGTTTACTAGCTTTGTCAATTGGAAACAAATTTCCTCATCTTGATCTTTGATCTAAACGGAAATCAAATAGGCTTATTTGTAAGTGGTAGATTGGTATCTTCACTTGGGCTGAAGCAACTCTTAGGTTGTAAAAGACGTCAGCTAAGGGAATCAATTGTGTAGATCCTTGCGAGGTTCAAGAGACGTAAGGAGAGCGAATGTAACTGAATCGCTTGGAGAGAGAATTCAGTCTCATATAAATTCTAGTCCGAAGTATGATAGTAGGCTAGTGTCTGTAGCGGCTTAATACAGTTTGGTGTTCAAATCTGGATGAGGTTCCGAGGTTTCTATGCAGTTGCGGTTTCCCTATTAACAAAATTTCTGGTATTTTTGTTTTTCCTTTTTCGCATTACATTGTTTATCTTTATAATTGAATTTACGCAAGTTGTATTCAATCTTAATAGATATGTTTATTTAATTGTGCTCGATTACATGAACTTTTCTTGTAGGATTCGTATCTTGAAAGATAGATAACAAGTTTAATTACTTGGTAGAATTCTGATTGGATTATTTGGATACGACTAGATTGATCTTGGATATTGATTTTTGAGATCGTTCAACTACTCTTCTTAATGATTAGGTTCGCGGACTCTTGTCTATATACAAACTAATTGAGAAGAGGTTAGAAATATAAAATCCATATACATATTTTCAAGGATCATTCAGTTGATTTACTTGCAAAATTGTATTAAGGTTTGTCCACATAGGTTGCCGAACGAAAAAGTTGGTGGTGTACTTGGTAACCCTGTGTTTTTTAACAAAAAGTAGTATAGAATAATGGATTCCAAAGTCTAACAAAAGGTAATCAATGTGATAAAAAATCCCACGCCTCGGGCAAAATCTAACTTTGGTATTAGCTGATGGCAATTCCGAGAGACGGTAAACTCGAAGGACGGTTAATCCTCACAAAACTGATTAAGGGACATGTGATTGTTCCACGATCCAAATCCGAATAATTGGAATTCCATCCCAATACTGATTTGCATTGTAGTAACAAAAATGTTAGTACACTTTTCCCCCTAATTTTCAGACTGCAAAGAAAAAAGAGAAGGTCTTCAAAATGCAAGTAATTTCTCACAAAATTCCCATAGTTGAGCAGGTATATCAGGAGATTCTTTTTATTTTTAATTAATCCTCATATTCTTGTTAAAATTCGATAAAGAGGAAATACATGCAAGGAAAGAGGAAACAACAATCCAAGTGTGTTTTCTCAATCCACCAACTCAACAATGAGGGACGATTGCAAAAGACAGTAAACTTAGGAACATCTAAAACAAATAAGAGTTCCTGGTTTGAATTTGAGAAATGGGAAATATCATTAATAACCGGGAAAGAGTATTTGGTGAGTGCATCTGTATCCATACTTTGTAGACAGAATAAGCAAAAGAAATGTACTGCAAACTTAAATTTACGGGGAAGCAAGCGACTTGTATATGATTTAAAATCTTAGATGCCTTCTGGATTTAAGGAGTTCTTAATGAATACAACCAGCTTCTTCAAGTCCACAACTGTGCGAATTCTCATCCTAGATTCATCAAGATCAATTACCTGAGAACAGTGATATTAGATGCCTTCTGATTCCTATGAATTTTATAAGAAACTCTTTGGCCCATAACGACCCGCTTTTCAGAAAAAATTCTACATATGAGGTCATGATTGTACAATATTTAATCCACCGCCCATTGAGAAGCACCTGAGAGGAGTGACTAGTAATTAGAACATCTGAGATACACAACATTTAGTACTCAAGCCTGATGAGGCATATTTAATATTAACTCCTAGTGGGATGGACTTAGAAACTTATCTTCTCTCCAAGGCACAACTTAAACCCTACCATGGTTATTATAGAACATGCAAAAAACTATCCTAAATTTTTATCCAAAAGTTCCTTAATGTAGCTCACGAAACAGATCATCAATGAAAGTGAGAGTTGTATACACTTGGTTTATAACCCTAGGTCTTGAACGTTTATTCAAAATTTTCTTCAATTTTCTGATTGATAATCATCACCTAAAGTAGATTTCGATGAATTTTGTTTGCTTGAAGTTTGTATTCCTTATTGTGATTAAATCATGCTCGAGGGATATAACACAACTTACAAAAATGTTTGAAGTGAAGAATTTTTAAAATTATGTTTCCAAAAACACGGGTTAAATATTCGCCTCACTCGGACACAGATTATAAAACTGCCTCAACTTTAGGAGGATATTCGAAGTGCGCATGTATTTCAACGCAATTTAAAACTACATGCAACTCCAGGCGAAGGTATATTCTCCTCCCCTCTATATTTGACGAAAGCAAAATTGGCCGCCAGATTTGGCTTCACTTTTTCGATGTTTTTACTTTTTTATTCAACAACATTAAGCTTCATATTTAGCGATATTGAAGTTTTTGTGAAAACTACTGCGGACCCTCTAAGAACTAATAAAGAAACAAACAAACAAACAAACAAAAAAGTTAGAAAATCTAGTAATGGAACTTACAAAAACTATAACAGGAAAATCTCTCTCGTTTTTGATAATAGGTTGTTTACTCAAAAATCAATGACAAACTTTAGGCACAATCTTAAATATAAATAAATATCTAAATTAATTTCTTTTGAAAAATAGATTTGATCTAAAGAAAAGTATTTTTAAGTCCATCCAGAGACCCAATACTCAAAATTGTTTTATTTTATATCGATTGATACCCTGCTAGCACTTGTGCATATGCCTCTTTAAAAATAATGGATTTGTATTTCATGACATTAAAAATATTAACTTTACTTCACTTGCATTCAACTCTATTTCCATCTCCTTAACCTAGTTTCAACTCTAATTTCATTTCTTTAACCTAGTTACTTTTCGAAATATTGATGGGGTGCACCGCATCGGTGCACGTATATTTAATTACACAAGCTTGAACACACTGACGTGGATATCTGAATACCCGTTAAACAAAATATGCCTCGGTGAATTGTCGGAAAAATTAAGGGTTCATAACAGACCACGTCCCCACAGGCATGGAAGACGATCAGGTGGTAGTGGCATGTATTGTAATATTTTTGTTACTTTTCATGTAGGATAAAAAGATTAATACTGTAAAACCTAGTTTTGAGCCAAGCTGTAGGAAATATTTTGAGATGCTAAATCTTAATATAAAGTAGCTTTCATTCGTCGATTTGATTAATTCATAAATCCTTCCACATATGATTATTCTTGTGTAGAAGAATAGAGTCCAAGGTCTAACAATAGGTAATAAATGTGATAAAAATGTTCATGCCCCGGGCAGTAGCTAACTTTGACATTAGCTGATTGTAATTACGAGAGAAAATAGAAGGTCTTTAAAATGCAAGTAGCTTCTCATGGAATTCCTATAGTTGAGTAGTAAGTCTATCAGGGAGATTCTGTTTTTTTTAGTTCATTCTTGTTGAAATTTGATAAAGAGGAAATGCGTGCTAGGAAAGAGGAAACAACAAACCAACTGTGTTTTATTAATCTACCAACTCCACAACAAGGGACGGTTGGAAAAGGCGATTAACTTAGGAACATCTAAAACAAATAAGAGTTCTAAGACAAAAACAATTTTATAAATTTGAAGCATTCTGGTTAGATATAATAAAGAAATTTTGCCTAATATCCAAATATGGTGGAACTCTATGTATTTCACTGGCACACCAAGCTATGTCATGTCAAGAAAGTTTTGGAACCTAAAGTTTTTCCTGAAGGGGTGGAGCAAAGTAACATATGGAGGCACTCAAGCTCTAAAGCGAGAATTAAATGAGAAAATGGATGCTTTGAATTTATTTGAGGAACACATACCTTTACAACAAAAATATTTTGTAAATAGAGTTGAATGAAAGAAGCAGTTGAAACAAATTAGTGTTGATAATCAAAGAAAACTTCTCTCAAGAGCCAAAGCAAAGCATTTCCAAGAAGGTGATGATAACACAAGATACTTTCATAGTCTTGCAAATGGGAGAAGAATAAAAGCACAGTGCACAAACTTGTAATTGATGGAGTAGATAATTTCTGTCAGCAATATATTAGAAATGAATTTACTGACTATTTCACCAACTTATTTTAAGACCCTCATCCTTGGAGGCCACAACTTGATGCTGAACAATTTATGAAAATTTTATTAAAAGAGCAACAATGGCTGGAAATAGCAATTGAAGATGAGGAAGTCAAAAGCACTATTATGCATTTCAAAAACAACAAATCCCATGGTCCCGATGGATACCCAATGTAATTCTTTAAAGCAGCATGGGAAATAATCAAAGCGAATTTAATGGCAGCAATTGCTGAACTCTACATAGAAGAAAAAATGACTTGGAGAACCAACTGCTCCTTCATATGCTTAGTCCCAAAGAAGGAAGAATTCAGTACTCCAAAAGATTTCATACCTATCAGTTTGATAAGCAGCATCTACAAGATTGTATCCAAGATACTTCCAGCAAGATTTGAAGACTGTTCTTCCTAGACTTATCTCTGATAGTCAATGAGCCTTCCTAAAGGACAATAAAATTTTAGATGGAATCCTAATTGCTGGTGAAAAAATAGACTCTAGATGAAAAAGCAAGAAACCTGGTCTTCTATGCAAGTTGGACATCCGTAAAGCATTTGACAATGTTAGTTGGCATACACTGAATCATGTTCTTTAAGCTTCAGGCTTTGGGTTAAAATGGAGAAGATGGATTTAGTGGTGCGTAACTTCAGCACAACACTCGCTGCTAATAAATGGTACTTCTACGGAAATATTTAGTCCCCAAAAAGGTCTTAAACAAGGAGACCCCTTTTCTCCGTTCCTATTCATACTAGTGGATGAGATTTTCACTAAATTGATGAAAAAGGCTGGAGAAGTCAATATTCTATCTGGATTCAGCATCAACAATTAACTCACGATCTCCCACCTCCAGTTCGCTGATGACACCTTGGTATTTATAAATGCCAGAGAAGAGGAAGTTGAGAGCTTATTATTAATACTTTAAATTTATGAAGACATCACTGGATTGCCAATTAACCTTCAAAAGAGCTCAATGGTGAATATAAGAGCTGATAGCAAGATTAAAGATTGTGCAGAAATTTTGCGTTGCTCCGCTGAAAAAGTTACCTCTTAAGTATCTGGGCATGCATGTGGGAGCAACTTTCATATCAACAACCATATGGGATATCATCCTTGAAAAATTTCAGAAGAGGTTAGCTCTATGGAGGAGGAAGCATCTGACTAAAGCTGGTAGGCTGGTGCTAATCAAGAGTACACTCTCTGCTCTCCCTATATATTTCATGTCTCTCGCCCGATGCCAATCGTGTAGAAAAGAAACTTATTCAAATAATGAGGAATTTTTTTGTGGGGATCATCTCAATAAAAGAAAAAAACAATTGGATAGCGTGGACTAAAGTAAGCACACCAAAGAGTTTAGGTGGTGCGGGAGTCAGAAGCTTGAGATTAACCAACAATGCATTGCTAGCAAAGTGGACTTGGAGATTTAGAGTTGAAAAAAAGGCTCTCTGGAGAAAAGTGATTCAAGAAAATTCAAGAGTGGGAGAATGATTGATGGGCGAAGAATACTGAAGCTCCTCATGGAAGAGGATTTTGGAAAGGAATTCAGCAAGCTAAACACATAGTTGAACAAAACTCAACTATCTCTATTAATGAAGGTACTTCTATTAGGTTCTGGCAAGATATTTGGAGGGGAACAACAAGTCTGAAAATTCTTTTTCCAGCAGAATATAAGAAGGCAACTCATAAATATGGATATCTATGTCAAATTGTACATAATGGCACATGGAATATTCAATTCAATAGATCCGCAACATTTGAGAAGATGCAGGACATTATTAATTTGATCACACACATTGGTTCTCCCCTAAATTTATCTCCAACACCAGATGATGTCTCATACAACTTTGGATCGAAGTTTTTTGCCAAGCAGTGTTATGACTGGCTAAGCTCTAATCTCAAGCACATCAAAACTTACAGGTACTTGTTGTATCTCATAAAAGTATCTGGATAAAATACGTGCCCCCTAAAGTTCAATTGTTTATGTAAATGGTTATACATAACGCAATTTCAAATTTAGATAACCCATCTAGAAGAGGGTTTCCTAATACTAATACTAATTGCTGCCTATGTCAACTGGAAGATGAGACTGCATACCACTTATTTCTACATTGTCCTTACTCCTCAAAAATCTTGAATTTCTTATTCTCAAGTTATAACCTGATGTGGGTTCAAGGAAAGAATATGGAGCACCAATTACTAGCTTGGAAGATGAGAAGAGGAAGAAACAGGGGCAGAAAATTATGGCCTGTGTTAATATTTGCAATACTATGGGCCATTTGGGAGGAAAGAAACCAAAGAGTTTTGGCAGAGACTCCAAAGTGATAATAGATGGGATTAAGAGCTCAGTATTTATTTGGGTGTCAACCTCAAATCGGTTTAGATATGTGCACTTTAGTCTACTTATGACTCATTGGATGGTTATTTTGGAAGGAAAATGTCACTAAGTTGTAAAAGATATTAGAGAACTGGTCTCTATCTTATGTATATTTTTTTGTACTATTTAATAAAATTATAACCTTTTCTTTGCAATAAATAAATAAATAAATAAGAGTTCTTAGTTTGAATTTGAGAAATGAGAAATACTATCATTTATAATTTGGAAAGAGGATTTGGTGACCGCATCTGCATTCACACTTTGTAGACAAAAACGTACTGCAAACTAAAATTTATGAGAAAGTAAGCAACTTGTATATGATTTAGAATCCTAGATGTCTTCCGGATTTAATGAGTTATTAATGAATACAACCAGCTTCTCCAATTCCACAACAGTGTAAATTCCTATCCTAGATCCATCAAGAAGAACCTGAGAACAGTGATATTAGATTCCTTCTGACTCCAATGAATTCTATAAGAAATTCTCTGCCCCATAACGACCCGCTTTTCAAAAGTTTTTTACCTATGAGGCTATAACTGTGCAATATTCAATCCCCCGCTCATTAAGAAGCACCTGCGAGGAGTGACTAGAAATTAGAACATCTGAGATACACTTAATCATTATTGAACATTTATAGAGAAAATACATTGAATTTCAACGGGTATAAGATGGAAGCTCCATCTCAAGCTTTCTTATTTATTATTTATTAACTCGCAACAAGGATTTAGGAAACGTCACCTTACTCAAAATTTGTACAAGATATATTTTCAGACGCTCTTGGAAACATTTACAGCATCTCGTTAAGTTTCGTCATCCATTTCTCCATACAGACTCTTAGGCTCCTAAACAACTTAAAGACTTGTAAAACAAGTATTACCTAATATCAATCTTTCCTAGAATACAATACACTCTATGTATAAGAAATTCTAGAACATCACGTTATAGATGTTGTCCTAACACCCTCCCGTAAGTGCAGTGGGTCATCTTGAACCGTCAGCTTGAGTCTTAGAGAAGTAAACCTATCTTTAGAGAGAGTCTTTGTAAATATATCTGCCACTTGGTCTTTCGAAGAAATAAATTTAACATCCAGCTTTTTAGAAGCAACTTTGATCACAAACAAAATGATAATATATTTCTATGTTTTTTGTGCGAGCATGAAATATGAGATTAATGGTAAGATATATTTTTGGGTGGTAATATTATTTCTTGGAGTGCTCGTAAACAAAAGATAGTATCTCGTTCAAGCACTGAAGCTGAATATCGTGGTCTTGTTCAAGATTGTCATACCAACTTCAGTGCTCTGATACCAAGTTAATTTTATGTATAGATGATAAAGAGAAGACAAGAGAAGAGAGGAAAAAGGTTTAGGAGAAATGTTTATATTCTTTGATATATTTTTCTATGTGTTTACAAAGCATCGACAATGCATCTGTATATATACAGACTCTTAGACTCCTAAACAACTTAAAGACTTGTAAAACAAGTATTACCTAATATCAATCTTTCCTAGAATACAAGACATTCTATGTATAAGAAATTCTAGGACATCACTTTATAGATGTTGTCCTAACAAACACATCCACGAAGACCTTTAATCTTGGACAAACTTTAGGTGACATATCATGCATGGCGAGGACAAACCTGCATCCCAGTAGTCTCCTATATCCTCTCTGGATTAATCTTCACCTAGACAGTAACATGAATATAGATAACATCGTACATTTAAAAGTGGTTGATGAATACCTCGTCACAAAATATGAGTACATTGGAGGCTTGTCGTAACTGAACCAGACGATTTACATTATTCAAGGTCAAAGAAAGGCACTTATTTTGACATAGAAATGAGTTACTTTCACTGACATGAAAAGAAAGAGAAAAATAATGACAATGAATGTAGTTGCAGGAAATCCCACACTACACCCTCACTGGAATTTCTATAACTAATTCATTTGAAGAATTAATGGTAATGAATCTTTATTGATAAATCTTGAAATGTTTACAAAGGGAAATAGTTCAGAACTTAGAAATTACAATCACTCAAAGTTTCTCTCTCTTAATGACTTGTTTCTCACTTCAAAAAGAACTCCCCTGCAACAGACTTACTCGACCCTTTATATAGGGTATTACATACTGGATGACAGCTAAGCCGTCCTTTATTTTCGGGAATCTTTCGCGAAGTGTCGCAGGTGTATAAATGTTAACTCTCGCGACACTCCTAAATCTCGCCAAGTCTTCACATTTTCCTCATGTTCTGACTATCGTCATTCATTACGTCATTTATTTTTCTTAATTGCGACCCCCTCGCAATGTCGTTGTCTATTAATCTCGCGAAGTGTTGTTGTCGCGATATTCTGATCCTACATCTTGCCTTTTTTTTCTTGAATATTGCTTGAAGAGCGATCTTTAAGAAAAAATTTGTTGTTGTAGTAGTCTTTGATCTTTATTGATGAAGGAACGAGCGAAAGAATATTGGACTTGAAAAGTACGTACTTGCCTCTATTCTTTTGTGAAGTTCCGAGGTTTTGAGAGATTATATGAATTATCCTTGGAGAAGTATTTGAAGTATTGAATTCTTGAAATATATAAGAAGTATCGCGAATCCATCATGTGAAACTCTAGCTCCATGTTCTTTGTTTCATGCGAACCGATATTTTGAACTACCGCAACCGTTCACTTTCCATTTTTCTTTTACCGACAAGACTCCATGAATTTAGGAATGACTGTTTACACGTATCTAAGATTTTAATTTTTACCGGCTCCTCCGGTTACCCTTCTCTCGTCTATTTAAAGAAGAATTCCCATTGTAGATTTTTCTCTTCTTTTATTTCATCTTCTTCATTGTCTGCAACTTTTCTCTGTCATTTCCCTTCCTCGTCTTCTTCATTCTCTTCCTATTATAATTCTTCTGCTACTGTTTCCATGGCATCCAGGTCTGTTGATTTTACCAATTTTGATTATTTCATGGTTGATTTCTCTAACTGTAATCTTTTATTCGAATGTTGTTCTTCTTTTAACGTTTCTCCTACTATTTTTATTTCAGCAAGGATAATCCCAACATCAAATTCTCTGTCAAGAACCCTAACGTCTGTTCAGGTTCAAAACCGAAATCCTTTGCTTCTAAAAGGCATCCTACAAGTGGCAAGGTATTTAAGAAACATTTATTCTTTTAATAAAAATATTGTTGCCTCTGTTTCTTATTTAACTTGTAATTCGCAGGATGGCAAAAATGATGGTAGATCCCCAAAGAGATCTCGCCATTCCAAACCAGTTGCCCCCCCTGTTTCTTTTCCTGGGTTCAAACTTATTACTACTTCTTCTACAGTTCCTTCGCAAGACAATCCTCCTTCTCTATCAATTGCTTCGCAGAATAAATCAATTTCTTATTCTCAAGATAACTTGTCTCCTCCTGCGGCATCCTCGCAGGACAAATCAATTCCTGTTCACCCTTCGCAAAATAAGCCAACTCCTGCTTCTCAAGATAATTTGTCTCCTCCTGCGACATCCTCGCAGGATAAATTAATTCCTGAGTTTTCTGTCAATGAAATTCTTCAAAATGTTCCCCTCTCAACTTTTACCCTTAAAACTTCTGTCTTGCCTCCGCCTACCAAGAATGATTCAACTCTTCCCTCTTCCTCCTCTGAATCTGTCCCTCTTACCAAAGAAAATTTAGAAGGGATAGATGTGGCTTTCAAGGTCTTATCAGACACCATGAATGATGTCACAAAAACTTCCACTGATCCCATCAAGTCCAGTGTTTTTGAATCCTTGAATAAATATTTTGGCTCCGACACAATGTCGCGGACGTCTTTAGAGCAAGAAATTAAGGTATTAAGGAATAACCTTCTCAACCTTTCGCTGGACCGCGATAATCTTCGCAATAAGAATGAAGATTTGAAAGGTACATTTTTGCCTCTACATTTTTTTTTTTTTTTTTTTTACTCAAGTCCTTGTTCATCCTTCAAGCTTTAATCCAGAAAAGAAAAATGGAGATATATCAGTTGGAGTCTACTGTTGAAGAAGTTCGAGTTGACAAAGATTCTTGGATGGAACAATATAGCCAATTAGATAATCTTCATACATATGCTGCCGACCAAATAGATAATCTTTCTAAAGAAAACGCTGTATCTCAGAAACACAACTTGTTAAGTAATGACTTATCTCGTCTCTCATACTCTTTGTCTACGTCTAATCTAAAATTGGAAACTTTATCAGATGAGAATGGAACTCTTTCTCAAGAAAAGCGAGCTCTTTTAAACAAGGTGTCAAGTTACTCGCAACAATATGATATTTGTCAAAAATTGTGTAAAGAGCAAGAACAATCCCTTCGCTTGCTGAGAAATAATCTTGAAGAAGTTACTGCCGAGAAAGATAAACTCATCCAGGGTAGAATAACCTTAAGTGTAAGAGCAAACCAACTCAAGGATCAATGTTCCCAACTGGAAAAATCTAACTCTTCCCTCGCGAAAGAAAATTCCAAACTTATGTCTAACGAAAAACATATGCGAGCTCGTCTGAAGGGATTAGTTGGAGATAATTTTGACATCGTCATGGATCAACTGGAGAATAGTTGTTCGGCTTTAACCCAACATCTTATCTCACAAAAGGAAGGTAGTCATAAAAATTGACTGCCTCATCTATTCTTCTTTTATCGGGGCTTCATAATTTTTGTTTGTTATAACATTTTTTTGTTTTTATCCTTTGTTTCGCAGAGTCTGAGAGAAACCTTCACTCCTCCCTTACTGTTTTGAAATCTGATCATTCAAAAATTCGCAAGGAGAACAAAATGCTTACTACTTCCCTTATGCATTCTCGCGACAGAGCAGAAAGAAGATTCAGCTATATGTGCGACTACAAAGATATAGAGAGCAGAAATCAGCAAAAAGCGCTTCTTCGTCAACTTCATCTTAAAGTTGAAGTTCTTGTCAATGATGTTTTTCTATCTAAATCTCTGGATCCTGTATCTGTTTCACCTCTTGAAGTAAGTGATGATGAAGTTCCTAACTCCCCTGATAGTGACTATGATTATGAAAGTTGCGAAGACGTCGCGGTTGATGAAATTTTCCAGAAGGATCCAAATGAAGGGACTTCTAATGTGAATCATCCAACCGGCGAAGATGAAGCTGATAAACCTGTTGAAGAAAGTTTATCGTCTCCTGTTGTCGAGAAAAGTGATGCAGAGATTTGAATCACTCTTTTAATTTTCCGTTTTTTCAATCTTTTTAGCTTGATAACTCTTTTAATTTCTGTCGAAGTATCCCTTGAAAAACAAAGACCTTTGATGAATATTTCCATTATGATGAAATTTATAATTGCGACAAGATCGCAAGAACTCCATTGATCTTGTCTTATCGTTGCTTGTGTGGTCTTATTTTGCCTTCCTAAGTAAAGGTTTTATTTCGCCACCCCTCGTTGCGACATGATCGCAGGACGTCCTTACACTTTCATGTAATAACCCATTGATCTTGTCTTATCTTTTCTTAAGTATTTTTGCCTCTGCAGGATACTGTACTTGCAACAATGTGACAAGCCTAAATGTTCTCACAAACATATAGCCTCACGACATTGTTGTCTTTGCGACGAAATCGCAGGACGTCTTATACACTTTCGTGTAAAGACCCATTGATCTCGCCTTACCCTCGCGTCAGTATTATTGCCTCTGCAGGATCATTGCACAAATATGATAAGCCTGAATTTTCTTGCGAAAATAGAGCCTCATGACATTTGCGTCTTTTGACACTGATCAGCTCCCTAATGGAGGGTGCCGCCCTTATCTTCTCCCTGGTTGCCCCTTCAAGGAGGCGAACATCGGCCATACAAGGCTAGCTCCTCCCATCCGGTCTTAACAACAACCAGTTATTTTCGAAGCCTCTTGTCCCTTATACCTATAGGGTTTATGGTTACGAGGCTGCACCCTAGGTGGAGTTTTCTTCGGGCCGAGTGCAGTATACGCCAAGACTTGCCAAGAATGGCCGAGACACTTCAAATGTCCCAGGCACCCTTAGCTCAATCGTGTACCTCGGCGCCTTGATCATATACCGACTCCTTAGAAGAGACCCTCGGTCGTCCAACCAGGGTATAACCTTATATAGTTGGAAATCCAAGGTATCTCTCCCGGATAGGCTTTTATGAGCCCCAAATCTCCATGACTCAGGTTCCAGGAGCGGTGTAACCTTTTCCCTGAGCCATGTCAAGAGATACCCCCTTATATGACGCACTTTAGGTCTTACATTTGCCTCTTGCGAAATGTTATTCGCGAACTAGGGTGTACGCCATAAAGGTTCGTCCCATTCACTCAATCTTTCATTTTTGTTAATTCATTCAATCATTCATTTTTGATTATCTCTTGTTATCTTATTTGCGAGACATTCGCATAACCTTTATGTATGTTATTAAACTTTGCAATCATTCTGTCACAAGACATTTCATCTCAATTCACTCTTCTTCACTCATCTTCTATGGGTAATATTTCTTTAGATATAATCTATTCCATGGCCTATTCAATTTTTGACCTACATCTTTTCCTTCGGGATCCATTAACCTATACGCCCCTGTACCAACTACTTCCTTGATGATATAAGGTCCATCCCATTTTCTCGCCAGCTTGCCACCACTTTCTCGCTGATATATTGGTGTTTCTCGCAATACCAAGTCACCTGGTTGAAATTCACGTATCTTAACACGTTTATTATACTCTCTGGCCAACCTTCGCTGATAATTCTCCGTATGCAGTAATGCCCTTTCTCTTTTCTCTTCTAATTCATCTAGCTTGATTAGAATGTTACCAGCACTAAGGTTTTTCTCCCATGCTTCTTTCTTCGTCGTTGGGATCGTTACTTCTGTTGGGAGTACAGCTTCAACCCCATATGTTAAACAAAAGGGCGACATTCCTATAGCTTCTCTTCTGGTGGTGTTGTAAGCCCATACCGCGTTATGTACTTGCTCGCACCATCCTCTATTATGCCCTTCTAATTTCTTCTTTAATATATCTGCAATTGTTTTGTTTGTAGCTTCTGCCTGGCCATTAGCCTGCGGGTATAGAGGAGTTGACTTTCCACATCTTATCTGAAATGCATTAAGCAATAATTCTATATTTTGCCCTTCAAACTGTTTTCCATTGTCGGATACCAATTGTGCAGGAATCCCAAATCTGCATATAATATTCTCAAATATGAAGGTAAATACATCTTTATCGCGAATGTGTTGCACGGCTTTCACCTCAGCCCATTTTGTGAAATAATCTGTCGCGACAATTAGATATCTTCTCTGTCCTGTTCCTGGTAAGAAAGGTCCCACAATGTCTAAACCCCACTTTCCAAAAGGCCACACACTTGTTGAAGAATTTAATGGTGCTCCTGGTGCATGTATTTTCTTCCCATGTCTTTGGCAATCTTCGCAACGTCTTGATATTGTCCTTGCGTCATCATGCATATATGGCCAGTAATATCCTTGCATTTTTGCCTTATACGCTAAAGATCTTCCGCCACTATGATTTCCGGCATCTTCGCTATGCAACATCTTCAATATGGTTTCTCCTTCTTTCCTTGTTACACATCTAAACGAAGGTCCATTAAAAGATCGCCGGTAAAGCACTCCATCTCTTAGTTCATAATTTGTTGCTCGGCTTTTTAATTTGTGCGCCTCTAACCTATCTCTTGGTATTTCCCCTTTCATCAAGTATGCGTGAAGTTCTGCTCTCCAATCTTCCTCGCAGAGTGTTTGTGCTGCATCTTCTATTAGCATCACATCGGTTTCTTGTTCTTCTTCTTTATCAATTGATGGTATCAGAAGTGTTTGTATTTTTATGTTTCTCGCAGTCGGGTCTGTCATCATACTTGATATAAAGCGTCTGCGAGTCTATTATTTCTCCTTGATATATGTCTCCACTTTATTCTCGGTATCTGTATTGATAATTTGTCAACAAGTTTCTTGTACTTTTGTAAAGACGGTTCATTTATGGTATATTCTTCTTTTATCTGGCGAATTGCCAACTGCGAATCACTGGTAATTCTCACATTTTCCATCTTCAGTTCTATTGCAAATCGCAAAGCATGTATTATAGCCTCATATTCTGTTTCATTGTTTGTTGATGCAAACTCCAATCTGAAAGAAAGAGCTATTTTATTCCCCTCCGGCGATATCACAACAATTCTTATTCCATTTCCTTCTCCATTTGATGACCCATCTACTAATATTTCCCATCTATTTGGTTACGTTAACAAATCTTTTGGATCTCCATGTTCTTCTTCCACATCCATCATCTCTTCCACTGGTTCATCCTCCTCCAAAGGAAACTCTGCTAGAAAATCTGCGACAACTTGTGATTTTGGCGAAGATAATATTTCATATTTGAGCTTGCAGTGACTTATTTGAGCATTCCATCTCTCAACTCTTCCTGATCTCTTTGAAATTTTTCATTACTGATTCAATTGGTATTTTTGTCACTACCTTAACAACATGCGCTTGAAAATATATACGAAGTTTAAACGTTGCGTAAACTAATGCCAAGATTAATTTTTCAATTTTTGAATAATTCCTTTCTGCAGCATTAAAAGTTTTGCTGATGTAGTAAATTGGTTTTTCTATCCCGGCATCCATTCGCAGTAATACCGCACTTAATGCATGTGAGGTCGTCGCAAGATAGATCAACAATTCTTCCCCTGCTTCTGCTTTTTGCAAAATTGATATATCCATTAAATGTTCCTTTATTCCTTGCAAAGCTTTCTCGCATTCATCTGTCCATTTAAACTTCGATCCTTTTTTGAGGATGTTGAAAAAGTGTTTGCATTTATCAGACGATCGCGAGATGAATCTTCCTAGCGAAGCTAATAACCCATTTAACTTTTGAACGTCTTTTACTGTCGCTGGTGTTGGCATGTCGCGAACTGCTTTTACTTTCTCTGGGTCGACCTGTATTCCTTCTTTTGATATGATGTAACCTAAAAACTTTCCCGATGCAACTCCAAAAGTGCATTTTTCTGGATTTACTTTGATGTTGAAGCTTCTCATTTGTTTAAAAATTTCTTTCAAATCTTGTATGTGGTCTCCTGCCTTCTTACTTTTTATTAGCATATCATCTACATATACTTCTAGCGTTTTGTGTATCCATCTCGCGAATACCCTTTCTACCATCCTTTGATATGTTTCTCCTGCATTTCGCAAACCAAACGACATTTTTGTATAGCAAGTATAATCCTCTTGGAGCAAGAAAGCAAAGATGTTCCCGATCTTCTTCAATGAGAGGAATTTGATTGTAACCTTTATATCCATCAAGAGATGATATCCTTTCATTCCCTCGCCCGATTCAACCAACTCGCGGAATATCCGTAATGGAAAACTATCTTTGGGACAGCTTTGTTTAGATCAGTAAAATCTATACAAATTCTTATCCCTTTTTTCTTCTTTGGGACTATAACCATATTAGTTATCCATTCAGGATATTTTGCTGGTCTTATGATTCCTGCGTCCAACATCTTCTGCAACTCCTCTTCTATTTGAGAATGATAATCTGTCGCGATCTTTCTAATTCTTTGTTTGAAAGGCCTTACACTCTTATCAATTTCCAATCTATGACACGCCACTGACGGATCTATTCCAGGAATCTCATCCATATCCCATGCGAAAATATCTTTGTATTCTCGCAACAAGTCAACAGTTTGTTTTTCCTCTTCTGCGTCCATCTTAGTCCCAATTTTTAGCATTTTGGGCTATTCTTTTGTCCCGATGTTTACTTCTTTTGTTGGCTCGGCTGCGACATAGCTGGCCTTCGGTTCCCCCATTGGAGTTGGTCATTTCCTTTCTTTCGCAAACTTATTCGTTTCTTCCGAGACTTCGCGAAGTATTCCTTTTCCTTCTTTTGCTTTTATCATGTAAATTCTAAATTCTCTCTTCTTTTTTGCCGCTTTTGCTGTCTTTTTGCGATCTCTTCGCCGTGTCACTTGCTCCTCGCAATGCTTTACTTCAACCTGGTAACATAACCTTGCCTTGTCGGTATTTCCTCTAATCTCACCCGTTCCGCTTGGCATGGGAAATTTAACACACTGATGTAGCGTTGACGCCACTGCTTTGATTGCGTGTATCCATGGTCTTCCCAACAGCATATTATATGGCGATTTCATGTCTACCACACATAATGTTACTAATGTCTCGATTTCTCCTAATGGTATTCGCACTCTTATTTCTCCCATTAGTTCTGTTCTAGATTTACCAAAGCCATGGATGTAGTATGTTAATGGAGCCATTTCTTCATCTTTATAGCCCATTTCTTTATAGGCGTGATAAAACATGATATCTGCTGAACTTCCTGTATCGATCAAAACTCTATTTATCATCCATTCTTCCTCTTTTCCCATTGTTTCCTCTTTCTCCTTCTGTGCTGTTATCGTAATTACTAAGGGTAATGTATGATCTAAATTTTCTTTCGGTATTTCCGCTGCGGTGAATGTGATCTTTTGTTTTTCCCAATCTTTTAAGGGTGAAACTTCCATTTTTGTTATGATCTTTTTTCCTTCATAATCTCGTTTGTGTATTCTTCCTTTAATATTCTCATGGAACTCATCAATCATTGCTTTTGTGATGAAATTACATTCCATTGTTGTCCTTCAATCTTCTTCACAGTCCCTGTTTCTAGCGCATATGTAGTTGCAGGAAATCCCACACTACACCCTCACTGGAATTTCTATAACTAATTCATTTGAAGAATTAATGGTAATGAATCTTTATTGATAAATCTTGAAATGTTTACAAAGGGAAATAGTTCAGAACTTAGAAATTACAATCACTCAAAGTTTCTCTCTCTTAATGACTTGTTTCTCACTTCAAAAAGAACTCCCCAATGAGACTTACTCGACCCTTTATATAGGGTATTACATAGTGGATGATGACTAAAGCCGTCCTTTATTTTCGGAATCTTTCGCGAAGTGTCGCAGTGTATAAATGTTAACTCTCGCGACACTCCTAAATCTCGCCAAGTCTTCACATTTTCCTCATGTTCTGACTATCGTCATTTATTTTTCTTAATTGCGACCCCCTCGCAATGTCGTTGTCTATTAATCTCGCGAAGTGTTGTTGTCGCGATATTCTGATCCTACAATGAATTTAGTTAAAACCTGTAATATTTGTAGGGTAAAAGATTCCACATTCGGAGAAATCTTTAGCAGATAGAATACGAATTGCAAGCAGTCTCTCGAGGGGTAGGTCTAGGTCTCCAAACGTTATAAATTATAAAATTCAAGATGTTGAGCCTCAATATAACACGACCTCAACCTAAAGACTTGATGCATAAAAAGGAAATGAAAGAAATATCATTCAAATTGTATTTACAATACATGAGTGCAACTTTGTGCACTCGCGAGTTGAACATTAGATGAGATTTAGCGACGTTCTTTTATTATCCCGAAGTCTTGATATGTATTTAAAATATTTATACTTAATTATATTACATGGTTATCTGGGTGTCCTATTATGGATTTTCTCTTTCCTAGTTAAATTCTCCCCTCTTCCATCTTGCAGACTCTTAAAATATTTGAAGTTTGTTTTTCTAATATCAAATTGAAAATTCATCAAAGAGCCAGAAGAAGAAAAATCTATCATATTTTCTTAAAATTGCAGATGGTCTTCTCTTTTAAACCCATTAATCCAATATGCTTAGTGTTTAGTTTGAAAGAAAAACAATTTGTATTGTTTTCCCTCTTACAGAACTCATTAGTATTATGATTTCCAGGACCATGAGTACCAGATTGAAGAGATGAAATCGATTGTTTCCCTCTTACATAACTCATTAGAGAATAAAAACAATACTTAACAGTTTCAAGAGATACATTTTTGGTGTTCTGGGTGTTACAAATTGGTCATATAACTCAAATGAAATCAAATAAATTATTATTGGGGAGAAGAAAAAAATAAGTTCTCAAATTAATTATTTTTAAGAGAAGATTGAAGCTGATATTTTTCTTCAGATCAATGGATTCCAACAAGGAAACAAAATATTCATCATCATCTACAACAAAGAAAAATTATATTTGATAGTTGTCTTAGTTTTGTTTGACTCTATTTCTCATAGATATAGTAGAACTCCAATGAATTAACCTTCGATAAATTAATTACTTCGCTAAAATAATAGAATTTTCTAGTCCCAACTAAGCTTGTACAGGCTAAATTTTAACTCGATAAATTAATAACTTCGTTAAAATAATAATTTTCTTCGGTCCCAAAACTATTAATTTATCGAAGTTTTACTGTACTTGATTGAAATAAACCCAACTGATAAATGGAAGAAATATCAAAAAGGTGCAAATACAACTCGTGACGATGAGAATGAGAGAATTTTTACGGGAGATTGAGCAGACTTTTATTCTATATTAAATACTAAATTAATTTTTGCTTAAAATATACTCTCTCCATTTTAAAATAATAGGTAGGTTTGTGTGTAACTTATACACAAACCTGCCTATTATTTTGAAACGGAGATAGTAGTTTATAATACTAGTAAAAGAAAATAAAAACCGTTTAGAATTTAGACAAATAAGGAAGGGGGGAACCACGGTGCCCAAATGCACACTCACAATTCACAAAACACGAAACAACAACTTGTTAAATACAAGAAAAGATTATGCATCCTATGATGGTGCGTGAATGCCCAACATTAAGCACTCCGCAGCTACAAAATCTCATTCTTTATTCACTAATGCCTTGTTAAGTTGTGTATCAAGCATCCTTACCTCCCAGTTAAAAGCATACATAGCGAGGGCCCAAAAATATCAATAGTTCTTGGTGAACCGCCATTTTAAACAACCCAAAAACAATATACCCCAATCAAGGGGTGTTGCAAAACGGTTGGGAAATGGTGGGTCCTAACTGAATGCCAACCACTTAAAAGCTTTGCATGTGAGGGAGTTGTTTTTGGGTAATTTTTTTTTAGATAATTCACCAAGCATTTTTGTTAAAATATTGGTTAAGAGAGAGAGGTATTATCTCGATTTTTTCCCTATTTTTGAGGTTTGCAACGTAGATTAGCAAATGTCTCAAATGTCTTTGGGTGGTGATAGACATATCACAATTTCTCCCACAAAATACCAGATAGAGATCTAACGTGGATAGGGAAATGCTTCTAGCATCATGATGGTAAAGGTTTATAGTGGGTCCCGCCATATATCTCGGCCGGTAGGTTTCTCGGGAGAAAATGCTCGGACAACCTAGCATTTCCGAATGTCTTTTTGTCCTGAGAGCTATGCTAACAGAAGTAGCAATGACATGAGAGCTACGCTAACTCGGCCATATCAATTAGCATCCTCGTCAACAAGCAGAGACTATAGCCTAGTTTGGTATTGTTGTGAGTTTTATAAAAGTGTTTTTCTGTTGTGTTGTGTTGTGTTGTGCGTTCTTGTGCAGTGCTTTAAAAATAAAGTAGTCAGACGTTTGGTAAACTATAATATGTAAAGTGTTGTGGAACCAACAAACTGTAAATTCTGTTTGGTAAATTATCATGTTGAAGTGCTTATGACGTGGCTAATGACGAAAATAGATATGGTTAATTTTTTTTTAATTGCATCTATTAAAGATAAAATATTTTTTTATTTTGAATATTATTTAAATAAAGATAAAAAAAAATAATAATTCTTATTCATATTTAATCATTTAATTTTTTTAACTTTTTAATTTTAATTTTTAATTTTTACCTTTAAATACTATTATTATTATTGTTGTTGTAATTATTAATTTATAACAAAAATTTATAAATTTTGATTAGTGAAATAATTGTACATAAATAAATATTCAAGGGTAGATTTTGTCTTTTTAATATAATAACAAGGTTAAAATAGAGAATCAATTAATTAAAATTGAGTGGGTCCACAACTTCTGCTTTTACTGCTTTTAAAAGCTACTCCTGGGTAGCTTTTAAAAGTTGGCCTAAAACAAAAGTGTTTTTGGAGAAAAGCGCTTTGAAAAAAGTTTACCAAACGCTATTTTCCTAAAAAGTTTGTTACAAGTTGGTTACAAAGTGCTTTTGTAGGAAAAAAAAGCAATCCCAAACGCGGCTTATGATCGAAAAAACTAACACGAATGCATCCAGTTCAGATTTCCAAGGGTGGGTGCAATGCAGTGGCTCTACTTCCTCGAGTAAGTGATACAAGGAAATTGGGGTGTAGGGCTCACCTAAGAATTACTCATTTTTGTTGTTTCATATAATTCTTAATATTTTGTGTCTTTGCAGATGTGTGGAGCGCCTGGTCCTGGAGCTTGCTACACAGTAAGCACAGCAGGCATAAAAACAAAATGATCTTCTAATATAAGTTAAAAAACCTGGCATTTTTAGGGGCGACCCCAAATAAATTAGGAGCGATTTTTTTATTCCCAACCCATATACACCGTTAAGGGTGTCCAAAAACGCGGAGAATACGTTAATGCCCTTACATAATCGGAAGATATTTAGTGCCCGATTATCATACAACAATCGGAAGATTAGTAACTATATTATACTACCGATTAATATCGATTTTGTGCCTAACGCGTATCTTGCTTCTATAATAATCGGTAGGAAAAATAACCTCACTAGACTACCGATTGTTAAAGTATAGAAATAACAAATCTTTTGAATTTTGCAATGGTGAAATTTGGGGCTCCTATATAATCGGACGAATAAAAAAATGTCTAAGCTAACGATTTAGGGCTTCCCATAATCGGATGGTAAAAGTAACAATTCCTACCGATTATTGTAGATTTCAAATTTCCTGCAATGAAGGATTATAGAAAAACTCATTTTGGGGCAACCTATAATCGGTAGGTTGGTTAATCTATTTATCTTCCGATTATGGCTACATCCAAAACACGAACCAGATGGTTATGGTCGGCTCTGCACCCCTCAAAACCTAGGGAATTTGGCCAATGCTCAATTTGGGGCTTCCAATAATCGGTAGGTTATAAGTAACCCCCTCTACCGATTTTGGGCTACTCAACAATCGGTAGCTAATGAGGTGGTATTACCTACCGATTAATAACCATTTGACAGATAAAACCAAAGTCGACCTAAATTCAAATTCATTTCATTTTCTTTTCAACTTCAACTTCAACTCCTCTTCTCCTCTTTCCTTCCGATTGCAGAGAGGAAAACTCTCCCCCTCTCCTCGCTATACATCGTTCATCGTCGAATCGAATCGTCGTCGATTATTCTCTATAAAGATGAAAGAAAAGGAACCTAAGAAAGCTCGAACCAAAAATTTAGTGCGCGGTGAGGATCCGAATATTGGATTGTATGCCCGTTATAAAGTGGTTTTAACTCACGAACCCGAAGAACACGAAGATGATGAAGTCCCTGATGTAGGCGATACTGATAGCCAAACTCTCGGGCAACTTGAAATGACGTCGATTAGGTAAGATTCTACCATTAATTTGGTTTATATTGCTTCAATTCGACGAATCCATGTTTTTTTTTAGGGTTTTCGGTTATTACCCAGATTCGGTAGGTTAAGTATTGTTTTAAACTTACGATTGTGGCCGAATTCTTCATTTCACGAGAACATTTGTCATATTCGGGTGGTAAATATTTAGGTTGCCTACCGATTATAGAACGTTTTTCATTACTGAGGCCTAAATCGATCATAATCGAAAGTTAATTTTGTTTTTTCCTTCCAAATATACTAGGGAAGAACAAGTATTAGAGACACAATAATCGTGTGATATCTTTTGAAATTTCCTTCCGATTGTTTAGGCTGAACCACTTGAGTAATTTCTGGACACAGAGTGATGCATATTCGGTAGACATTAGTTTTGTGAGGATTTCGATTGTGATGCATTCGGAAGGGTGGACTATTTATGACGTTCGATTATTCGTATTCGGAGCGTTATGTTGAAATATAGATTCCGATTATTGTGTGTAGATAAACACATTCGAACACCAAATTTTTTATTATGTTTCCGATTATACTTATTCGGTAGCTTTAGGTGAACTGATATTTACGATTGAGTGTAATCGGAGGCATTTGGTTTACTCAACCAACCGAATATATAGTTTAATAACCTGTTGTACTTTTTTTTTTTTTTAGGGATAGGCGAGGTAAAAAAAATCAAAGATGTAATTATCTCACCTACTGCAAGGAAGGAAAGGCGTCAGAAGCTGACAGCTAGTGCAAGGAGAGCTAGGACTGCTAAAGTCGCTTCAAATGCTCAAGATGGAACTCAACAAGCAAGCCAAGAAGCTGTTCAACCTAGTGCCCCTCAATTAGAACCGGTTCAAGAAGCTGTTCAACCAAGTGTCTCTCAATCACAACCAATCCAAGAAGGTGTTCAACCAAGTGCCCCTCAATCACAACCAATCCAAGAAGGTGTTCAACCAAGTGCTCCACCATCACAACCGGAAATTGAACTAGAAGCACCCGAAGAAGTAGGATAACCTAGTGGTGCTCAAGAAGAAAGAGAAGCCGAAAAGAAAAATCTTCCTCAAAAGAAAGCGAAACACCTTGTCCCAGATGAACTGAAGGTGAAGGATATTCCAAAAGGTGTAATCCTTGGGATGCCGGAGGATGGAGGAGAATTGTTATTTGGATACAAAGAATCCTGGGCCAGAGAAATATATGAAACGAGGTAATGATCGTATCCATTTTATTAACCTATTATGTTTTTCTTCATAATACTTTTAAGGGTTATAGTTTTAGGTTATTCTAATTTTATTTTAAGGGTTATAGTTTTAGGTTATTCTAATTTTATTTTTTAACTTGTCATGTGTTTAATAGTATCATTCCGATACGGTTCGTTTACTCAAAGTGACCGCCCTACTAACAAAAATGCTAGATTGGCCTTTGGAGGATGAATGTGAAAGGTTCAAGACCATCATTGCAAATTCAAGGTTGGCTGATGCTGCAGAGAACTCAATGTTGGAACATGACCGGGTGGATATATCGGCGTTTGTGGAGAGACTTTATGCTGAGACCGACACCTTCCATATGCCGTTTAAGGAGATGACGATAACCCCATATGATGTTGTGCAGATTCTTAAACTCCCCGTCCATGGCAAGGGTGTTAGGGCTGAGTTCACTAAGCAGTTGGAATGGAAGAAACTTTATGATCCGACTAAGAAGTTTTTGGGTTGGGATGAAGAAACATCAACAAATGAGTTCAACAGATGCATGAAGTATAGAACTAGACAATTCAACATGGGTACTCTGATGAATACGTTCAAGGGCACCAAGGAAAAAGAAGCGAAAGAAACTTTAACCGATGAGCAAGTCAACCACGCGGCCACCGCATATCTCCTATGTGTATTGGGATGTGTCATTTTCCCCAATGTCAGTGGCAATCAGGTCGACGCCAACCTTTTACAACTTCTGGATCCTCTCGATAAAGTGCATGAGTACTAATGAGGCACGTCATGCCATGCGTGGTTGATGGAAGAGTTGAGAAAGGCGTCGAGGCTTGGAATTAGCCAAGTGGCCGGGAACGTGAGTCTACTACATGTATTGTTTATTAACTCTACATACTTGGTTATTTTTTTTATTTTTCTACCATTGAAGAATCAATTTCCTAATACTTGCAAAAATGACAATATAGACATGGATCTACGACCACTTCCCTATCTTAGGATTGACCATTGAAAATGCGGCGTGGGCGAAAGGTGACCCTAGAGGAATGATAGGTGTGATAAACACCTAATTTTATATCTAGTATTTATGCTTTCTTTGCGAGTTTTCATGTAAATTATATATCTTATATGTGAATTTGAGTTTGTTAGGTACTTTGGAGTCGTTTGGAGCAAAAGAAGAAGAAACAGGGCAAAAGGTGAAAATGTTATTGGAGGCGATTATTTCTCATATTTGCTTTTATTTCTTCATCCCTATCTGAAAAGTTTGTCGGCTTTAGTGATGCGAATTTTGTCTGAAAAGCACGACTGCTTTAGTGATGAATAGAAATTGAAGAGATGAAGTGGGTTTGAGAAGTAAGAGGAGGTCTTTCTTGCTTTATGGAGGAGCTCGAGAGAAGGAGAAAGCTTTCATTTGGAGTGTAAAGGGCAAAGTGGTCAATTCACATGTGAACTATACTTGGAACGGGCTAAGGTTGCGCAGCAAAGGAGCGGAAGAATGAACTATCGGTTTTGCATGGTGCAGTTGTGTTGAAAAGGAAGTAGCTTGGCAGTTTTGTGAAACCGACAAGCATTGTATGGGTTGGTTGTCCCTTATCCGCTCTACTAGGGTGGTTATAACCACATTCATTCCTACATGAGACCTAGAATTCAGAGTCTCAATCATATGCTTATCACATTGAGAAGGAATAAAAAGTGGTGGCTGTTGTATTGCTGAGATCCAAAATGAGAAGAAATTCAATAAACGCTGTTAGGGTTCGATGGGTTTCTGTTGAGGATTTTGGGTTTTCTGTGAAGATAGAGAAGTTGATTTTTGGAGAGGAAGAACAAGCAGTAAGAGTGTAGCTGTTAATCAGGTAAATGGAGATGCGAAATTATGAGATAGTGAGCTGCAATGGTTGTGTGCGTGGCATTTGCAATTGGGAATTTGAACTGAGTTGGTCTGAGAATTGGGTTGGCTGATACTGTTGTTAAGATGGAGAGGAAGAATTGGAATTAGGGGTTTCTGCTGCTGTAGCCAAGAACAGATAACTTAGGGTTTTGTGGTGGTGCTGCAGGCAAGTTCAGATGGGGAAGAGATCATGGTGCTCTTGAATCTGTGAATTGAGAGATGGATTTGCTGTTGCAGTTGGTGATTCGAGATTTCAAGATAGGGTTCTCTTGGTGGTTGTTTACAAGGAGGTGTGTTGGTGTTTTCTTTTATGGGCTTTGAAGAATTTGTTAGAACCAAAAGAAGAAGATGCAGTTACAGTAGTGTTGGCAGCACTGATTTTGTGAATGGGTTTTGAACTGTGCTACTCAAATTGCAGGTGGTGTTGAGCTAATGGTGATCTTGATTGTGGTGTTGTTGTTTAGGAGGAGAGCTGTGTGTGGTTTGTTCACATGGTGGTTTGTTGCTCGAGATAGACCTGTAGAGGAGCGAATCGGAGATAAGCAGTGAAGAGCATCAATGGCGCTTAGATGTGTGTTTAGGATTTGAGGTAAAAATTGGTTTGAGTGATGCTGTTAGGTGGCTTGTCTGAGTTGTCGTAAACAAATGCAGAAAGGCTGATTGAATGGTTGGAGCTCTTGAGGTTTGGTTTAAGTCTGTGTTTGAGATCAATGAAGATTACATGGTCTTAGTCGCAGTTGGAATGGATCTTTGTTGCTGCCATGGAAATGAATGGAGTTCTTTGCGTGTAAAGTGCGGGTGGTATACGTGATTGATTTGTGGGATTGAACTGTGAGAAATGGCAGCTTGGTTGAATTGCAAGTGTTGCTTTGCAACTAAAATGGAATGACAAGGTTTGGAGAGTAGCTGCAGTTGCAGGAGCTGCTATCAGGCATTAATTAGAGCAGGTAATGGCATAGTAGGTGAGATTGTGCAGCTGTAGGAGCAGAAGCTGGTGCTCAAGCAATTCAGTTACAGTTCAAACTGGCAGGCTAGAGTTGCAGGCATGATTTGCAATGTATGAGTGCAATGGGAGCTAGCATTGAGAGCTGCAGGGAGTGTGGCAGAATTGCTGTTGTTGCCTGGGCTTATAATGAATTGATGCATATGGAGTTGTTATTGGTACTGCAGGCAAGGAAGGCAGAGCTGGCGCTATTGAGTTGTTAGTGTTACGGGGTGGTTGAGGAAGACGATTCTGAGAATAACAAGACTAGGAAGAAGTAAAGCTGCAGAGAAGTAGTTGATGCTTGTTTGTAATGAGGCACTGACCATCATGGCTGCATATGAGGATGATGAAGCGCAAGTGTAGCATTATACAAGCCGGTGTAATGATTTGGCCTAAACTAGTTAGCCGAGTCGGATCACTGAATCGGTTCTAACTCAGTTTTTGACTTGGTTCTGACTTTGACTCAGTCCGCCGTTATTGACCGTGAGTCAACCGTCAGTCGTAACGGTTGACTGTTAGTTTTGACCGGTGACCGGGCGGACTTTGCCGGTCACTGAACTACTACGGCGCCGGATTCCGTTATTTCCGGTAGGTGCACCAGTTTTCCGCGAGCATATTTTTGGGATATATTTTCACATGGGTTTCTCACACATGGTTCATGGGCTTGGTGGATTTTTTGGTGATGGACTTTGAAGACCTAATTTTGGAAAGTGTGAAGGCTATAAGAAGAAGGAGTTTCTATTCTTTTGGGGGCTATCACGTATTTTCTACTGGAGTTTTGGAGGAGAGCAATTCTACTAGGGTTTGATTCCATTTTATTTTACATGTTCTTCATCTTATTTTTGATAATAATTATGTTGAATCAAAATACTATGAGTAACTAAATACTATTTATTGGTTATGGGATAATAAGTGGATTTCACAAATAAGTTTTGAATCAATGAATTAGTTTTGTCTCAAGTTTATTGTTTATGATTCATTGTTAATATTGATATATGATTTGATTGTTTGTTTGGTTGAGTCCGGAATCAATCCGATTTGCATTCATATCTAGAGCTATATTAGGGTTTTCAATACGAAAACGTTGTTTATCCCTGATTTTAAGTAGCATAAATGTGGGTAGTGCTTGTAGTGATATATCCTACTAGTCACATATGAATGATAACTTGGGTTAAATCGATTTAGTGCTTTTACACATTTTGGTTGCCTTGATTAGTCTTATTCCAGAAAACTTATTGCTTTTAGGGAGTTAAACTTAATTGTGCTTTTACACTTTAGGTTGCTTTCTAGGAAGAATTCACATATGCATCTTTTAATGTGGTTGTGATGAAATCAGGGAATTAGCGGGATATTCTTGCGATCAAGGTATCCTAGGACTTTTAGTAAATGAGAGATTAATTTATCAATTCTAGTCATTGTTGAGAATACATATTTGTGAATGAAACTATCTCGTGACCAATATCTTTTCTCCTTATTGAGTTTCTTTATTATTACTTTGCTTTCAAATTAGTTTATTTACTTTGAATTATCAAAACATCCCCCCTTGGTTACTAGGAAACTGAAAATTTGCATAACAACAAAGGCCTCTCTGTGGATACGAACTCTTTCTTATTGCATACTACTTTATTTTAGTAAAGCAAGAAAGTGAAATTATTTTTGAATGAGGGTGACAACCGATCAAATTTTGGCGCCGCCACGGGAGGCATACGGCTTGTTATTAATTTTTTAGTTCTTTTTACAATTTTTGCTTTTATACTTGCTTTTCGTTTGTTGTCTTGATTCTCACTTGTTTGCGAGAATTGTTTTTCAGGTACTAATCCCTGGCTTCCAAAGATTGGAATTACCAAAGGTGCGGGATAGCTACTCGTAGAGGCACAATACTCCAACCAAGGCAAGACACAACGGAAGAACAAGTCTCGGAAGTAGAACACGAAGCTCTTCATCGAGAAGAAGAAGAAGAGGTTCCATTCGTAGGAGAACCACTAATTGAAGAGGAAGAAGCAATGGGTGACAATGCAAACCGTACACTCAAGGATTTGGCTTCTCATAGGCTTGATGCACAACAATGGTGTATCCAAACAAACTCAACTTTCGAGATCAAGCCGGGGCTGCTTAGGGAGTTGCCAAAGTTTCATGGTATGGCGAATGAGGACCCAAACAAGCATCTCATGGAGTTTTATACCATTGTCAAGGCTATGCTTCCAGCGGAGACTGAAGCCGATGGTGCAATGATGAAAGTTTTTCCATTTTCTATGATGGATAGCGCTAAGGATTGGTTGTATTGTTTGCCTGCCGGAAGTGTCACTACATGGAACGGGTTGAAGAAAATCTTTCTAGAGAGGTATTTTCCTACGTCTAAGGACACTCAAATTCGCAAAGAGATTTGTGGAATAAAGCAACATGTTGGAGAATCATTGTATGAATGTTGGGAGCGCTACAAGAGATTGGTTGCAAGCTGTCCACACCATCAATTCAGTGACGCTATGATAATCCAGTACTTGTACGAAGGTCTTCAATCAAGTGATAGATATCTTCTAGACGCTGCGGGTGGTGGTGCTCTAGTGAACAAGACGGTGGCCCAAGCTACTGATTTGATTGAAAGCATGGCTGCAAACTCGCATGACAATTCTACACAAGAGGTGAACCAATGGTTAGGCAAGTGCATGAAGTTAATGATTCATTATCATCACACCGTGAGCAAAGGATGGATAACATGGAGCACATGATGCAAAGGATGGCTGCGGTTATTTTACCTTCACATGGTGAAGGGTTGGAGCAAGCTAATGCGGTCTTTCCAAATCAGCAAAGACGGTATGATCCCTACTCACACACGTACAATCCAGGATGGAGAGATCATCCCAACTTTAGCTATGCCAACAATCAAGGTGCGGTTTCACAACCTACTTTCAACCGTCAAGCGGGTTTCAACCACAACAACAACCATTTTAGCAACAACAACAACCAATGCAAAACCAAGGTTCTGACATCGATGAAAAGCTTAAAGCAATGATGCAAGGTATTTCTACCATGTTCAAAGAGAGCCAACAAGAAACTAAGAGTGCTATCAAGGATTTGCAGACTCAAGTGGCTTCCATGGCGATTGATATCAATAATTTGAAGGCACAAAATAGTGGGAGACTCCCATCTCAACCTATCAACCCAAGAGAGAATGTTAGTGCTATTACATTGAGAAGCGGTACACAACTTGTGCAACCTGAAATTGTTGATGTGGGTGATATGGAGACCCAAAAGGAACCTGTTTTGGAGGAAAAGAATGATGATTTTCCCCAAACTTCTGAGGTACCTAATTCCAACTCTAAAACTCCTATTTCTACTTATGTTCCTCCTATGCCTTTTCCTCGCAGATTTGCAAGTTCTAAGAAGGAGGAATTAGAAAAGGAGATTATAGATATCTTCAAGAAGCTTCATGTGAACATTCCACTCATTGATGTTATCAAGCAAGTTCCCAAATATGCGAAGGTGTTGAAGGACTTGTGTACCAAGAAGAAGAAGCTAACCGGTAATGAGGTTATGAGTGTGGGGGAAAACGCTTCGGCGGTCTTGCAAAAGAAACTCCCACCCAAATGCAAGGATCCGGGTAGTTTCACTATACCCGTAGAGATTGGTAAGGCTATGCTTGACTTAGGAGCATCCGTGAATATCATGCCAGCATCTATTTATAAGTCTTTAAAGTTGGGTCCATTGAAACCAACTAATATTGTGCTTGAACTTGCGGATCGTTCTAATGTCTACCCTAGGGGTATTATTGAGGATGTCCTTGTGCAGGTGAACCAACTAGTTTTTCCAGCTGATTTTTGTGTTCTAGAAATGGATGATGGCTCGGATGTATCCATACCCCTGCTGCTTGGGAGACCTTTCATGAAGACGGCTAAAACCGTCATTGATGTGGACGCGGGAGTACTCACTATGAAGTTTGATGAGGAGATAATTCGCTTCAACATGTTTGAAGTCATGCGGTATCCAAGTGATGTTCATTCGGGTGTCCATAACGTATGGGACCCTAGGTAAGGCTTTGCAAGCAAGGAGATAGTCGGGCTGACGACTTTAAACCAAGCGCTAAGTGGGAGGCAACCCACCGGTTTTGTATCTTTCCCTTTATCTTTTTATTTTTAAACATTTTATCTTTATTTTCTTGTTTTTGCATATCATTTGCGGAATTTCCCACCTTGAACCTTCTTTGGATGATTCAATTTTACATTGAGGACAATGTAAAGTTTAAGTGTGGGGGAGAATTTATATGTTTGTATAGTTTGTTTTATGCGTTTAGTAGTTTTATGCCAAGAAAAAACAAAACAAAACAAAACAAAACAAAAAAAAAAAAAATCAGAAAAATAGAAAAAACAAGAAAAAAATTGTGCTTTTTGAACTCCGAAATCTAGAAACTTGTGCTTTTAGGATGACACCATTAGTGGATGGAACCATGTTGATTGCAGGAGTTGAGGAACCAATTAACTAAAAGGGACGAACATAGCTCAGAAATCACAAATTATATGATAGTTGTTACCATATCTCGGAATATCACCATATCACATTCTATTTTTATTTTTTCATATTTATCTATTGTTCTCTAAGTGCTTTGGTGGGTCACTAAAAATCGAGTTGTTATTGCTGCTAGGATGATTAGAATGGTTGAGTTGCTAGAAAAAAAAAAGAAAAAAAAAAGAGACCGACCAATTAGACCAAAACGGAATAAAGAATGACACTTGGGAATAGCAGTATGTGTGAAACGTAGTCCCTGTCTCCGTCGCCTAAACAAGCGTGGAATGCAGGATCCAAGGCAACTATCACGTACTTGATGACAAGAAGCATGCGCTTGGATCCAAAAGATCTAATCATGCCGTCTAAAAAAAAAAAAAAAAAAAAAAAAGAAGTGAAAAAAAAATAAATATTATTATTGTGTTGAATAAAGTCACTCCTGGTTCCCTTGTATATGCCAGCGAGTTGATGTAGAAATAAGTTTGTTGGCCACTGGTTCCCTTGTATATGCCAGTGTGTTGACACTAGAATTGACCAGTAGCTCAATCCAATAGGAATAGGTTCATCTTAGTAGTGACCTTGATGAGATATGGGAAACATCGAACACTTGTGAACATTCGCCAACATCTACATCTTTATCCATCTTCTTAATCTTTTCATTGTGATTGTGGTTTGTTAGTTTCCGAGTATTGTGGCTTGTTCGACTATCTAATTAGAGCTTTATTTACTAATATATGAATTGAATCTGCAAGGTACCTCCTCCTGTAGTCATTTTGGATTCATTCATTGATTTGTCACAAATAGACGGGATTGGAAATATAGGTTTTGTAGGCAGACCTCTTGTAAACCTTCACGAGACTAAAACTCGTCCACTAGGGACACCTAGGGGTTCAAAGGCTTGTTATTTATGCTTAAAGTGACCGTAGCCTCGACGAGACAGGGTTGTATGTATCTTTTAGAATTATTTTTGTTTGATTTGCTCGAGGACTAGCAAAGTCTAAGTGTGGGGGAATTTGATAGGTGTGATAAACACCTAATTTTATATCTAGTATTTATGCTTTGTTTGCGAGTTTTCATGTAAATTATATATCTTATATGTGAATTTGAGTTTGTTAGGTACTTTGGAGTCGTTTGGAGCAAAAGAAGAAGAAACAGGGCAAAAGGTGCAAATGTTATTGGAGGCGATTATTTCTCATATTTGCTTTTATTTCTTCATCCCTATCTGAAAAGTTTGTCGGCTTTAGTGATGCGAATTTTGTCTGAAAAGCACGACTGCTTTAGTGATGAATAGAAATTGCAGAGATGAAGTGGGTTTGAGAAGTAAGAGGAGGCTGCTGCTATGGAGGAGCTCGAGAGAAGGAGAAAGCTTTCATTTGGAGTGTAAAGGGCAAAGTGGTCAATTCACATGTGAACTATACTTGGAACGGGCTAAGGTTGCGCAGCAAAGGAGCGTAAGAATGAACTGTCAGTTTTGCATGACTGACAGTTGTGTTGAGAAAGGAAGTAGCTTGGCAGTTTTGTGAAACCGACAAGCATTGTATGGGTTGGTTGTCCCTTATCCGCTCTACTAGGGTGGTTATAACCACATTCATTCCTACATGAGACCTAGAATTCAGAGTCTCAATCATATGCTTATCACATTGAGAAGGAATAAAAAGTGGTGGCTGCTGTATTGCTGAGATCCAAAATGAGAAGAAATTCAATAAACGCTGTTAGGGTTCGATGGGTTTCTGTTGAGGATTTTGGGTTTTCTGTGAAGATAAAGAAGTTGATTTTTGGAGAGGAAGAACAAGCAGTAAGAGTGTAGCTGTTAATCAGGTAAATGGAGATGCGAAATTATGAGATAGTGAGCTGCAATGGTTGTGTGTGTGGCATTTGCAATTGGGAATTTGAACCGAGTTGGTCCGAGAATTGGGTTGGTCGAAACTTGTTGTTAAGATGGAGAGGAAGAATTGGAATTAGGGGTTTCTGCTGCTTTGTAGCCAAGAAACAGATAACTTAGGGTTTTGTGGTGGTGCTGCAGGCAAGTTCAGATGGGGAAGAGATCATGGTGCTCTTGAATCTGTGAATTGAGAGATGGATTTGTTGTTGCAGTTGGTGATTCGAGATTTCAAGATAGGGTTCTCTTGGTGGTTGTTTACAAGGAGGTGTGTTGGTGTTTTCTTTTATGGGCTTTGAAGAATTTGTTAGAACCAAAAGAAGAAGATGCAATTCTGATAGTGTTAGCAAGACCGATTTTGTGAATGGGTTTTGAACTGTGCTACTCAAATTGAAGGTGGTGTTGAGCTAATGGTGGTCTTGATTGTGGTGTTGTTGTTTAGGAGGAGAGCTGTGTGTGGTTTGTTCACATGGTGGTTTGTTGCTCGAGATAGACCTGTAGAGGAGCGAATCGGAGATAAGCAGTGAAGAGCATCAATGGCAGCTTAGATGTGTGTTTAGGATTTGAGGTAAAAATTGGTTTGAGTGATGCTGTTAGGTGGCTTGTCTGAGTTGTCGTAAACAAATGCAGAAAGGCTGATTGAATGGTTGGAGCTCTTGAGGTTTGGTTTAAGTCTGTGTTTGAGATCAACTGAAGATTACATGGTCTTAGTCGCAGTTGGAATGGATGCTGTTGCTGCCATGGAAATGAATGGAGTTGCTGCGTGTAAAGTGCAGGTGGTATCTGTGATTGATTTGTGGGATTGAACTGTGAGAAATGGCAGCTTGGTTGAATTGCAAGTGTTGCTTTGCAACTAAAATGGAATGACAAGGTTTGGAGAGTAGCTGCAGTTGCAGGAGCTGCTATCAGGCATTAATTAGAGCAGGTAATGGCATAGTAGGTGAGATTGTGCAGCTGTAGGAGCAGAAGCTGGTGCTCAAGCAATTCGATTCTGATTCAAACGCGGAGCTAGCTAGTTGCGAGGCATGATTTGCAATGTATGAGTGCAATGGGAGCTAGCATTGAGAGCTGCAGGGAGTGTGGCGAAATTTGCTGTTGTTGCTCTGGGCTTATAATGAATTGATGCATATGGAGTTGTTATTGGAGTGCAGTAAGGCAAGGCAGAGTCGGGCGCTATTGAGTTGTTAGTGTTACGGGGGTGGTTGAGTGGAAGCGATTCTGAGAATAACAAGACTAGGAAGAAGTAAAGGCTGCAGAGAAGTAGTTGATGCGGCTAAAAAGAGGCACAGACCATCATGGCTGCATATGAGGCACGATGAAGCGCAGGTGTAGCATTATACAAGCCGGTGTAATGATTTGGCCTAAACTAGTTAGCCGAGTCGGATCACTGAATCGGTTCTAACTCAGTTTTTGACTTGGTTCTGACTTTGACTCAGTCCGCCGTTATTGACCGTGAGCCAACCGTCAGTCGTAACGGTTGACTGTTAGTTTTGACCGGTGACCGGGCGGACTTTGCCGGTCACCTGAACTACTTTCTGGCGCCGGATTCCGTTCTATTTCCGGCCGGTGCACCAGTTTCCCGGCGAGCATATTTTTGGGATATATTTTCACATGGGTTTCTCACACATGGTTCATGGGCTTGGTGGACTTTTTGGTGATGGACTTTGAAGACCTAATTTTGGAAAGTGTGAAGGCTATAAGAAGAAGGAGTTTCTATTCTTTTGTGGGATATCACGTATTTTCTACTGGAGTTTTGGAGGAGAGCGATTCTACTAGGGTTTGATTCCATTTTATTTTACATGTTCTTCATCTTATTTTTGATAATAATTATGTTGAATCAAAATACTATGAGTAACTAAATACTATTTATTGGTTATGGGATAATAAGTGGATTTCACAAATAAGTTTTGAATCAATGAATTAGTTTTTTCTCAAGTTTATTGTTTATGATTCATTGTTAATATTGATATATGATTTGATTGTTTGTTTGGTTGAGTCCGGAATCAATCCGATTTGCATTCATATCTAGAGCTATATTAGGGTTTTCAATACGAAAACGTTGTTTATCCCACGATTTTAAGTAGCATAAATGTGGGTAGTGCTTGTAGTGATATATCCTACTAGTCACATATGAATGATAACTTGGGTTAAATCGATTTAGTGCTTTTACACATTTTGGTTGCCTTGATTAGTCTTATTCCAGAAAACTTATTGCTTTTAGGGAGTTAAACTTAATTGTGCTTTTACACTTTAGGTTGCTTTCTAGGAAGAATTCACATATGCATCTTTTAATGTGGTTGTGATGAAATCAGGGAATTAGCGGGATATTCTTGCGATCAAGGTATCCTAGGACTTTTAGTAAATGAGAGATTAATTTATCAATTCTAGTCATTGTTGAGAATACATATTTGTGAATGAAACTATCCCGTGACCAATATCTTTTCTCCTTATTGAGTTTCTTTATTATTACTTTGCTTTCAAATTAGTTTATTTACTTTGAATTATCAAAACATCCCCCCTTGGTTACTAGGAAACTGAAAATTTGCATAACAACAAAGGCCTCTCTGTGGATACGAACTCTTTCTTATTGCATACTACTTTATTTTAGTAAAGCAAGAAAGTGAAATTATTTTTGACCGGGTGACAACCGATCAAGGAACAAAGTACGTCTTCGATGACAACCATTCTAGGATGAAGGAGCAACAACTAATTCGTTTGAGGGAGATTTTGGACTCGTTGAAATCCCAAGACGTATGCTTTGATCCATACAAGAAAGACCGAGCTGATAGACACATCGTGGGTCGGTCCAATTTGGCCCTTTATTTTGGACCATTGTGGCACCCCACAGGATATGTGATGTATAATGCTTCAAGGGTGACGCGACAACATGGTTTTGTACAATGTATACCGAAGGAGCAAATCCATGGAAATTTCACTTTGGATCCGGAGAATCATGAGTCGATAAAGATTCTATCACGGTGGTTCACAAGGGTGCACCATCTTGTAAATTCCATTGGGATAGAAGGGCGCATTACTTGATCAACCAAGGAAGGGCAGCCAACCAAGGTTTTGAAAATGCTCCCAACTATATGGATTGGTACTGCAATGTTTCTCATATTCGTGTAATCCGTGATCTTAAACCAAAGCCAGCTTCGTATAAGAGTATCCTCAAAGAGAAACCTGCGGGTTTTGATAGATTGGTACCTATTGTTTTGTTAATTTAGTTTAATATTATGGGTCAAAATAGAGTAATAACCGTTTGATGGTATGCTATGATTTAAAACAGATGAGCAGGTTCAAGCGTTTGTCCACTGATTGCATAAAGTCCGGAGAGCCTGTGCCACTTGAGAAGATAAAAAAGCACCAAGAGTTGATTGATAACGTTGACAATGAGAAGTATGTATCTCAGTTCGGGGAAAAGTGCAAAAGAAACCTACAACCAAGGTGACCAAAAGAACTCGGGCGTCATCGAGCACTCAAGTTGATGAAACCAATGATGATGTTGGTCCAAGTCGTAGACGTGGTAAAGGTCGCAAAATCCAAGCAAAAAGGAACAAGTAAACTTTCGATGTTGTAAACTCTCGATGTTTTTCGTTAACTTTATGGATAACTTTGTTTATGTTGGATTATGTCAGTTTCAAAGTTTGTGTCGGATTATTAGTTGTTACGTTATTTTTATGGATTATGAATGGTTATGTTGCTATGTTTATGCATTTAACGATGACTCGCAAGCGAATCACATGAAGAGACATGAAAGTGTTGAATTTTGGAACACAATCGGAAGATAAGTTTATATATGAACCTACCGATTCTGGGGATGTTGCATTTTTTAGTCAGAATCGGTAACATTATACGTTATTAACCTACCGATTATGGGGATTTTGCAAAATATTTTTTCAGAATCGGAAGATTGCTAATATACTTTGCCTTCTGATTATCATGTATAAAGAAAACTTGTCTTCTGTATTGATAGACACATTTTTGTGTCTAATTTGATCTCAATACTATATATTGTTGGCACTCGATTTTGTACTTATTATGGTGTTTTATGTGTGTGTAGGTATTTTTGGGGAATAAATATTTTTGGAAAATTCGGCTCGAAAAATTATGCGGAGCACCCCCGAAGGACATTTGCTATGCGGACTCCCAATTTTGGTTAAGGGGTAGCTCATTTGATAAGGGATACACTAATTGCTATCGGCACCCCATCACAGGATAAGGGGCACTTCATCCTCTCCGTTTGAAAGCTGAAATTTGGCGGGAAAAGATAAAAAGGGATATATGAAAGATTTTGGTTCGAGTTTTGGACGTGCTAGAGGGAGACTCAATGGCTGAGATTGGTTGGGATGACTTGACTGAGCCTAACAGGCTTGGTATGGGTCTTTGTTTCGATTGAATTTGGCTAGAAGACCCGTGTTGAAGTGAAGCAGCAAAGAGATGGAGGTGTGCTCGGGATTCTGTTGGATGTGTTTTGGAAGGTTGGAGCGAGTCTATTGCATTGTCGTATCTTTCTGGAACGTGTTTCAATCAAACTGGAGTGTGTCAGATGTACAAGAACGCATGAAGAATTAAATCAGGGAAGAAATTCTCGTATTTTGCATGGATATATTCTTGATTAACTGCCGGATATATGGGAGTTATGAGGGTTTGTTCTCGGGCCAAATGAATATATATAGGTCTATGGGAGGGGTTTTATGGAGTGATAGGGGCTAGAACGAGACGAGAGAATCAAGAAAATCAAAGTTGCGAGAGAAAACGATTCTGGCTTTGAAGAACACCAAGAATGACGCTTCAAGACAGTCGTTAAATAACTGTCGTTATTACTCAACTTTGTAACAGTTTTCTCGGCGACAGAGAAACAGTGTTTGCAACACTTTATCATTATCGTTCTCTGTAACAGTTGATTAGCAACATTTATTTCCGTTGCAATTTTCTGTTTCATTATATTTTCACCTCTTGTAAACACTTTTGAGCAATGAAAAATTCTTTTGAGCGTGTTTCCAACATGAGGAGCTAAACCCTATCACCGGGACGACGGAGGAAGCTAAATTTCATGAATGTGGTAATTCTATTAATTCTTTTTATGACTATTTGCACTGTTATTTAATTGAATTATGATTGTCATTGAATGGTTGTGATTTCAATTGATGGGTCATGCTTAGCATAAATGTTTTGATGTCCCATGCTTTAGATTTACATCCATTACTTTCGAAACCTACATTAGGCAATGAATTAGAGTCAATGAAACTTTATCTTATGAGCTATTATCGTTTAGAATTGATTTTTGAACTGCATAAAATTGAAGTCTGGTGGAATCCTGAGTCTCAGCACATCTCTTCATCCTGTGACAATATTTGTATATATTTTTCTTTTATTTTCTTTTATTAATTCTTAAAATCAATCTCATCAAGTCCGAGTGAACGATCACCCTTCTTACTACAACATCATTGAAAATAACCATCAATTTTTGTCGTCGCCGACGCGGACTTGTGTATAGATTTGTTTTTAGGTTTTATTTTTATTTTTATTATTTTTGTTCTTTTTTACGCCTTTTGGTATTTCTTGTTTGTTTTCAGATTTGGAACTGAGCTAAAGAAAAAGGGAGAAAGCGTTGAAAACAAAAGCGAAGCCAAAGAAGGAAAGAAAAGAGGAATCCAAAGGAGTGAAGAAGAAGATTTTGTATATTATTATTATTATTATTATTTTTATTTTTAGAAACTGCAATTAGGTAATTATTTTTGGACATTTTTATTTTTTATTTTTGGACATTGAACATTATTAATTTTAAACCCTAAGGAAGGGTTAGTTTAAATATAAACTGCACAGGGAAGGACGATAGTTACGATACTGTCTCGGCCCCTCGGGTTCGTACACTGACATAGGAGTCAGTGGCCCGAGTCGACTTCTACGGTTCATCCCCCGTCTGGAACGGGAGGTAAGAATTCTAAACACCCGCGAATCCCCTTCGGCGGGTTTCTTGGATGATTTTGTATGCATATATGTTGAGGTCTTGAATACGGCTGTTTTAATCTCCTAGTAAAGGGCAAGGACTAGCCATACAAGATAAGGGTTCGGATTTCATCACCGTTCTCTTTGTAGTTGCAGGAAATCCCACACTACACCCTCACTGGAATTACTACAACTAACTCATTTGAAAAATTAATAACAATGAATCTTTATTGATTAATCTTGAAATGTTTACAAAGGGAGATAGAACAGAACTTAGAAATTACAATCACTCAAAGTCTCTCTCTCCTAATGACTTGTTTTTCTCCTCCAAAAAGAACTCCCCCTTACAACAGACTTATTCAGCCCTTTATATAGGGTCATATACAGTGGATGACAGCTAAGCTGTCCTTTATTTTCGGGAATGACACGCGAAGTGTCGCAAGTATATAAGTATTCATCCTCGCGACACTCCTTAGCCTTCGCAATATCTTCACACCTTCCTCGTGTTCTGACTGTCGTCATCCATTACGTCATTTATTTACTTCCTTGCGACTCCTTCGCGACGCTGTCGTTTATTAATCTCGCGAAGTATTGAGATTGCGATATTTTGATCCTACATCTTGCCTCTTCTCATGTCTTCTCTGCGAAGGAGAGAATGTCATGAGAATCAATGTTTTAAAATGTCGCAACTGCTTATCTTTATCTATTTCAGTTCCATACTTTTACACGGACTTTATTACAGATGTCTTTTCTTCCATTCTTTTCTTGACACGTCTCTTTCAACCGTTTATTCTTGACCATTCATGTCCCATCTCGCATTAAATGCCTTCGTTTTTCTCGAGGATTCTTCTCTCTATATATAGTTTTCTTATCTTTCACTTCTCTTTCTTTATTTTCCCTCCGCAACTTTCCTTCAATCTTCTCCCTCCGCAATTTGCGCTTCTGCTACTGTAAATCTTCCCTTTCTTCATTCTTAATCTTCAATTCTCCATTCACTCCCATACTCTGATAATGGCTTCACTTGGTCGTACATATAAACCCCTTTTCAATGAAGTTCAAAAGAATCTGAAAGAGAAAGGTTTTACCCTATCACTTATCCCTGATCTAGAACCTTCATCTATACTTTCTGCAAAACTATTTTCTGATCATCAGTGTGATGATCAAAGAATTATAATCTCGCTAGGTCAACTCCTCGCAGGACTTCCCATCCCTCTGTATAATCCCGAGATGCCATTATTCTATGAAATTCTTGCTCACGAGAAATTCTCGCGAGCTATCTATCAATTGAGCGGCGACTGCATTCGCCTAATGCTTGAATTTGCCAACCGTGGTGCCGGTAAAGGATCCTTGTATCCTGATACTGTCAAGGATCCTAGATTCGCAAACTTACCAATAATTGCTGAAAAATATACCGTGGAAAACTTTTTTGAAAATTATAAAGTAATAACTATGAGAAATGATAAATCTCGCTGGGGTTCTCGGTTGAAGAGATTGGAGAATATTCCTGATGACAAGCTGCTTATGCAAGATATTGACTGGCATTCGGGCAACAATAGTACTCCTCGTCACTCCAAAGATGAGAAATGGTGGGTTGTTCCCTTATTTTTAGATGGACCCTATATCGCAGGTTCACATGTGCTCCCTGCGAATCTTGCAGACTATCATCCTTGGGAGTTTAAGTGGCCCGAGAAGACAAAAGAGGTATATTTCCTACTTCAAGTTTTTCTTTTGCAATATTTCCTTCCTCTTATATTTGCTAAATTCGCAAAATCTTCAGATTGCCAAACTAAAGAAGATTTATAAAAGAAACCCGAAAGCGAATACCCTGACGATACTCCGATCAATCACGGATGAAGTAAGAAATATCTTCCTTTGTTTTCTTAAACAATATTGTTGCCTCTGTTTCTTACTTTCATTCGTGTGCGAAGGTTGATGATGAAGAAACTGGAGCTGCGAAGAATAAAGGCAAGGGTAAAGCTACTGCTCGCAAGGAGAAATCTTCTGCTCCGTCTTCTAAGAAACGAAAAACTCAATCTTATTCTCATCCTAGTTCAAGTTCTGAATCTTCTGATGAAGGTGATAATGATATGAATACCTCCTTCGCAAAGGAGAATCAATCAGCTGAATCTCCTATGAAGCAGTTGTCCGACATTTTCTCAGACTCCCTACAAGGAATTGGAAATGCTCGCCTGTCTTCTGTTTGCGAGGCTCTCGCAAATGTGTGTGATGCTTCACTGCTAGAAGGCAATGATTCCTTCAAAGGAGTTTCTAGATCTGTGTCCCCTGGCTTTTTAAATGCGCTTAATTCCTTGGTATGTCCAAACTCATACTTTCCTTGCGACTTTTACTTCAAAGTATGTTTTAACAATCTCTTTACCTTTCTTTACAGGCTGGAAGGACTTCTTTCGTTGTTGCCTCAGATCTTGAGAGGAGATATAATATTCAATTGCAAAAGAATGCTCATCTCGCGACCTCTCACAAGAAGGATGAAGATGAAATTGCTGCTCTTCGCGAAAAAGTCCAACGATTGGAAACTGAATACTCTTCCCAGAAAGATAAGATTGCTACTCTTCAAAGTGCCAATCAACAACTTTATGGTATAAAATTCTTCTTTCTTTCCTATTTTTATTTTATCATTTGTGTGTTTTTACCTAACTTATCACTTTCGCAGACATATATAACCTCTCCGAAGAAGCCATTCTTCTCCGATCATTCCCTGAACCTATGGATGATAATGCTCTTCTAGCTCATCTCAATGAATCCTTAAGTAGTTTGTCAAACAAAGTTAACTCTCTTCCATTAAATGAACTTCAAACCAAGTATCGTCTCCTAGAGATTGAGCATAGATCTAGTTTAAACTTAGCCAACCAATTTAAACGAATGTATCTTGATTCTCAAAAGAAGATCAGTACTTTAAGAGAGAAAATTCATAGTCTTATAGATGATAAAGATCGTATTGCTAACAGAGGTGCCCAAGCATTAGCAAAATTTCAAAAATCTCTTCTCGAATTACAAATTGAACGGGATGAATACCTTCGTCAGAATGCCTTGCTTAATGATCGAGAGAATCAAGTTCGTTCTCTACTTGTCATAAATAATGATGATGAGTTTGCTTGGGCTGCGAAGGTTCTAGATAATTCCAGAAATAACTTAGGTGTCGATGTTAGTCTTCGCGCCGAGCAAACTACCTTGATTAAGGATATGATTTCTGACAGAGAAGGTTGTTTATTATTCTTCTTTATTCTTCTGCTATTTTCTTTTTGTATTATTACTATTAACTCATTTTCTCATGTTTTCAGAATCCGAGAAAAGATTTCAGACAAGGATTGGAGAGCTTGAATCTGAAAAAGAACAACTCGCAAAGGATCTCTCTCTTCGCGAGAACAGATATTCCAGGTTGAAAAAGCAATTCCAAACTACAGTGGCAAATTTCAACAATGATGCTGTTCGTTTTCGTAATCAAGCCATGGAGATAGTTTGTAATGATCATAACATTCCTCTATGCTCATATCCTTGTCTTGATGAAGAAATTCCCGAGAACCTGCCTGTCTCAGATGTTTCTGACAGTGAGGCTAGCGAAGAAGATGGATCTGACGACGAGAGTGATATCAGCGAAGAATCAGACAAAGAGGAAGAATCAACAAAGAAATAACTTCTTTTTCTTCTTTCGCCTCTTGCAACATCTGTATATATATGTATATTTTTTTAATTTTCCATTTTTGTAACTCCTTAATGCAAATTTCTTCATTATTGAATATGAATTCAATTTTTGTTTCCTTTGTTTGCATATATCAATCAAACAATCCTTCCTTGTAATACAACTTTACATTTGTCTCTATTGTTTTGGAAAAATCCATTGTTTGTAGTAGTTTTTGATCTTTGTTGATGAAGGAACAAGCGAAAGAATACTTTTCTTGAAAAGTACGTACTTGCCTCTATTCTTTTGCGAAGTTCCAAAATTTTGCGAAATAAATAAGAAGTATTAACCCTTGAAGTATAAGAAGTACTTAATCCTCTATCCATAAAGTATAATCAATCTTGCAAGATTGTTTGCTCTCTCTCTTTTTTTTTTTTTTTTTTTTTTTTTTTTTTTTTTTTTTGAAATTGTAATTTATTATTGCGACAAGACCGCAGGATATCTTCATAAATGAAGAAGTATATTGATCTTGCCTTAACATTATTTGTGTGGTCTTATTTTGCCTTCCTAAGTAAAGGTCTTATTTCGCCACCCCTCGTTGCGACAAGATCGCAGGACGTCCTTACACTTTCATGTAATGACCCATTGATCTTGTCTTATCTTTTCTTAAGTATTTTTGCCTCTGCAGGATATTTTATTTGCGTCAATATGACAGGACTAATTATTCTTGCGAATGTATAGTCCCATGACATTGTTGTCTTTGCGACGAAATCGCAGGACGTATGTACATTTTCATGTAAAGACCCATTGATCTCGTCTTATCCTCGCGTTAGTATTATTGCCTCTGCAGGATCATTGCACAAATACGACAAGTCTAAATTTTCTTGCGAAAATAAAGCCTTATGACATTTGCGTCTTTTGACACTTATCATCTCCCTAATGGAGGGTGCCGCCCTTATCTTCTCCCTGGTTGCCCCTTCAAGGAGGCGAGCATCGGCCATACAAGGCTAGCTCCTCCCATCCGGTCTTAACAACAACCAGTTGTTTTCGCAGCCTCTTATCCCTTATATCTATAGGGCTTATGGTTACGAGACTGCACCCTAAGTGGAGTTTTCTTCGGGCCGAGTGCAGTATACGCCAAGACTTGCCAAGAATGGCCGAGACACTTCAAATGTCCCAGGAACCCTTGGCTCAACCGTGTACCTCGGCGCCTTGATCATATACTGACTCCTTAGAAAAGACCCTCGGTCGTCCAACCAGGGTATAACCTTATATATAGTTGGAAATCCAAGGTATCTCTCCCGGATAGGCTTTCATGAGCCCCAAATCTCCATGACTTAGGTTCCAGGAGCAGTGTAACCTTTTCCCTGAGCCATGTCAAGAGATACCCCCTTATATGACGCACTTTAGGTCTTACATTTGCCTCTTGCGAAATGTCATTCGCGGACTAGGGTGTACGCCATAAAGGTTTGTCCCATTCACTCACTCATTCATTTTTGTTAATTCATTCAATCATTCAATTTTGATTATCTTTAATCATTTTCATTACAAAATCTTGTTATTTTGTTTGCGAAGCTTTCGCACAATCTTGCTTTGTTATAATCTCAGTTCATTCATTCATATATTCTTGATGGCGAGATTCTCGCATATCACTTCTTCAATTATTATCTCTTTCTCTAGCTCTTGACATGTCTTTGTCGGTTATTCACTTCTTACTTCTTTTGCTCATGCTACTCTCTTCTTCTGCATCATTCAAACCTCTTAATGATCCCTTTTCAGCATAACTTCCATCTGGTTTTATATACTCACTTCGCAATGTATCTTCTATTCTTGTATTTATTGCGTCCACCATTAACCTTTCTCTTCTTTGTTCATCTCTTACATTTTGCTTCCAACCCTTCCTTTTCGCAGCTCTCTCCTCGCAACTTTCTACATCAACCTCATAACATTTTTGTCCTTCCATCCAATCTCCTTTTATGATTCCAACACCACTAGGATGGGGAAATTTTATACATTGGTGATATGTTGATGCTACACCCAAGATTTCGTGCAACCATGGCCGCCCTATCAATGCATTATAAGGAGATTCTACATCCACTACACAGAACAAAATGTCAGTTTATAAGCCTTGCAAGGGTATTCTCATATGTACTTCTCCTTTTGGCTTGTTCGCGGTACCATTGAAACCATATATCTTATATGTCGAGGGTATCAATTCTTCATCCTTTCCTCCCATGGTTCTATAAGTATGGTAGAAAAGGATATTTACTGAACTCCCTGTATCGATTAAAATTCTATTGATCGCCCAAGAATTTTCTGCTTCATCGTCTTCGCCATCAACAGGTTTTGGATTAATTTCCAACTTTACGACCAATGGGATATCATGCATCTCTCTTCCTTAAGGTATATCTTCTGCTGGAAAAGGAGATGATCTGCATTTGCCATTCTTGTAGCTGCGACGCCTTCGCAATATTCATTACTTCTCTATTATCAATATCCCTCGCAAAGACCCTACTGAGAACATTGTCATGAAAATCTTCAATTGTTCGAAACGAATGTACTATGGAGTTGCAAAACAAATTTTTGGCCTTCGCTCCAACTTCTATTACAAATGTTTCTTTCCCTTTTGCTGAGTTTGTCCTGTGCATTTCTGGTGGTGGTGGTAACGGTTGAACTTTCTCTTCACTTTTTAGAAAATGATTTAATTTTCCTTGGTCAATCATTCTGAGGATGATTCTTTTCAGATTTCTGCAGTCATTTGTTAGGTGTCCATGAAATCGGTGGTAAGAACAGAATTCGTGACTCTATCACCAGGTGGCGGTTCATGCCCTAAATTCCATGGTGGTGGGACGTCCTCCGTTAAGAGCATGGCTTCCCAAATTTTTTCCACACTAGAATTTAATGGTGGCATTTTGATTTCTTCCCACACTACTCTGTGACCTCGCTGCTTTCCCTGATAATTCTGCCTTCGACCTCCATAAGTTTCTTGCGGATTATCAAGTCTTTGAATTTTGTTATTGCCGCCACGGTTGTAGTAGTTTCTTTCTCTTTCAAATTCTTCCTGATCTTGGCTCCCCATAGCTACTATCTTTGGCTGTCCGTCATCTATTGTCCTTTCTTGCTGCCCTTGCGAGGTGCTCGCCACTCTATGTATTAATTTGGGTAATAAATTTGCATTCGCAGCACTTGAATTTGTATTTGCAACTGGGTATGATTCCATCTCATTTTGTTTCTCCTCCAAAGCAATATATTCCTCTTGAAGTTCTCGCAACTCAGCCATGGTAATTGTATTCTTGACCCTAAAGATCTGAATATATAACAAATTGGTTGCGAACATAGCATTAATAAATGATAGAATGAGATATCTTTTATCTACCCTTCCAGCCATTTCGCTACACATTGACTTCCACCTCATAGTTAAATGCTTTAAACTTTCGCCAATTCTTTGTTTCAACCCAAATACATCTTCAATTCCTGGTCGCGAAGAGTTGTTGCTTATATATGCCCCTAAGAATATAACTTGTAAGTGGTTGAATGATGTGATTGTGTTTCTTGGTAAACCCTCAAACCCTTTCAGTGCTTCTCCTGTTAAACTTGACGCAAAGTACTTGCATAATATGGCATCATGATTCTCCCATTGTAACATACATCGTACGTAAGCTTTGATGTGTTGTACTTCGCAAGTTGTCCCATCAAAAATCCTGGTTAATGAAGGTAAATTGCACTTTGGTGGTATTCCTCCTAACTGCACTTCTAATGTAAAAGGAGTTTTCGCAGCCTCTTCGATGGCCTCATCCAATTGTCTTCTTCCTCCTCCCCTTCTACTACTATTCATCATTTCTCTCATCTCTGCCAATTCTCTCAAGATTTGCTCATTTACATCAGAGTTCGAATCTATTGGTCTTTTTAATTCTTTCTCTTTCCTTCTGCGTTCATGTCTGTTTTGATTTTCTTGTTCATCATCCTCTCCTCTTCTTTCTCTGCGAGATTCTCCTTCATCTCCCTCACGAATTTGTATACCATTATATCTATCATTTTCTCTTCTTGGTTGTCTATCAGTTCTCCTTTGTATTCTTTCATATTCTTCATTGATATTCCCATTGTTCCGATTTTGGTCTCGCCTTCTTTCTCGATTATCATGATTATTCTGCCGGATTGCTTCTTCCAATTCTTGATTTTCTATTTCTGCTCTTACTCTTTCCCTCTCGCGAGCTAAACGTGCTTGTTCAACATAATGCCTCTCAATGTCATCTTCAATCTCTTTTTGCCTTCTCAAAGCTTCTCTCCCATACAATATTCTTCTCCCTTCATCAACTGGATTATTCTGCTCCTGAAGTCGCCTATCTCCTTGATTTTCCCCATTCTGCTCATTTTGAAAACCCTCCGGATGCAAAATATAACGATCTTCCATTTCTTCTCTTCTCTCGCCACGTTCCATGTTTGGATTTTGTATTTCTTCTTGGTTTTCTTCCTCAGTATTTCCTGTAAGTAACATTCTCCTTCTTTCCTCCCTAATTGATCTTGAGCTGGATCTTGTAGTACTTCTTGATCTTCTATTTTGCAACCTGATGTTTTCCATCCTCAGCTCATGATTTTGTCTTGTTAAATTTGCTCGTTCTTCTGCTTCTAATCGTCTTTCTTCATGTATCGTTTGTCTCAATGCCTCTAATGCTGCGATCTCTTCATTTCCCTGGATTGTTTCTCCATTTATTCCTCGACCTCTCTCTCTTTGTTCATTGTCTACCAATTGTTGCTCTTCTTCCCTTTCATTCTCAGAATCTGATCTCCAAGTGTGTACACTTACTCTATCATAATCCATAGTTGTATTTGCAACCGGTTGAATTGGCGATTGAATTTGATTTTCTTCATCATTCTTCATGTTCATCCTTGATGATTCTCCCATTTCATTTCTCCTTTCACCGGCAAGTCTCCCACTTCTTCTCACGATTGTTGGTTGTTCTGGTACATTTCTCCTTCTAGCCATTTCTTTCTTTTGGTAAACTGTTAAAAATTATATCAAATTTCTTTTCTACTACTCCAAATTCTCCCTGTTTCTAGCGCATATGTAGTTGCAGGAAATCCCACACTACACCCTCACTGGAATTACTACAACTAACTCATTTGAAAAATTAATAACAATGAATCTTTATTGATTAATCTTGAAATATTTACAAAGGGAGATAGAACAGAACTTAGAAATTACAATCACTCAAAGTCTCTCTCCTAATGACTTGTTTTTCTCCTCCAAAAAGAACTCCCCCTTATAACAGACTTATTCAGCCCTTTATATAGGGTCATATACAGTGGATGACAGCTAAGCTGTCCTTTATTTTCGGGAATGACACGCGAAGTGTCGCAAGTATATAAGTATTCATCCTCGCGACACTCCTTAGCCTTCGCAAGATCTTCACACCTTCCTCGTGTTCTGACTGTCGTCATCCATTACGTCATTTATTTACTTCCTTGCGACTCCTTCGCGACGCTGTCGTTTATTAATCTCGCGAAGTATTGAGATTGCGATATTTTGATCTTACACTCTTCTTGCCCGCCTTAGGAAAACAAAACCAAACGCGAACCTAAGCCTAAAATTTTGAATAGAACGAGACCGATAGGGTAACGAGCTTAATAGGAAAGTCGTTCGAAAAATATTGGTTACTCTATTAAGCATACTTCGAAGTTCATGATGGTATCTGTGAGTTGAATGCGTGACTGCGCCGCCTTGTAATGCGGTGAGGCCTTGGGTATCAAAGCTCCACGCAGCTTCCCTCGTCTCTATTCAACTTACTTAAACTCGGATTAATTCCGAGAGAGGGTTTGCTCGCATTGTAACGAATTCCCTTTCGAAGGATTAAAATCTAGTCTAGAAAACAATCTAAGTGGAGCCATCATGCTTTTTGTTTGCTAAAAATCAGTAGGTTTGTTGTGGTTGTGTCAGCCTTGTTTGTGTTTGTGTAGAATTCCCTTGCAGTTAGGATGTCAAACTGGTATTATAACATCCAATACAATGATTATCCAATTGAAAAATATGGACATTACTCTTTTTATGACCATAGTGTGAATAGTGGCTGGGAACGCAATCTTTTGAAGGTTATGGGTCATACCATGGTAAGCCCAATTACTATCCACACGAGCATCGGTCATTCGAGCAAGAAGATTATAGTACTAGTTCTTCGTCTCTAGAGGATACAATCAAATTATTGAAAAGTAGTCCTTTTTATGATCCTTCTGTTCCTACTCCTTCTTTAGAAGTCTGTAGAAGAGTCCCTCAGGGATTTAGCTAAAACGACACGTAAGTTAGCTGAGATGAATGGTATAGTTATAGACGAAAGAACTACAATAATGAATGAACTTTATTTGAAAGAGACCCTTGAGAGGATAGCTGAGTCGACACGTAGACTTGAGTTAGAGACGAACGAAAGTATTGCTCAAAATAACTGGAATTGCCAATATAGTGTATCCAATAATACCCTTGAGAATGAAGATAGTTATTCGCATAATTAAGATGACGAGGTTAGAATTGGTAACACTACTTGTTTAGATGAGGTTCGATCATTTTCATGTTATTATAGTGATGATCATGATGTGGAAAGTGTTGGTGAAGAATCGGAAGTTTTTAGGCATAATGATCAGGAATTTGTTTCTCCAATTGAGCTTTATAATGATAGTACTATTTCTGGTTCAAATCCCAATAATTTTAATGATTATTCACCTATTCGAAAGGACGAGGATTTGACTAGAGATGCCACCGTTTTAGACGATGTAGTTCATGATCCTTTAGCCTGCAATATGTTGGATAATCCATTATTTGATGTGCCTATAAGTGAATCAGAGGAAGTAACTATGATTAACACCTTAGTTAACGGGCCTTTACTATAAACTTTCGCTGATAATCCTTTATATGATTGTGATGATGGTTTAGAGGAAAGAGTTTACCCTGAGAATACTGTTTTAGAGTATAGTGATTTAGAAACACTAGTCTTAGAAGACGATAAACTCGTAAAGATGAGTAAGGATGCATTACCTGATAATAACTTAGAAGAATCAATTGACCATTTTCAGGATTCTGATGTTCTAGAAATTAGGGAATTGTGACTAGTCTATCTAGAGACACTGAAAACTCTAAGTTTGGGGGTGATTATCACTCTCCTAGTGCCTTACCTTTAACTCTCGAGAAAGTCCCCTCACTTAGGACTGGACATCCGTGCCTCAACCATCTTACAAGATTATCTTCATACACTTTTTCCGAACCTAGTTGTGTCCATAAAGAAGTTCGGTTGTTTAGAAACCCATCCTCCGGTTGATGTGGTTAACCCAGGCTATGATACCACGATTGACTTTGTTTTCCCACCAAAAACCTTCATTCCAATTGTGGGAACGTATAAGTTTCAGATGTGTCAATTATTAAGTTTTGAGACTAAACCTATTTACTTTAGGATTTTAGGGTCGACACATTTGCTTAAGGAAGACCACCAATCTTAATGTGGTTAGCTGTGTAAGTCAAAGCTGATTCACTTAGAGGATCCTCAATTATTCAGGTCATTATTATGTGCTTCTAAGTTTTTATTTGAGTTTTTCCAGACTCTAGAACCTGAACATTCGTATCTAACTCATGAGGAAACGCAACCCATGAAAATATGTTATCTAGACCCTTTTATAAAGCCCGAACCCGAACCACAACTAGATGTAGTGTCTTAAAAATAGATAAGGGTGTGTTGGATATCTTCTGGTCTGCATTGCAGTCTCCTCTTCTCGTGGTTAGCACTTTTTGATCCAGATGACCCCTTGATTATTAAATTGCTTGATTTATGATTCTTCGAGGTGACTAATCTCTTCCAATGTCTGGGTCAAGACTTTAAACTTAGCACTTCTTGGGAGGTAACCCAATATTCATGCGACACTGTAATATCTTTCCTTATCTCTTTTCTTCAAGTGGTAACGGTTTCTCCTTGTTCATGTTTTTAATTTCATCTTTAGAACATTGAGGACAATGTTAGATTTAAGTTTGGGGTATGGGAGAAACTTTTTAGTTGCGATAAATAAAACTCGAGCCTAAAAATTTATGTTTATTAAGGATGGCACTAACCAATCTAAGTGGATGGAAGCATCTTGGTTATAGGAGTTGATGAACCAATCTGATTAGATGGAAACATCTAGAAGAGTCTATTCATAAAAGCACAGAGCTCAGGTGTTAGAAAATAAAACATGGTAGTTTCGCCATATCCTCGTGATGGAAACATCGAAAAAATCCTGATCACTTCTTTTTTTCTTTTTACCATTGCTAGGGTGAAATAGAATGGCTGAGCTACAAAAAAAAAAAAAAAAAAAAAAAAAAAAAATTGAGACCAGACCATCAGACCAAACGGAATAAATTCAATAAAGTCGACCACTGGTGCCCTTGTATATGCCAGCGGAGTTGACCGAGAGTTAGGATTATCGACCACTTTGGTTCCCTTGTATATGCCGGTGTATTGATATTAGTCCGGACAAGTATCTCAGTCCATTAGGATAGGTTCACCTTAGTCAACATCATCCACGTTTTCTCTACATCCATGTTCTTAATCTATCCATGTGATTGGTTGACTCAGTTTTATGATGTCTGAAACTATACGAGTAGAGCTCTGTCACTTTATATGAATTTTAGTATGCTTGAGTGCAAACTCGTGTACAACAATTGGAATTTCGCATCAGGGTTCTTCCTCCTGTAGTCAATGAGAGTATGCCAACCAAGGAGATTCTTTAGTGCCGTCCAAGGTTCTGCGTAGATAGCAAGGGTCTGAAGTAAAGTTTTTGTGGGTACACCTCTTGTAAACCCTCCGGAGACAACACTCCGCTGCTAGGGCCACCTAGCGGTTTAACGGCTTCTTTGCCACGTGCTAAGTGTAGTCATTTTATTTTCTAGAATAAATTTGCTTGAGGACTAGCAAATAATAAGTTTGGGGGTATTTGATAGACACATTTTTGTGTCTAATTTGATCTCAATACTATTGTTTATGGGTGAAAACTATTCCTACAGAACTTGGTAATTTGGGGTATGGATGAGGAATGAATCTAAACCTTAAACAAATGTACTGCGCGGTGAGTGCTTGTAGATTCGAGAGATCAATCTGTGCAAGTCCGGCCTAAACCAAGAAATGGTCGTTCCGGACTTGTTTCGGACACAAAGTGAAGGAGATGGGGTTAATCTTAGGGAGGGAAGCGAAGAAGGTGTTGAGATTGTGAAGGTGTAGACTTGCTTATGACTTGCAACAGGAAAGTGAACAAGCTTACGATTGGTATAAGCAGGCTCTGGATGTTTTCTTGTTGTTTTCATCTGTTATTTGGAAATAGGGCGGAGAACCTATCTATACAAGTCATTGAGCCTTATTCACGTCTCTCGTGGGAAGTGGAGGAAGTGGAGTGATGGAGTAGTAGAGTTGTATGTCGGTACTACACGAGTCTTGCCCACTTTTCCTATTCATCTCTAACCGTCCATGACTTCCTAACACGTTCTTGTGATGGCACGTTGCACGCTACACGCCGTAAACCGCCGGACCAATACCCCGCATGTATCCCCCAGTTTGTGACATGATTGACGTCCGGAATGTGTGGATTGTGGATCCACGAAAGATAGCATGTAATCTTTGAATTGAATAACTGCGTTATTCGGGAAGTCGATACTTGTGAAGTATCGTGTGTATTATATGCAGTGCATCGCATCATGGTGTGGTAAAGTGATGGGTAATGACGCCTCACCGACCAATTAACTCCCGACTGGGTTGTATAACCAAGTGGTGAAGTTGACGGATGAGATGATCTTTGAGACACTCATCTGCGGACCGTTGATGAAGTTAGGGTTTTGAAGAGGTGCGCAGGCATCACTCTTCAGCTTGGTCGAAACCAAGCATGGGATACAATTTTGGCCTAGCCGACCGTACATGCGTGTAGATGGCATGATGGTGTAGGCGCCTGTACCCCATTACCTCACGAAAGTATGATCTGGGTCACTCAATTCATCCGGTGAAATCGAGTGGTCGAGATCAATTTGCGATAGAAAACTAGTGCCGCAAGGGCCGCACGTCACTCCCACTTCAGGCACACGTTCCAAGACGACCAATCTTGGTCGGTCTTGGCCGATTGGCCTGGTGTGAAGGTGGTAGGCTGGTATTCACGCCTTTACCTGAATATCCCATAAAAACGTGATCTGAGCCATCCAAATCGTCCGACGAAGTTGAGCGGTCGAGATCAGTTTGTGGTTTGGGAGGTGTGGCCACGCTAGTTTGGGCGTGCATTTTGGATTAGCCAGGCATGGTATGCCTTGGCCGATCGGGCGAGGGGATAGATGGGCCCACGGTGGTCATGTTGGTATGACCGGACCTGCTTAATCTAATCTTGGACCCTCCATTCGTGCCGGAGAAGATGGACGCTCGTGATGCTCAAAACCCTAATTTTGGGTTTCAAGGCCATGCGTCACCCCTTGTTTGGGCGCACGAATTTGTTACGACCAAGCATGGTTGGTCTTGACCGGTTGGTCAAGTGTGTAGGCGGGCCTACGGTGATTGTGTTGACATGCTCTGGCCCTTTGAATCTACATCTACACCCTCCATCTATACCTACGAAGATGGATGGTTGAGACTGTTTTGCGACACATGTAATATGCCGCAAACCCTAATTTAGGGTTTTCCGTCCATACTTGCTCTGGTATGGACGTTTTTGGCAAGCTAGGCCAATGGCCGACCGTGCGGGTTCCGCACTGGTTCGGCAGTGGATATTCCATACCTGCTTGGGGGTGATAGAATTGATCCGGGTCATCCAATCATGCTTGTGGAGTTGGATGATGCGATCATATCCGGGATCGATACGCTCAGTCCAGGATGCTCAATCGGGCTAGTATAACACACCGAGAGGGGCTCAATCTGGCTAGTATAACACACCGAGAGTCACCTGTACGGGTATTTCGTACATGGTTTCATTATAGTGCTTGGAGGTTCGTGTTACTCTGTAAGAGTAACACTCAGTCGTCATGCCACACTGATAATGAGTACAGGAAATACAAGGCTGATTAGAAATTCACAGGATGGGATTGTTGCCACATGCTCCAACCTGGAGGAATTTCATGTATTCACAGAATGGGATTATTGCCACATGCTCCATCCTTGGTGAATTAAGTGAGGGAGTATCCAACACTTATTAATGGCTTTATCTTTTACAAGATGTCGGCGCATAATTTTTTCTGGTTTTTTTTTACAAATTTAACCTTAAACAAAAATCCAACATCAACAACTGTATATTGTTGGCACTCGATTTTGTACTTATTATGGTGTTTTATGTGTGTGTGTAGGTATTTTTGGGGAATAAATATTTTTGGAAAATTAGGCTCGAAAAATTATGCGGAGCACCCCCGAAGGACATTTGCTATGCGGACTCCCAATTTTGGATAAGGGGTACCTCATTTGATAAGGGGTACACTAATTGCTATCGGCACCCCATCACAGGATAAGGGGTACTTCATCCTCTCCGTTTTAAAGTTGAAATTTGGCGGGAAAAGATAAAAAGGGCTATGGCAGATTTTGGTTCGAGTTTTGGACGTGCTAGAGGGAGACTCAATGGCTGAGATTGGTGGGGATGACTTGAATGAACCTAACAGGCTTGGTATGGGTCTTTGTTTCGATTGAATTTGGCTAGAAGACCCGTGTTGAAGTGAAGCAGCAAAGAGATGGAGGTGTGCTCGGGATTCTGTTGGATGTGTTTTGGAAGGTTGGAGCGAGTCTATTGCATTGTCGTATCTTTCTGGAACGTGTTTCAATCAAACTGGAGTGTGTCAGATGTATAAGAACGCATGAAGAATTAAATCAGGGAAGAAATTCCCGTATCTTGCATGGATATATTCTTGATTAACTGCTGGATATATGGGAGTTATGAGGGTTTGTTCTCGGGCCAAATGAATATATATAGGTCTATGGGATCACAGAGGGGGTTTATGGAGTGATAGGGGCTAGAACAGAGACGAGAGAATCAAGAAAATCAAAGTTGCAGAGAAAACAGTTCTGCTGCTGAAGAACACCAAGAACAGACGCTTCAAGACAGTCGTTAAATAACATGATCGTTATTACTCAACTTTGTAATGATTTTATCGGCGACATAGAAACAAAGTGTTTGCAAGACACTTTATCATTATCGTTCTCTGTAACAGTTGATTAGCAACATTTATTTCCGTTGCAATTTTCTGTTTCATTATATTTTCACCTCTTGTAAACACTTTTGAGCAATGAAAAATTCTTTTGAGCGTGTTTCCAACATGAGGAGCTAAACCCTATCGCCTAGGACGACGGAGGAAGCTAAATTTCATGAATGTGGTAATTCTATTAATTCTTTTTATGACTATTTGCACTGTTATTTAATTGAATTATGATTGTCATTGAATGGTTGTGATTTCAATTGATGGGTCATGCTTAGCATAAATGTTTTGATGTCCCATGCTTTAGATTTACATCCATTACTTTCGAAACCTACATTAGGCAATGAATTAGAGTCAATGAAACTTTATCTTATGAGCTATTATCGTTTAGAATTGATTTTTGAACTGCATAAAATTGAAGTCTGGTGGAATCCCGAGTCTCAGCACATCTCTTCATCCTGTGACAATATTTGTATATATTTTTATTTTATTTTCTTTTATTAATTCTTAAAATCAATCTCATCAAGTCCGAGTGAACGATCACCCTTCTTACTACAACATCATTGAAAATAACCATCATGTATCCAAACAACACCACAATCGGAAGGGAATTGTGCACCTTCACTTTCGAATACTAATAATCGGTAGGTTTATTTGTTATGTTCCTTCCGACTATTCTATGTAAAAAAACTTTGTTTTCTGGAACCAAACAACACCATAATCGGAAGGTAATTGTGCACCTTGGCTTCCGAATATTATTAATCAGTAGTTTTAGGTTTTGTTAATTTCCGATTATTCTACCAAAAAACAACTATGGTTTCTGGAACCAAACAACACCATAATCGGAAGGTAATTGTTCACCTTGACTTCCGAATAAACTTAATCGGTAGGTTTAGTTTTTGTTAATATCCGATATTCTGTGTGAAAGAACTTATGTTTCCTGGAACCAAATAACACCATAATCGGAAACAAAGTTGACACATAAGATAACCGAATATATTAATCGGTAGTTTGTTTAACAAAATACGCTTCCGTTTATTTATAATCGACAAGGTTTTATATTAATATTCCTCTGATTACATCCATTACATAAAGTTCAAACGACCTTAACCTTACAATTTCGTCAAAAGCACCTAAATCCATACTCCTAATTGACCCTAAAAGTATTAAATAAGATCATAACGTCCAAAAACCACTGAGATTGTCCTTCTTGATCTTGTAACATCCTTCATGTTCAAATCGTTTCCCGTAGAGGTCCATATACCGACTATCAGCAAGATTTCTCTGAAATTACGAATGAGTAACAAGTTAGTACTAACTTATGTTAATGTGAGTCGGAGTTATAAAGATACTTACTCGTTTTTCATACGTCCACCAAGAAAAAGCGTCCCTAACAAATCTTTCTTCATCTTCAAGTTTGTCAATCTCCTTGTCGACCGCCTTCTTTCTCATCTTAATGTCATTGGATGATCTTCGAATTCGATTACCATCTAACGCCTCAAATACCATTAGAATATGGTTCCATAAGCGCTCTTCGGATTCCGTTTGTGGAGCTTGTGAACACGCTCATGAGCAAATTACCACAACCCACGCTCTATAAATAGCACAATCTTCTTCTTCGGCAAAAGCAATATCCATGTTTTTGGTTTTAAAATTAGAATCGAAGAGAGGAAAGAGTTTGGTGCAATTGGGGTGATAGATATGAGTTTCTTTATATAGGTTTAGGTTCCAACGGCTCTTTTTCGTTTTCCCAAAAACTCCAACGGCTATTTCTGAAATTTGGTTTAAAATGGCAGGCTAATTTGACGAAGGTTGAATGTGGAGAAACCAATACTCGGTAGGTAATTTAGTTATAATATCTACCGATTATGGTAGCTTTCAAAATTTGAATTTAGGGCAACCTATAATCGGTAGGTTGTGGAACCTATTAGCCTTTCGATTATGGCTACATCCAAATCACGAACCACATGGTTATGCCTGACTCTGTACACTCAAAACCTATGGAATTTGGCAAGGGTTCGATCTGGGGCTCCTTACAATAGGTAGGTTGTTAAGTTTGATATATTACCGATTATGGTAGATTTCAAAATTCATCACATGAAGGATTTTAGAAAAAAATCATTCTGGGGAAACCTATAATCGGTAGGTTGTGGAACCAATTTGGCATACGATTATGGCTACATACAAATCACGAACCACATGGTCATGCCTGGCTCTGTACACTCAAAACCTATGGAATTTGGCAAGGGTTCGATCTGGGGCTCCTTACAATCGGTAGGTTGTTAAGTTTGATATATTACCATTTATGGTAGATTTCAAAATTCATCACATGAAGGATTTTAGAAAAAACTCATTTTGGGGCAACCTATAATCGGTAGGTTGTGGAACAAATTTGGCATACGATTATGGCTACATCCAAATCACGAACCACATGGTCATGTCTGGCTCTGTACACTCAAAACCTATGGAATTTGGCAAGGGTTCGATCCAGGGGCTCCTTATAATCGGTAGGTTGTCAAGTTGTTAACTCTACCGATTATGGTATATTTCCAAATTCATCACATGAAGGATTTTAGAAAAAACTCATTTTGGGGCAACCCATAATCGGATGGTTTGGTAATATATTTAACTCCCGATTCTTATTTGCATCCAAAACACGAACCAAGTGGTTATGGTGGTCGTGTACACTCAAAACCTATGAAATATGGCAAAGGTTGGATATGGGCTCGTTATAATCGGTGGGTTATATAATTTTATACCCTACCGATTATGGTAGATTTCAAAATTCATTACGTGAAGAATTTTAGAAAAAACTCATTTTGGGGCAACTTATAATCGGTAGTTTATGTAACATATTATGCTTCCGATTATGGCTACATCCACAGCTCGAGCCAAGTGGTTATGGTTGGCTCTGCACCCCTCAAAACCTATGGAATTTTGACCAAGATTGAATATGGGGCTCCTTATAATCGGTAGTCTTACAAGTTGGATAAGCTACCGATTATAAAATGGATTATTAGCCGAAGTATCTACACCATAATCGGTAGGTATAATTTCAATTTAACCTACCGATTCACCTTTAACCTACCGATTATGGTGTTGGCTATCGATTATATAAGGGCATGTTGGCCATTTCGAAAAATCGAAGATAAGGGGTAGCTTATATTTACGTTTGGGTGACCTTTTTTTGTCTTTTAGTGTCGCCCCTAATTCTTTTGGGATCGCCCCTAAAAATGCCAGGTTAAAATACATAGAACAACACCTGATATAATAACTAAGTATCAAGGGATCATCGATCAAAAAAAAAATGAAATAACACATAACACACATATTTTAATGTGATTAAGTCATCATCGACTTGCTCTATAAATAAAAATCTCCGAATAGTAAAACACTACTGAACACCAGACTGATTGTATTGAGATGAAGTGCAGAGGAAACTAGCGTGTCGGATGCATGTGAAGATGAGGTATTACCTAGTGGGCTGATGCCGTGCCTCGTGTCCTGGGCCATTTGTTTTGTTTATTCTACATGGTGACAGTGTATAGGCATTAGGGTTCAGTAAGATTTTCTCATTTACAGAAACCACAGCGAACACTAGTTACGGCGGCACATAGCTGAAATCCTGCTCTGCCTTCCTCCATTGACCATCTTCTTCTTCATTCTCAAGACCACCACCACCACCATCACCACTAAATCAATGGGTTATAAGTGGAATTTGGGTTTTGTGTCTCATATACCATGGAAGGAAAATGGTTTGATTTTGATGTTTGGAATGGGCGGACTCGGAAACGGGGTTTTCACAAACTGTTGGGCAAGTTCAGGAGAATCAACAAATTGAGACGATCAACCAATCTCCGTGTGAATCTAAGTTTAGATCTAAACGAAAAAGAATGAAGAGATCCAATACCTCTTGATTCTCCCTCCTCTCGTTAGTAAGTTTCTATTTTTCTCATTTTTATTGATTTTTGTCTATATTTCAGCCGTTTCTGATTATTTCCAATGAGTATTGTTAAAATTGATTTATTACACCGAATTTGCGTATGTAATTTACCTTGTTTAAATTTAGAAGTTCTTGCTAATATATTGGTTTTAGAATGATATATTGATTTTCTGTGCAAAAATTGTTTTGGTTATGAATGATATATTGGTTGTGTATGGTATTCTCACATAGACACACAACACTCATGCTTGTGAATGTGATCATATGGAATACGAATTAAACATTCTCTTCCAGTTTCATCTGGCAAACCTGGAATTTTTTCCATCCGGTCAAAACTGAATCTCGTTTTTTATTGATTGAAATTTAAGAAGAAGATATAAAATTACTGCTAGGTATACTTTAGTCACTCTTAGGACAGCTGATAGGATTAACATTTTGATTTAAAGCACTATCAATGAATACTTTATTTGAGCTTTGGGTTTCAAGTATATGATTTCTTAGATACAAGCATGACAACACGTTCTTTAGGTTGTACTTAGTGTAAGATTAGCCTACTTTTGGATGCAACTGGATTTCCAATTAAAGTTGTTTGCTCTGGTTGCCCGCAGTTAGCTCACTGTTTTGTTTGATTATGTACTTCTATCATGAAAACTATTTATCTTCATGAAATTGTTCCACGAGCATAAAGTATACCATGACTTTTATTAGTGCAGATTTGCATACAAACATAGATGCAATAGCTTCAAAAAAATAATAGCATATCTGATGAATCTCGATGATTATGATTTTTGTAGAGAGCAAAGGCTCAAGTCAGCTGAGGTGAACCATTGTGATACCGAGAATGAATTATACATTGATTACCCTTATAGTTCAGAGGGCGAGAGTATCCCAAGCGACGCCGAAGGTGAATCTGGGGAAATCCCATCCATGAAACCTAGAAAGCTACTCTTTGAAGATGGAACAGCGGGATGCAGTTCAAATGTGTGCTTCAGGTGTGGAGGACAAGGATAGTGATGACGTTAAAGTTGAATGGGTAGAAAGGTGTATAAGGACCTATATAAATGGCCGCAATAGAACTAAGGCTAGGAATATGATTATGAGTGACCATAATATCAGGGTAAAATACTCGATTGCATGCCGTGCAAGGGTTAGATGCCTTGAAGACATTCATGGATCTTTTGAAGAAAGCTTCAGGTACTTTGACTGACTTGTATTTATGAGTGTGTGTTAAATTTCCATCGTATTCATCTAAATTTTAGTTTGTTCAGTTGATTCCTATGAATATTATGTTTATTAATATGTCTGTTCTTTTTTCAACAGGTGAATGACAGAGACAAAGAAGGATTTTATTCATGGTATGGTAAGAGTTGTAAGACCTACAATCTTATTTACCGTGGCAAGGATTTTAGGAAATTGTCTGAATAGATATTGGCATGCTATAAGTGACACGTTTGACAGTAGGTAGATGAGCCGGTGTAATGAGAACTTTATGAGGTTTGATTGTACTGATACTGATTCAGATTGGATCATGTGGAGTTAGAGCTATTAGACTTGGATTGAATCCTCCGATTTTCTTTTGTTGATGAAATTTGTTTGCTGTTTGCTTGGATTTATTGCTTCCATGATCTTGAAAATGATGAAACTGTTGAGAATTGATCATATGGAATACGAATTAAACATTCTCTTCCAGTTTCATCTGGTAAACCTGGAATTGTCTCCATCCGGTCAAAACTGAATTTTGTTTTTATTGATTAAAATTTAAGAAGAAACAAAATTACTGCTTGGTATAATTTAGTCACTCTTGAGACAGCTGATAGGATTAACATTTTGATTTAAAGCACTATCAATGAATACGTTAATTGAGCTTTGGGTTACAAGTATTTGTTTTTTTAGATACAAGCATGACAGCATGTCCTTTAGGTTGTACTTAGTGTAAGATTAGCTGACTTTTGGATGCAACTGGATTTCCAATTAAAGTTGTTTGCTCTGGTTGCCCGCAATTAGCACACTGTTTTGTTTGATTATATATTTGTATCATGAAAGCTATTTATCTTCATGAAATTGTTCTGCGGGAATAAACTATACCATGACTTTTATTATGTGCAGATTTGCATACAAACATAGATGCAATAGCTTCAAAATTCCTTACAGATGATTCTGCCTAAAGTTGTGATGAAAGTGACAATTCTTCCTAAAGTTGTGATGAAAGTGACATAGTGAGATCAAACTTTAGGGGAAAAGGCATAAAGACGGCTGAATGATTTGTAGAATTCATGATGACTTCTTCTCTCACTAGTAAGTCTTATTTTTCTCATTTTCATTGATTTTTGTCTAAATTAGCTGTTCACTTGATTCTTGTGAAATTGGTTCAAGTAAAGCTCAACTTACTTAATACACCAAGTCTGAGTATTTACCGGTGTAACTAGTTTGAACTCAATGTATACCACTTACTCTAGGAAGTTCATGATACTCCGGAACATAGTGTATAGGGATGTTGGATTCCTTCCTGCTACATATAATTGTGTTAGCAGATAGCGATGAGACAAAGATTTCTAGTGGTTTGTTCATTCTTATTACCTGGCTTTCTAATATCTTTATCCTGCTAATATACGTTCACCTAGACATTCTCGCCTCAACATGTTTCCTGCTGAAATGATTAGTTTCTCTTATGCTTTGGATTTGAAGAGATTATTGTGAAGAGTTGTCTACTTTACATTTCTTTACTCCTGAAAAGCTTCTCTTTTTGACTACTTTACTGTACATTCCGAAGGCTTATATTATAATGTTTTTGTTCTTTTGGTAGAAAGCTTATTTGTACTCTGAAGTTTCAAATTTTTGTGGAGCTTACTGAATAGGTCTAGTGGGGTTTTGTGGTTTGATATTTATGTATGAGTTTCGGTCACCCTGAAGGGAATTCTTGCAGAATGTGCAGTAGGTTTTATGATGTGGATGTTGATTTAGGTACAATTATTTAAGATGCTATGCTCATTGAGCTGAGCTCAACCCATTTTAAAATTATTGCCCGTAGTATGTCTGCATAAGATTGCCATCTTTTTCGTTGCTGAGATCAGCAGTATCGATTTTTTGCATTTTGATAAAAAATGCTTTATTCTTCCTGTAAAATACAATGGTCATGCTGGCCAGATAGAAACCTATATTTTATAGACACGTTCTGTACCTTAGTAGCTTTTTCTGTTTTATAAACAACACCTGTCAGTTCATTCACCAATTATTTTGTGAGGGAATGTTTATAGGAGAATCTCAAATGTATTGCTAGTGAGGTCATTAGCCACTACCATTTTTTATTATTTAAATGCAATTGAACTGAATTTGCTTCGAGTTTTGACCTCTTGTGCTCTTCCTCATTAAACATTTTAGGGGATGGTCAAATTGGGCACTGCAACCAGGGAAACAACATGTACCTATTTCCAGGGTTAGTTTCCTTTCACTCTTTCTGAAAGAATAATATCTTGTTCCTGGCCTCGCGTACCAACATATCACATATTTCATCATGCAGGATAGGTCTTGGTACACTCTTATCTGGATCTCGTATCGTCTCTGATGGCATGCTACAGGCTGCTGCTGAATGGTATCTTCGAAAACCTATTTTCTTGTCGAACTGGCACCTACCAAATTGATGCATGCTTGACCACTGTATTTTGATATTTTCGAACTTTTTGCATTTCCTTATGTGCAGCTTGGCCAGCATATATTACAGAGAAAGAGGTTCTCATAGGACAATTTTCCCTTGTGTTTCCAGGTAAATTATCAAATCCCACTTTGCTTCAAATAATACTGTCGATGCCGAATGCTGACCTAGTGGTACTTTGAATTGTATGAAATATGCAGCATCGGTGATATTACAACATAGGTAGCTGCAGCAGTTGTTAATGAAGCTATAAAAGAAGATTTAGCAGAAACCGTGATATGGATGCTGGAGAGCTCCAAAAACTAAGTCAGGTAATTATGTCCTTTGGAACTCCATACGCAACTGCTGAAGTATCGGGTGATTATTTGGGGTCTGGATGATATTTTTGTATGCAAGTGACCATTCAAGTTTGTTTTGGGACCATATCGGTAACTGTTGAACTAAATACGGTTTGTGGTGCAGGAGGAAATTTTAACGTATGTGGAGTCCTCAGTATCCAACTATGGTATACAAAAAGGATTGAGAATTCTGCATCTTTCTCTGAGTCTGTTGGTAGCCATGGTGGTATCTGTCAGCTCTTGTGTGAAGGAAGAGGTGGGGTAGGATGTTATCCCGGATTCGTCTTAAGACTCCATCATACAGAATGTTGCATCTTGTGATTGAAACTTACTTAACGTTGAGTTTCCATGTGCTGTGACAATATTTCATAATGACCCGGCAGTCAGTCCGTGCCTACGTCCTGTAAGCAGCTGGGATCACTTCATAAGAACTAAGATGAGTGAAAATAGGGCCTCAATTTTCTTCCGTGTAGATTAGTTTTTAATTTTTCTTCTTGTATATGCTTAAGGTATTCTTGCTAACGGCGTGTTTCCATGTACTAGATAGTCTTGGAAATCAGTAAACAAGGCAGTCATTCTTCATATTGAGATCTATTTTTCCATGAATTATTTGTTACTTGTTAAATTTTACCTGAGAGGGAGTTGCTGTGAACAAACTGGAAGTGGCAACCAAACCATCACAGTATACAAAGTTTTTACACCTTCTGGAAATGAAATGGTCACGATGGGAACTAACGTAACCATTTACAAATATAAGCAACAGCTGTGCAAGTAAATGGATCAAGTTGAAATTCGAGTTTGTTGATTGGTTCCTCCCAGGGAAATCATCCATTGCTGCCCTAAATGTTTATTGGTTCACACAAATAGCTTGATAAATCCTCGGCATGAACCAGCATTGTTCGGAAGAGGGTGACCGTGAAAAATGTTGGAAGAATGACTGCACCGGCAAAGTGAATGATTTTTTTTTTTTTGTATTTTATTGACAGCACATCCAGTACATAGCACACTTAACTGGACCAATTTTACATAACACACACAATGTAGCATAACTCATACTAGTAACAACTCACAGTAGTAACATAACTTAAAAAGTACTAATAAGGCAACATAGGCACTTTTGCATTTCCGGTCGTGATAACATCTTCAGGCAGCCTGTGAGCCGGAAATCTCAATGGACTTGACTTCAGGTTTCTTCTGTTCAACTTTAGGAACACACACAGTAAGAACTCCATTTTCCATTGTAGCTTTCACTTCCTCCATTTTGGCATTCTCAGGTAGTCTGAATCTCCTCAAGAACTTGCCGCTGGTCCGTTCAACTCTATGCCACTTAACATTCTTCTCTTCACTTTCTCTACTCCTTTCTCCACTTATCTGTAGCACTCTTCCTTCTTCCACTTCAACTTTCACTTCCTCTTTCTTAACACCAGGAAGATCAGCTCTGAAGACATGAGCTTCCGGGGTTTTTTCCAATCAATTGCTATTTGTGATGTCTCCCTTGCAGCATCAGAACCACCTTGGCGGCTACTCAGAGCACCGGTAGAGAAAGGAAAGCCCTGGAATGGATCCCAAATATCAAGAGAAAATGGATCAAAAACGTTGGACCTTTGGTTGCCAAAGAAACTTGGGATGATCGACATTTTGGGTTTTCTAACTTAGAATTCGATGAAAAGGGTTTCACTCGAAATTGATGAGAATGATCGATTGCTGTATGTAGCAGCAAATTGCTTTGTTTGTGATTGGATTGATGATTGATTTGATTAGATTTGAGATGGTTGTCTTCGGCGGATAGGTGGTATTTATATTGGAGATTTTGGTAAGGATGAGTCCAATTCTGGGGTAATCTTGATTATTCGGGAAGGAAACTAAAAGGAAATCTGTTCTTGTAAAAGTTTTTTCTACCGGTTTCTACAACCTTCTGGTGTTATCGGACGCTCAGCTGGTTGGACACCTAATGTAATATTGAGCCCGGCCCAACTCAACACTAGGTGCATTTAAGTGCTCGATTCTTCAAGATCAGCAATATGCGTTTGTTTTAAGTGGGAATTGTATAATTATCCCTCCTGATGGGCCTTCACAAATATCCCTGAAGAACTTTATAAATACCCCTGATGACATTATCGAAAATTTCTTTAATAACATAATATTCATAATTCCATATTTAGCCTTCGTCTTTCACTTTCACACTACTTCACTTCTTATAACATAAGAAAAAAAATCTCATTGCCTCCACCACCGTCATCTCCATCGCTGCCACCACCACCACAATTTCTATCGCCGCACCACAACCAGCACCACCACCTTCGTTCGTCAGGTCCGCTATTAATATCAGCAGATCTATCATTATTTGTGTTCGATTTCAACTGATTTCTAAACCAGATTCATGAATTGATTTGTTTATTCAGATCTGTTTTTTTCTAAACCAGATTCGAGTTGCAGTTTCAGATTTCAGAGAGTTAGATTTAGTATGTATGATTTTCAATTTTGGTTATAAAGTTTTCTGAAAATTTGATTTTTGTTGATTCACTTAATTTTTTTTCTTCTGTATTTCGATTTAATTGAAATCAAGATTGTGATTCAGAAACTAATTTTATAAAATCTCACTCAAATCCATATTAAATTTGATATAGGTTTTGATTTCGGTGCGTTTTATTAAAAGTTGTTATGATTTTTGTTGAATCAGTGCAACTTCTTGTTCCCTAATCTGCAATCATGGGTAACTCTCAGTCCCAATCTCTATTCTCCTTTCAATTCTATCACATTTCTTTGATTTTTAAGTGTAAATGTTTTTGTGAATCCAATGGCCGGTGGTTTATGATCGTTGTTGCAGGTATGGTTGTGTGATCTTTAGCTTGTGCTGGAAAAGTTAAGAGGAAAACTTTAGAGGTAGTGGTAGAGCTCACAAGAGAATGCAATACAACGGACATTTCAGTATTACTGGTAACATATCTTCTACTCTGTATCATCTAATTCTAAGTTTCTTTTGGTGAAAATCATATCTGAGAGCATTCGTATGTGTATATTGCTTGTTCCAAGAGATTATGTGCGTTTTTGGATTGAGTTTTTGGATTTGGGTATTGTAGATTGGTTGAATGGTATATTTTGTTATAAACACTACTTTAGTGTGGAAATGAATTGTCAACTAGCCTGTATTGATGTGTACTTGTATGGGAATGAATTATAATAGGGAATGTGATGGTCTGGTACGAAGAGAAGGGTATGGGGATGATGATATATATATATAGATGTACAAAAAGTGTACTGTAATTGGAGGACAGTTAATGAATGTGGTCTGTGGGGTTTGTTGTGTTATTTTTTTTTTTATGATGAATGGATTAGATTTTTAGAAAAAGAAGAGCAAGTGTTTGGGACAAATTCTAGAAGTGAGATGGATGGTGGTATGCCGTAAACATTGTTTAATTCAATCATCCAGTCGAATGCTTTTTTTTAGGGAAAAGCTATTTGTCAGTAAGAATCGTAGTACCCAATTCCATTAAAGTAGGAAAATTTGGTTTGTTTAGTTTTAGGTTTTTTTGGAAGCAACGACAACCAACAACTTCTTGGAAATGGTAGTTGCAGAATGTTACCATCTGTAACTAAAAAAATACGAGTGATCTTATTTTGGTTTTAGAACATGCTTCAGTTTTAAATGCTTTACTCCACAATAGATTGATTTTGGAGAGTTTGGAAATTATTATTCATATTTATCCGCGGTGGTTCGGATATTATTATTCATGTATAAGAAATCATGGAAAATATCTCTTGTCGCATGCGTGAATATAATTGACATTTAGATTGGTTTCTTATCGTGATGTTTTCATCGTTACTCGCGTAGTTTCTCATAATTTCCGGTTGCTAATGTTGTTGATCCCATTTATGGGATCGACTCCTATTGTTGACCCATTTTTTACGGGATCAACTATTATTGTTGATCCATTTATGGGATCAATTATTGTTGTTGATCCCATTTCCCTAGACTAAATTATGTTTTAATAACTTGTCATTTTAAACTCTATATGGACTTTTCTTCTTATTGTTTTTGGTGATTATTGTAGGTATGTAGTAGTTGTTCGAATTCGTTTTCCGGGTCACACATCCGTTTGGTGTTCCAGTTCTTGATCATTGTAAACTATTTAATTTCCCTTTAATCCGAATCTGTGGTGCAATGGTATCACAACTGACTCAAGGTCAGAAGATGCGTGTTCGATTCACGTCAGGTTCACTAACTTTAATACATTAATTTTTGGTATCAACTTTGGTTGTTGACTCCATATTTTAGGATCAACTTTTGTTGTTGATACCATAAATAATCTGAACATTTTCTGAATTTTTAATCTTGGGATCAATTTCAGTTGTTCATACTATATTATTTTCTGATTTTTGTTTTGTGGATCAACTTCGGTTATTGACACCCTATTATATATTTATTTATTTATTTTATTTTCTGATTTTTGTTTTGGGGATCAACTTCGGTTGTTGATACCATATTTTGGGGATCAACTTTGGTGGTTGACGCCATATATTTTTTTTCCTTGTTTCTGATTTTTATTTTGGGGATCAACTTTGATTGTTGACACACTGGTGGCGGCGGTGGTGGTGGTGGTGGCGGCGGATTAGTGGTGTTGATGGTGGCGGCGGCGGTGTTCCGGTGGTGGAGGTTAGTAGGTAGTGTTTGTTGATCGGTGGTGGTGGTGGAATGGTAGTTGAGTGTTGGTGGTGGTGGTGGATACGTGGTGGTGCTAATGGTGGTGGAATGTTGGTGGTGGTGGCCTTGAAGTGGTAGAGAAATAAATTTGTTGTATTTTGAAATAAAGAAAAATATTATATGAGTGAGGGTATAAACGTAATCTATTTTTAAAGGATAAATTTTTTAAGTGATAGGGGTATATTTATTATAGTGTAAGGGTATATTTGTTGGGTGTTGAAACTAGGGGTATATAATTAATCTACCCTTGTTTTAAAATACCAGAAAAATCAAAATGGGGCGGTGGCACAGTTGGCTAGCGTGTAGTCTCATAGTGATGGTTATTTTCAATGATGTTGTTGTAAAAGGTTCGTTGAGACTTGTGAAAGCAGATTTTTTAGACTTAATTTTTAAAGCAACAATATAACAAACTCAAAATAAAAAATGTTGTGAAAATTATGGAGACGCTGGAGCTAGGATTTCACCAATTTTTGCACTCATGCGGTTCAAATATCAATTCTAAACAGTAATAGCTCATGTGATAAACTTTCATTGACTCTAATTCATTGCCTAAGGTAGATTTTGAAAGTAATGGATGTAAAACTAAAGCATGGGACATCAAAACATCTAAGCTAAGTATGACCCATCAATTGTAATCACAACCATACAATGAAAATCATAATTCGATTAAATAATTGTGCAATTAGTCATAAAAAGAATTAATAGAATTACCACATTCGTGAAATTTGGCTTCCTCCGTCGCCCCAGAGGATGGGTTTATCTCATCATGTTGGAAACATGCTCAAAAGTTGATTTCATTGCTCAAAAATGGTTCACAAATGATGAAATGGGGGAAAAACAATAAAAACCGGGTTTGTAACACTTATATTTCTTACAAACCAGCTGTTACAGAGAACGATAATGATGAACTATTGCTGTTGTTGTAGCTCTGCGACCCACGCTTGGCAGTCGTTTCCACTGTAGCATGAACGACTGTCTATTGTGCGTCTTATGTTCTTCGTGTTCTTCAAATAGCAAAAGAAATGGCAGTTCTCTGCACTTGATTTTTTTCTTCTCTGTGGTGCTCTGAACTTGCCCCAAACTCTCCTCCTTTTCTCTATGATTCTCCTACAACCTCTACATAGTCACAGGACCAAGAATATCTTCGTAATAACTCTCAAATCTTCTTGATATCAAAACAATAACTCGAGAATATTTTCTTTCCTGTTTTATGTTCTCACGCGACTGTAATCTGCCAGCTTCCCTCTTTTTAGCTCCTACACGCTTCTGATCCCTTTAAACACACTCCCAACACACACATAACATGTCTTAACCTCTGCAACTCGTGAAAATCACCTCCCGACTATATGCTTCCCCGTTCTTTTCTGTTTTATCCAAAGTCGATGAACTAGACCTATTTGATCGATTCTGTTGGACCTAACAACTCTATTCAGTCTTAACAGGACCAACCCAAACAAAGCCCGTGATTGAATCTCCTCCAAAATGTCCAAAACTCGAATCTAAAATTTGTTCTTCACTGCCAATATTTCCCGCCAAATTTGAAAGTTCAAATAAAGAAGATGAAGTCCCCCTAACCACTGGTGGGGTGCGAATAGCAGGTGGGTGCCCCTTAGTAATTGAGGTGCCCCTTATCCAAAGTGGGAGTCCGAATAACACGTGTCCTCCGGGTGCCAAAATCAACTTTTCGACCGAATTTTCCAAAAGTGTTTATTTCCCAAAAATGCCTACAAACAAATAAAATACCAAAATTAGTAAAAAATCGAGTGCCAACAATATATAGTATTGAGATCAAATTAGACACCAAAATGTGTCTATCAAATACCCCCAAACTTATTATTTGCTAGTCCTCGAGCGAATTTATTCTAGAAAATAAAATAATTACACTTATCACGTGCAGCAAGTCGTTAAACCGCCAGGTGGCCCCAGCGGCATAGTGTCGTCTCCGGAGGGTTTACCAGAGGTGTACCCACAAAACCTTTACTCCAGACCCTAGCTATCTACGCAGAACCTTGGAAGGCACTAAAGAATCTCCTTGGTTGTCATATTTATTGACTACAGGAGGAAGTACCGTGATGCGAAATTCCAACTGTTGTACACGAGTTTGCACTCAAGCATACTAAAATTCATATAAAGTGACAAAGCTCTACTCAGATAGTTTCTATACATCATAAACCGGAGTCAACCAATCACATGGATAGATTAAGAAGATGGATGTAGAGAAAAACGTAGATGATGTTGACTAATGTGAACCTATCCTAATGGACCGAGATACCTGGTCGACTAATATCAACACAACCGGCATATACAAGGGAACCAGCGGGTGATAATCCTAACTCTAGGTCAACACAACTGGCATATACAAGGGCTCCAGTGGTCGACTTTATTGAATTTATTCCGGTTGTTCTGATGGTCTGGTCTCAATATTATTTTTTTTTGGTATCTGAATCACTCTATTTCACCCAATCACTTATAAGAAAATAAAAACAGAAGGTGAAAAGGATTCAACGAGGTATGGCGAAACTGCCATGTTTTCTTTTTTTAATTCTAACACCTGAGCTCTGTGCTTTTATGAATAAAATCTTTAGATGTTTCCATCTAATCAGATTGGTTCCTCAACTCCTATAACCAAGATGCTTCCATCCACTTAGATTGGTTAGTGCTATCCTTAATAGGCATAAATTTCTAGGCTCTGGAGTTTATTTACTGTAACTAAAAAGTTTCTCCAATACCCCCAAACTTAAATCTAACATTGTGCTCAATGTTCTAAAGATGAAATTAAAAGCATGAACAATGAGAAACTGTTACCACTTGAAGAAAAGAGTAAGGAAAGATATTACCGTGTTGCATGAGCATGGGTTACCTCCCAAGAAGTGCTAAGTTTAAAGTCTTGCCGGACATCAAATACCTCAAAAAGGATCTTCACCTTCCAAAGTCATACACCAATAGCCGAAATAGTTGTGGGTCCATAAGACCAAATAGAGCTAACACCAATACTGTGCAAACCGCACCGGTTGAGGAAAAATGAATAAGGAGCGCATTCTCATCTAAGGTATCCGTCAAGACAACCGGGTTTACCTGGGGAGCGTTATTGAACTTCATATGTGTGTCTCGATAAATAGGTTCATCCGAAAATAGGTCTCTAATACCTGGGTTACCTCCTGGACAGTATCAGGAGGATCAGGTTGCTGAGTCTAAATAGACTCGAGTAATATCTCAGACGCACATGGCTCGAGTCCCAAGTTAGGGACTCTAATTAGGGATACATGACAATCACAAGAACCATCACTACCCCCAAACTTAGGGTTTTCCTTACTCATAGACAAACCTCTAACTATTGCTTGAATTTTCGGATCAGAGTCCTTAAAATACTCAAGAGATTCTTCTAGTTCTCTACCCCCAAACTTAGGGCCATCATTATTCTCGAGAAAAGACCTAACACTATTGCCTGGATTTCTGGGTCCGTAGAGTCTTTAAAATACTCAAGGGCTTCTTCTAAAGATTGATCACACATCTGGTCTAAGAGAATGGTTTCCTCAAATTCATCTAAAGAATCTCCCAGTAAAGTGTCATGCCAATTATCCTGAACTAAAGTGCTAATCATATTCACTTCTTCTAAATCATCATTCTCAGAAGGTTGTCTAGTAACATTAAAGACATTTAGTTCAGTAGTCATATTACCAAAGGATATGTTCATAAGCCTGGTCCTACAGTTGATGACAGCGTTAGCTGTGGCTAAAAATGGGTGACCTATCACCGGGATTTGAGCACTTGGGTCCTGAACGGGTTGGGTGTCTAGAACAACAAAATCCACTGGATAAATAAACTTATCAACCTCAATCAGAACATCCTCTATGACAGCACGAGGGACTTTGACAGACCTATCAGCTAATTATAGTGTCATTTTAGTCGATTTCAACTTACCAAGTCCTAGCTGGGTATACACATGGTATGGGAGTAAGTTCACACTAGCTCCTAAGTCAAGTAAAGCTTTATCGACCATGTGATTACCAATCGCACAAGATATGGTTGGGCATCCAGGGTCCTTATACTTAGAAGGTGTTTGGTTCAGAAGAATGGAACTTACTTGACCAGCTAAAAAGGCTTTCTTTTGGACGTTAAGCTTACGCTTTCATGTACAAAGATCTTTAAGGAACTTGGCATAAGCAGTCATCTGCCTAATTGCTTCTAACAAAGGAATGTTAATGTTCACCTACTTAAATGTTTCCATTATCTCGTTGAAATTCGATTCCTTCTTTGTTGGGGCTAACAACTGTGGGAATGGGGCTCTGGGAACAAAGGCGGGCTCAACAGGAATTTCTTGGGAGTCCTTAGAGGTTGTTTCAGTTTCCTCAGCTACGGGTTCCTCGTGGGAAGTATAAGGTGGAACTACAATACGTCCACTAGGCATGGCTACCTTATTGTCTACCGTTCTACCACTCCTAAGGGTTATTATTGAATTCACATGATGGGATGGTCTTTCACTTACTTGATGAACTCCTCTAGGATTGGGTTGAGTTTGACTAGGAAACTTACCTTTTTCCCTCAGAGACTTATTTATCTGACTAACCTAGATTTTCAACTCGGAAATAGCCTGAGAGTTAGCATAACTTATAATCTTACTTTCTTCTACACCTTGTGCAACCATTTGGTTGATCTTTTCGGAGATTTTAATAAACGAGGCGAGAGTCTCTTCTAAACTTGTGATCTTTATATCCGAAGGGTTCTGAAGCTGGGGTTGACCTGAAAAGTTCTTAGCATAAATAAAACCTGGGGGAGGCTGAGAATTACTAGACTGACCTTGATTCTGGCCCTTAGACCAAGAAAAATTAGGATGGTTTCTCCAACCAGGATTGTAGGTCTCTGAGTATGGGTCAAACTTCTGACGGTTCTCAAACCTAGCATTGTTATAGACAACATGAGCTTGCTCTTCACTAACCCGACCTTCCCAAAATGAGTTATCGGGCTCTATTCCACAACTATAGACTTGATAGGTTCTATTAGGTTCAACAAGGGACCTATTTTTAAACTAACCCATTTCCAAAGCTTCTAACCTTCTAGACAAAGAAGCAAACTTAGCATCTGACGCAAAACTCGTATCTACCATATTGGTGATACTTCTATTAACTAAGAGTCTTTTAGGGGGTTCAACACAAGACTCCCACTGTTGGGATTTCTCAGCAACAACTCCTAAGAAGCATCCTCAACACTTTTACTAGTGAACTCACCAGCGCACATAGACTCGACCATGGCTTTGGTCGAATAGTCTAAACTATCATAAATAATCTCTACGAGTTTCATCTTATCAAATCCATGGTGCAGACAATCGGGATAGGAGATCATTGAATCTCTCTAAAAACCTATAAAGAGACTCTCCCTCTTGTTGCACACTCGGAACTAATTTTTCGTCTAACAATTTGTAGTTTTATGCTTAAGGTAGAATTTTATATAGAAAGCAGCAATAAGTTGCTACCATGTTTCAATGGATTCAGATGGTAGGTTGTTTATCCAAGTCTTGGCTTTATCTTTCAAGGAAAAGGGGAATATCTTAAATTTCAAAACTTCATCGCAAGGTCTTTTTATTCTAACTGTCCCACAAATTTCCTCAAAGTCCCTAATATGAAAATAAGGGTTCTCATCATCTTTTCCTAAGAATATAGGGATCATCTGAAGAAGACTAGGTTTTATCTCGAAATTAGCCGTATTGGCTGGCAATTTAATGCACGAAGCTCGGTTGGTCCTAGTTGGGAACATGTAATCTTTCAAAGTTGCCATCGTTGGCATAGTTGAAGTACTAAGGGTACTTTCCTCACGAAGAGACAGATTCTCAAAACTGAAGTTTCCAAAAACGGGGGCTCTCAAAAGAAGAGTCTTCGAGCTCCCCGCTTCCACAAGAATAATTACCAGGTTTTTCACTAGTCAATCGACCTAGATTGTCTCTTTTCCAAGCCCGCTCTCTAATAACCTCGGGAATACACTAGAAAAACAAAAGAAAAAGAAAAATCCTAAAAAGGAAGGGAAGTTCTATGCAAACACAAACAAGGCTGACTCCACCATAGCAAACCTAATGATTTATAGCAAACAAAAATCATGATGGCTCCACTTAGATTGTTTCTAGACCAGCTTCTAATCTTTCGAAAAGGAACTCGTTACAATCTGAGGAAACCTCTCTGGAATCAATCAGAGTTGAATTAAGTTGAATAGAGGCGAGGGAAGCTGCATGGAGCTTTGATACCCAAGGCCTTACCGGCATTACAAGGCGGCGCAGTCACACATTCAACTCACAGAAACCATCATGAACTTCAAAGTATGCTTAAAAGAGTAACCAATATTTTTCGAATGACTTTCCTATTAAGCTCGTTACCCAATCGGTCTCGTTCTATTCCAAATTTTAAAGCTTAGGTTCGAGTTAAGTATCGTTTTCCTAAGGCGGGCAAGAAGAGAACGATGATGAAATCCGAACCCTTATCTTGTATGGACATTGATAGGTGTCGTAAAACACTTAATATTATATCTAGTATTTATGCTTTCTTTGCTATTTTTCGTGTGAATTATGTATCTTATGTTTGCTTTTGAGTTTTATAGGTATCTCGGAGTCATTGGAGCGAAAAGAAGTAGAAATTGCTCAAATGTTGGATTTATTTTTCATCGTGGTGACGAGAGCGAAAAGGCGAAGCTATCGGCGAAAAAACGCCATTCCGGTTCCGTATGAGAAGGTTACGAGCAAAATCAACAGTTAAGCTTGTCAGTTCCCAAGGACTGACAGTACAAAAAGAGTGTTTGGTGGCCCTTATCCATTTTGGGCGCCTAAGTCGAGCTGCCATTCCTACAAGACCCTAAAATTGAGAGTAATCAACTCTCAATAATTTCTTCTATCCGAAATCGAGATAAGCTTTGGCGGCCGCACTCCGAACTCGAATCCAAGAGAAAAGAGGAAAAATTGATGCTCTCTCATATCTTGGTTAATTAATGGAGTTAGGATAGTGTTGATGCCGAGAACAGACAGAGAAGAGGTGAAATTGAAGTCTGCAAAGATGGGTTCTCGCTGTAATTAGGTTTTTTGTTGATACTATCGATTGAAGATGATGGAGGGGTTCATGTTGACGATGCTTGTCGATTAACGGTGGGTTTGAGGTGAATTTGTGTATGACAGAAATAACGACTCGAATTAATGGTGGTTCAAAATGAGATGCAGAAGCAAGTGCAAGGGATCGAGCAAGAGATTGAAAGGGGTTTTGTGGCTGGAAAATCAAGACAGGAAGATGTTGAAATTCAGAGATGAATCTGAAATGGAGACAACTGATGGATCAAGTGGAAAGGGATCAGCTGGATGATTACAGTGCAGCTGTGCAGAAGCTACAGGAGGTGTATGAGATTTGAATTGCAGTTGAGGCATGGACTGTTGCACTGGTTTGCTTGAATGGCCTTGAAGCAGCAGGTTATGGAGAATGGCTCAGGTGAAGTACATGAGTTGTGGTTTGCTTTTGAACTGAAATGGTGCTGTGGTCATGAAGGATTTGTATGAGCCGAAGAAGATTAGGTTGATTCGCAGAGACTGAACCGGCAGAGTGTTAAGATGGTTCGGGTGCAGGTAGTCTGTGATCTAAATTGCATTGCTTGGTAAAGTCTGTATCTTTGGTCTTTGGAGATGGGTCTGAGCTAGAAACTAGGTCTGCAAGCTAAATGATGATGTGCTGAATTGAAATGGCTAAATGGGGTTTATGAAGCTGTTGGTGATGGTTGTTTGTTTACAGTGATGCGAATGAATGGATTGGCAAAGTGGTTGAAACTACAGAATGGAGCTGCAGGAACTGGTGAATGTATGTTCTACAGGGTTGTGTACGAGAATGTGTGGTGTTGGTTGTTATGGTGGTTTTAGAGTGCAATGGTGCTCAGTCAAGTAGTCAAGTGCAGGTAACTGGTAGTGATGCTGTGTTGCAGGCAAAACTGAACTGCAGAATGTATTGCAGCTGCAGGAGGCGATTGAGCTTCATTGAGTTGAACCAAGAGTCTTGGTCAAGTATTACAGGGAATTAGATGAATGCTTAGGACTACAGAATTATGAAGTTGCAATAGTTCTGAGAAAATTGACAGAGTTGAGAGCTTGAACTGTGCAGTTTGAATGGTGAATTACAGGTTTGAGGTCTTGGTGGTGCACGAGAAGACTGAGTTGACGCTGTTAGTGCAATACAGGTTTGAAGCTGAGTTGCAAGAAGATGGATGAACTGGTGGAATTGCAGGTGCAGGCAGTGGAGTTGATGTTGTTGTCTCAGGTGATGTTGGGAGTGGATCGAGATGGTTTTAGTGAACTAAATGGTTGTTGGGTGAAATTGTAGTGAAGTGTGGCTTGTGCTGGTGAACTGCAGAATGTATTGCAGTGACAATGGGTGTTACAGATGGAATGAGGTGGTTATTGACACGAGAGAAGGTTGAGTGGTTGATTTTCATGGGATGTCATTGTACAAAGGAGTGTTGGTACTGGTTTATGAATCTGTAAGAGATAGAGCCGAATTAAACCGAAGAGCGGCACAGAAATCTACAAAGCAAACAGATGATGTCTGGATTATAGAATGTGAAATTGCAGAGAGGGCATGGTGGTTATGCATTAGAACTGGTGGTTAAAATGATGATTTAAGATGCAGATAGAGAATGGTAACAGTGTTGCAATTATGTAGAGCTGATGGCCCTTGAACTGGAGGGGATGTGTTTGAATTGAGCTACATGGAATGAAATGAGTTTGGAATTGAAAGTAAATTGAAGCAGAGCTGCAGGTGAGGTTGCGAGCTTGAGCTGTTGAAGTGCAGGTGGTCTTGTAGCTATGCAAGGAGAAGGATTAGGCTATGTGTTGCTGCCAATGAGAATGGTGATGAATGGTTGTGCAAGCTTGAACCCGAGATGAAGATGTTAGATGAATGGAAAGAATTGGTCTTTGGTGTCTTTGTGTGTGATGAATTGGTTGCAATTGAGTATAGAGTTGGAACAATGAAACTCAGGGAAGAAATGGATTTATGCACAGCCAAGATGGTCTGGCTAAGGAGATAGTGAAGCACAAGGATTGTGCATCACAGATAAGGATAGTGCAATGGCCTAGAAGGCAAGCATCAACTCAGCTGAGTTGACTGACTCAGGTCTGATTCCGAGTTGAGTCATCCGACTCCTGTAATTTTCCCGACTCACCTTGACTCGGTTTGACTCAGTGAGTTGACCGAGCTGACCGAGTTGACCCGTTGACCGGTGACCGGGCGGACTTTGCCGGTCACCTGAGATACTTTCCGGTACCGGACTCCAGCCAATTTCCGGCCATAATCCCAGTTTTCCGGCGACGAATTTTGGACATAATTTTACATGGGTTTTTTCTCACACATGGGCTTGGTGGACCACTTGGAGATGGGTTTTGAGAAGACCTAATTTTAGAAGTTGGAGAAAAGCAATAAAAAGGAAAAGTTTTCTACAACTTGGGGAGATCTTATCTATTATCTTTTAATCTTTTATCTTTTTGCCTCTACTTTTGTTCTAGGGTTTAGAACCATGAAGTCTTTTCTCTTTCTTCTTGTTATGAACTCCATGAATATGAGCTAGAGTTTTCTATTGGTTATGGAATAAGTTGGATTTCCAAATATGGGTTTTAATATGATAAATTAGTTTTGTCTCCATATTATCGTTTATGATTCACCATCAATATTGTTACATGATTTGAATGCTTGTTTATCGAGTCGCGAATCGATTGAGTTTGCTTTCATCTCTATTGCTAGATTAGGGTTTATTATACGCAAAAGTGATAGATTCCTGATTACAAGTAGCATAATTGTGATTATTGCTTGTAGTGATACATCCTAGTAGTTACATGTGAGTCATAACCTTTGTTAAATCGGATTAGTGCTTTTACACGTTCGATTGCTTTGATTGGCCTAATTTCATAGAACCTAATGCATCTAGGGAATTAAACTTGATTAGTGCTTTTACACGTTAGTTTGTTCTTTTAGATAGAATTCATATTCGCATCTTTTAATGTGTTTGTTGATGACAAGAGGAGGTTAGCGGGATATTCTTGCGATCAAGGTATTCTAGGGTCTTTGATAAAAGTTGAGATTAAAATATCAACTCTAGTTATTGTGTTGAAAACATGTTAGTGAATGAAGATGAAATCCATAACCAATGCTTTCTCATCCTTGATTTGTGTGTTTACTTTTTATTGTTTTGCTTTTATATTATTTTAGTTTATAAAAATCAGAAAACCCCGGTGTTATTTATAGGGAACCGAAACAATTTGACAACCTAGACCTCTCTGTGGGAACGATCCTTTCTTGCCCTTGCTATATTTATATTTTTAGTAGTAAGAAAGTGTAATTTATATTTGTGTCGGCTGACGACCGGTCAAATTTTGGCGCCGCTGCCGGGGAGGCAGCGGTTGTCATTTGTTTTTGGTTTCTTGTTTTTGTTTTTTGTTTTTAGTTTTGTTTTTAGTTTTTCTTATTTTCAAGTTTTAACATAGTTTTGAGAATCTTATTTCAGGTACCAATTTCTATGGACGGAGCATATTGGAACAACGGATACGGTTTTCAACAACCTCAACAATATTACAACTACCAATTCCATGGGTATAATCAAAACCAATTCATTGGTTATGACCAATATTCCATGGAACCTTATGGTTTTTCTCAACAACCTTATGGCGGGTATGTGTGTGAACAACCACAAGGATGGGAGGATTCTTATGCTCGTGAACAAAAAGTCTCTAACTTTATAGATCATGTTTCCAACTTTTTACAAGAGGAATTTCAAAAAGCTAAAGAGACTACAAACGAGCAACTCCAAGAACTTCGTGAAGGTATTGCTAGCTTACGAAGAGGCATTGATCAATGCAAGGAAGATATGGATAATTCTAATGTGCATATGGTTTGTGATGAATATTTGATTGATGCTAATGTTGAAAAAAGCCAATCCTTGGGCACTTTTGTTGATAGTTGTGTAGCTAACTCAACTCTTGATCTTAATAATGATCATTCACCTATTCAAAAGGATGAGTTAGAGATTAGCAACACTAAATCAGCGACGAACAAGATTATGTCGACTATGATAGTGACGGTGATTATAATACATTGCTTGAAACAACTCATGGTGACATCCCCGAGGAGTGTACAATGGAGTCTTTTTGGGATCAAGATGAATACGAAGAGGAATATGATGACACTTGTGTAAATTACTCGAGCATTGATCTTAATAATGATCAAGAGCCTATTCAAAGGGTGGAGCTTGAGGATGATGCATTTTCGAGTGTTCTAAAAAAGTTTCTTATAATAAAATTTGGATCCGCAAAAGAGTATGTGCCTTACGACAAAGAGGAGTGTGTTGAGAATGAGACCGGTTTAACCAATATTGTGGAAGACCCAATTGAGCTTGCAAATGATTGTAATGATGATGTTTATGTCGAGACTTTGGTTACGGCAGAAACAGATGAAGAATGGTTGCAAGGTTTGATAGAGGACCATGATATACAAGAGGTGAATAATTCACTTGAGTTTTTCAAGGATGAAGATGATTCGGTAATACAAGAGATTGTGCAAGGTTTATCTAACCCTTTGCCTATTAATCCTTCTCCTTTACCTCTTATTGGTTTGAATGTATGTGCTTCGAGAATATTGTTGAATGACTTTGTTTCTCGATTTCCTCCATTAGAGATACTTGATTCTCATACTATGCAGGTTATGGAACAAGAAACCGTGGAAGTCCCCGACTTCTATATTCTTTATACACTTCCAAGTGTGGACAAGAATAAGTGTGGGGAAAACTTTTATCGGTTAATAGCTTCACTTTTGCTTTATTGTACTAATATTTGTGTGAAGCTAGTGTTTGCAAAACAGGTTCTATGGAAGGATCCTCAACTTTTCCGATTGTTGGTATATGGGGAATGAATCTTGCAAGGATATAGTCGGGCTGACGACTTTAAACCAAGCGCTACATGGGAGGAAACCCATAGGTTTTGTATTTCTTGTCTTGTTTTTATCTTTTTCTTGTCTTGTTTTTAGTCTTTTTCTTATCGCATATTGTTATATGATTTCCCACCTTGACTTTCTTTGGACGATTCAATTTACATTGAGGACAATGTAAAGTTTAAGTGTGGGGGAGTGGTTAAGCATTTGCGTTGTAAATTTTTCAAAATTTTCAACTTTTGTGTAAAATAGTGAATATAAAACTCCAACTTGTAGTTAGTTTAGAGTCACATAGTATACATGTCGCTAAGATTACATCGAGAATCTCATAAGAGTGACTGAACTTAGAGATGACAGAGAACATGATCGGGTTTCTTACTTGTATGAGAGTTAAAGTTGGATTTAACCATGCCGGTAAAGGGCAAATAAGGTGCAGACTGAATTCGGTATTAGAGTAGTGATCCCTATAGTGGAGACTACCCATGTTACATAATGTGAGGCACCGACCTTCAATTCTTTGTACCTGTCTAAATATATGTGCTTTTAGAGTGTGTGTCACCGTACGTAAATTCCTGGCAGAATGGTGAGTTGTCCAACCTCCCACCATAGAAGCACTACTTTGATCTCTTGAGTGCTATTTTTATCAATCATGATGGTGACATCGAATTGCTAACTTACATACCACTTGTAATCTTGTTCGCAGTTAGCACCATCCACCTTATCTCTCTCTACACCAACAGGTCCATAGAAACACCATCATCATCAACAAGAGGAGCATCACAAATTTGAAGGAAAGTTGAAGACGTTCGAGGTTTACAAGCAACAGTACAGAAATGAGCAGATTTCAGATTCAAGTAAAGCAACAAGACAAGGAGCGGAATTTTTATAAGTTGAAGACTATTGTACAAGAGTGGAAATTATCAAGATGAGAATTCGAGAAGTTTATGATATCAAGACATACAAGTTTTGAAGAATCAAGCGGTAAAATACTTATACCATGGCCTTTGTATTTTATTTGTATTTTATTTCTCTAGTTTCAAAAAAAAAAGAAATTAAAAAAAAGAAATAAAAAAAAAAAAAAAAAAGCGAAAAATGAAAAAAAAAATTCTTTAGGTTCATTAATAGTTTTTATTATTTTGTTTTGTTTTTATTTTGTATTTATTTTTCTTGTCTCATAAAAAAAAATTTCATTAAAAAAAAAAAAGACAAGAAAAATTCATTTTATCATATTTTGGGTTTGTATAGTTTGTTTTTAGTTTTATATTCTTTTAATAAAGCCAATGGAAAGAAGGAATATCTATAATGAAGTTTCAAGCAACAAGGAATTTTAGGGAAAGAATCATATTGTCAAGATTCTACGAAGTTCAAGAGTTATCATCAAGAGTTGAAGACCGAAGACGAAGATGAAGACACCGATTGAAGACCGAAGACGTTTCTATGGATCTTTGTGAGAGTGGTGCTAGCTGCACGCCGAACGGATACGAGGTAAGTAAGCATATTCCCACCTTCGTTAAGTGGTTGATTTCCTTTCGAAGAGATCGTCAGAAAAATGGGTTTTCAAAATTATAAAAGATGTGGGTTTTCAAAATATTCGGAGGGTTTGCCTTCCTATCATTCAGCGTGTCGCAGGATTCTCTCTTCATTCCTACCTGGACACATGTGTGACCCATAAAGAGCTGTTATTATTGAGAGCAATTTCATAAAACCCTTTCTTGTGAGGCAGAGTCGAGACTTTTGATCACTCCGAACCCAAATTTTTGTCGAGAAGGGATGGTTATTTCTCTCTCAACTTTTAAGAATGAGATTGTGTTCATTTATGTGTCTAACTTCTTATGACTAGTGTGCAGAATTTCTATGTCTTCTTAGCGCGTTGGATGCTATCATTACGGAGAACTAGTAAGTTGGAAAAATAGGTTTTGTGGGTATATCTCTAGTAAACCCTCACGAGACTATAACTCGTCCACTAGGGACACATAAGGGTTTAAAGGCTTGTTATTTATGCTAAAAGTGACCGTAGCCTCGACGACACGGAGTTGTATGTATCTTTTTGAATTGTTTTGTTTGATTTGCTCGAGGACTAGCAAAGTCTAAGTGTGGGGGAATCTGATAGGTGTCGTAAAACACTTAATATTATATCTAGTATTTATGCTTTCTTTGCTATTTTTCGTGTGAATTATGTATCTTATGTTTGCTTTTGAGTTTTATAGGTATCTCGGAGTCATTGGAGCGAAAAGAAGTAGAAATTGCTCAAATGTTGGATTTATTTTTCATCGTGGTGACGAGAGCGAAAAGGCGAAGCTATCGGCGAAAAACGCCATTCCGGTTCCGTATGAGAAGGTTACGAGCAAAATCAACAGTTAAGCTTGTCAGTTCCCAAGGACTGACAGTACAAAAAGAGTGTTTGGTGGCCCTTATCCATTTTGGGCGCCTAAGTCGAGCTGCCATTCCTACAAGACCCTAAAATTGAGAGTAATCATCTCTCAATAATTTCTTCTATCTGAAATCGAGATAAGCTTTGGCGGCTGCTCTGAACTCGAATCCAAGAGAAAAGAGGAAAAATTGATGCTCTCTGTTACTGGTTAATTAATGGAGTTAGGATAGTGTTGATGCCGAGAAAGGGACAAGAGAAGAGGTGAAATTGAAGTCCGCAAAGATGGGTTCTTCTCTGTAATTAGGTTTTTTGTTGATACTATCGATTGAAGATGATGGAGGGGTTCATGTTGACGATGCTTGTCGATTAACGGTGGGTTTGAGGTGAATTTGTGTATGACAGAAATAACGGCTCGAATTAATGGTGGTTCAAAATGAGATGCAGAAGCAAGTGCAAGGGATCGAGCAAGAGATTGAAAGGGGTTTTGTGGCTGGAAAATCAAGACAGGAAGATGTTGAAATTCAGAGATGAATCTGAAATGGAGACAACAGATGGATCAAGTGGAAAGGGATCAGCTGGATGATTACAGTGCAGCTGTGCAGAAGCTACAAGAGGTGTATGAGATTTGAATTGCAGTTGAGGCATGGACTGTTGCACTGGTTTGCTTGAATGGCCTTGAAGCAGCAGGTTATGGAGAATGGCTCAGGTGAAGTACATGAGTTGTGGTTTGCTTTTGAACTGAAATGGTGCTGTGGTCATGAAGGATTTGTATGAGCCGAAGAAGATTAGGTTGATTCGCAGAGACTGGAACTGGCAGAGTGTTAAGATGGTTCAGGTGCAGGTAGCTATGATCTAAATTGCATTGCTTGGTAAAGCTGTATGCTGGTGCTGGAGATGGGTCTGAGCTAGAAACTAGGTCTGCAAGCTAAATGATGATGTGCTGAATTGAAATGGCTAAATGGGGTTTATGAAGCTATTGGTGATGGTTGTGTGTTTACAGTGATGCGAATGAATGGATTGGCAAAGTGGTTAAAACTACAGAATGGAGCTGCAAGAACTGGTGAATGTATGTTCTACAGGGTTGTGTACGAGAATGTGTGGTGTTGGCTGTTATGGTGGTTTTAGAGTGCAATGGTGCTCAGTCAAGTAGTCAAGTGCAGGTAACTGGTAGTGATGCTGTGTTGCAGGCAAAACTGAACTGCAGAATGTATTGCAGCTGCAGGAGTCGATTGAGCTTGATTGAGTTGAACCAAGAGTCTTGGTCAAGTATTACAGGGAATTAGATGAATGCTTAGGACTACAGAATTATGAAGTTGCAATGGTTCTGAGAAAATTGACAGAGTTGAGAGCTTGAACTGTGCAGTTTGAATGGCGAATTACAGGTTTGAGGTCTTGGTGGTGCACGAGAAGACTGAGTTGATGCTGTTAGTGCAATACAGGTTTGAAGCTGAGTTGCAAGAAGATGGATGAACTGGTGGAATTGCAGGTGCAGGCAGTGGAGTTGATGTTGTTGTCTCAGGTGATGTTGGGAGCTGACTGAGATGGTTTTAGTGAACTAAATGGTTGTTGGGTGAAATTGTAGTGAAGTGTGGCTTGTGCTGGTGAACTGCAGAATGTATTGCAGTGACAATGGGTGTTACAGATGGAATGAGGTGATTATTGACACATAGAAGGTTGAGTGGTTGATTTTCATGGGATGCTGCTGTACAAAGGAGTGTTGGTACTGGTTTATGAATCTGTAAGAGATAGAGCCGAATGGAACCGAAGAGCGGCACAGAAATCTACAAAGCAAACTGATGATGTCTGGATTATAGAATGTGAAATTGCATAGAGGGCATGGTGGTTATGCATTGGAACTGGTGGTTAAAATGATGATTTAAGATGCAGATAGAGAATGGGAGCAGTGTTGCAATTAAGTAGAGCTGATGGCCCTTGAACTGAAGGGGATGTGTTTGAATTGAGCTACATGGAATGAAATGAGTTTGGAATTGAAAGTAAATTGAAGCAGAGCTGCAGGTGAGGTTGCGAGCTTGAGCTGTTGAAGTGCAGGTGGTCTTGTAGATGTGCAAGGAGAAGGATTAGGCTATGTGTTGCTGCCAATGAGAATGGTGATGAATGGTTGTGCAAGCTTGAACCTGAGATGAAGATGTTAGATGAATGGAAAGAATTGGTGCTGGTGTGCTGTGTGTGATGAATTGGTTGCAATTGAGTATAGAGTTGGAACAATGAAACTCAGGGAAGAAATGGATTTATGCACAACCAAGATGGCTGGCTAAGGAGATGGTGAAGCACAAGGATTGTGCATCACAGATAAGGATAGTGCAATGGCCTAGAAGGCAAGCATCAACTCAGCTGAGTTGACTAACTCAGGTCTGACTCCTGAGTTGAGTCATCTGACTCGGTAATTTTCCCTGACTCACCTTGACCTGATTTGACTCAGTGATCTGGACTGAGCTGACCGAGTTGACCCGTTGACCGGTGACCGGGTGGACTTTGCCGGTCACCTGAGATACTTTCCGGTACCGGACTCCAGCCAATTTCCGGCCATAATCCCAGTTTTCCGGCGACGAATTTTGGACATAATTTTACATGGGTTTTTTCTCACACATGGGCTTGGTGGACCACTTGGAGATGGGTTTTGAGAAGACCTAATTTTAGAAGTTGGAGAAAAGCTATAAAAAGGAAAAGTTTTCTACAACTTGGGGAGATCTTATCTATTATCTTTTAATCTTTTATCTTTTTGCCTCTACTTTTGTTCTAGGGTTTAGAACCATGAAGTCTTTTCTCTTTCTTCTTGTTATGAACTCCATGAATATGAGCTAGAGTTTTCTATTGGTTATGGAATAAGTTGGATTTCCAAATATGGGTTTTAATATGATAAATTAGTTTTGTCTCCATATTATCGTTTATGATTCACCATCAATATTGTTACATGATTTGAATGCTTGTTTATCGAGTCGCGAATCGATTGAGTTTGCTTTCATCTCTATTGCTAGATTAGGGTTTATTATACGCAAAAGTGATAGATTCCTGATTACAAGTAGCATAATTGTGATTATTGCTTGTAGTGATACATCCTAGTAGTTACATGTGAGTCATAACCTTTGTTAAATCGGATTAGTGCTTTTACACGTTCGATTGCTTTGATTGGCCTAATTTCATAGAACCTAATGCATCTAGGGAATTAAACTTGATTAGTGCTTTTACACGTTAGGTTGTTCTTTTAGATAGAATTCATATTCGCATCTTTTAATGTGTTTGTTGATGACAAGAGGAGGTTAGCGGGATATTCTTGCGATCAAGGTATTCTAGGGTCTTTGATAAAAGTTGAGATTAAAATATCAACTCTAGTTATTGTGTTGAAAACATGTTTGTGAATGAAGATAAAATCCATAACCAATGCTTTCTCATCCTTGATTTGCGTGTTTACTTTTTATTGTTTTGCTTTTATATTATTTTAGTTTATAAAAATCAGAAAACCCCGGTGTTATTTATAGGGAACCGAAACAATTTGACAACCTAGACCTCTCTGTGGGAACGATCCTTTCTTGCCCTTGCTATATTTATATTTTGAGTAGTAAGAAAGTGTAATTTATATTTGTGTCGGCTGACGACCGGTCAGCCATTCCTTGCCCTTTACTAGGAAATTAAAGCAGCCGTTTTTAATTCCTCAGCATATATGCAAACGAAGGAATACAGTAACTCGCTGACAAGGGATTCGCGAGTGTTTCGACAAACTTACCTCCCGTTCCAGACGGGGGATGAACTGTTGTAGTCGACTCGGGCCACGACTCATGTACGAACCCAAGGGGCCGAGGCGATATCGTAATCGCCGTCCTTCTCTGCACACAGTTTATATTTAAACTACCTTTCCGTAGGGTTTAAAAATAATGTCCCAAAGTTTAAAGTCCAAAGTCCAAAAATAAAGTGCAAAAGAAAAGGAAAGTGTAAAAAAAAAAAAAATCTAAAAAAAAATAACTAAAAATGTCTCTTTTTTTTTTTCCCTTTTTTCCTCTCTTTTTTTTTATAAAATAAAAAAAAAACTTCTTCTTTCGCTTTGCCTTTTACTCCAAGTCTTTAAGTATTCACCAAAAGCTTTGGCAAAATTTTCTTTCGCTCCAAATTCCAAATTCTGTAAGGAAAAGACAAACACCCAAAAATGTAAAGAAGAACAAAAACAAATAAAAACCTAAAAAAGAAAAATAAATCTAAAAACTCTAGCCTAAAGACAAGTCCGCGTCGGCGGCGCCAAAAATTGATGGTTATTTTCAATGATGTTGTAGTAAAAGGTTCGTTGAGACTTGTGAAAGCAGATTTTTAGACTTAATTTTTAAAGCAACAATATAACAAACTCAAAATACAAAATGTTGTGAAAATTATGGAGACGCTGGAGCTAGGATTTCACCAATTTTTGCACTCATGTGGTTCAAATATCAATTCTAAACAGTAATAGCTCATGTGATAAACTTTCGTTGACTCTAATTCATTGCCTAAGGTAGATTTTGAAAGTAATGGATGTAAAACTAAAGCATGGGACATCAAAACATCTAAGCTAAGTATGACCCATCAATTGTAATCACAACCATTCAATGAAAATCATAATTCGATTAAATAATTGTGCAATTAGTCATAAAAAGAATTAATAGAATTACCACATTCGTGAAATTTGGCTTCCTCCGTCGCCCCAGAGGATGGGTTTAGCTCATCATGTTGGAAACACGCTCAAAAGTTGATTTCATTGCTCAAAAATGGTTCACAATTGATGAAATGGGAGAAAAACAATAAAAACCGGGTTTGTAACACTTATATTTGTTACAAACCAGCTGTTACATAGAACAATAATGATGAACTGTTGCTGTTTGTAGCTCTGCGACCCACGCTTGGCAGTCGTTTCCACTGTAGCATGAACGACTGTCTATTGTGCGTCTTATGTTCTTCGTGTTCTTCAGCAGGAGCAGAAATGGCAGTTCTTTGCACTTGATTTTTTCTTCTCTGTGGTGCTCTGAACTTGCCCCAAACTCTCCTCATTTTTCTCTATGATTCTCCTACAGCCTCTATATAGTCACAAGACCAAGAATATCTTCGTAATAACTCCCAAATCTTCTTGATATCAAACCAATAACTCGAGAATATTTTCTTTCCTATTTTATGTTCTCACGCGTCTGTAATCTGCCAACTTCCCTCTTTTTAGCTCCTACACGCTTCTGATCCCTTTAAACACACTCCCAACACATAATAACATGTCTTAACCTCCGCAACTCGTGAAAATCACCTCCCGACTATATGCTTCCCTGTTCTTTTCTGTTTTATCCAAAGTCGATGAACTGGCCCTATTTGATCGATTCTGTTGGACCTACCAACTTTTTTCAGTCTTAACAAGACCAACCCAAACAAAGCCCGTGATTGAATTTCCTCCAAAATGTCCAAAACTCGAATCCAAAATCTGTTCTTCACTGCCAATATTTCCCGCCAAATTTGAAATTCAAATAAAGAAGATGAAGTCCCCCTAACCACTGGTGGGGTGCGAATAGCAAGTGGGTGCCCCTTAGTAATTGAGGTACCCCTTATCCAAAGTGGGGGTCCGAATAACACGTGTCCTCCAGGTGCCAAAATCAACTTTTCGAGTCGAATTTTCCAAAAGTGTTTATTTCCCAAAAATGCCTACAAACAAATAAAATACCTAAATTAGTACAAAATCGAGTGCCAACAATATATAATATTGAGATCACATAGCTATTATAAGTTTAGAACTGTCAGGAAATCCCATACACGTGAATACAACTTAGCCAACATAACAACTTAGGTCTCTGAAAGGCAATATATTTAGTGAACAAACACTACAAGCAAGATTGTCGACCTAATTATTGTTTAATTGGAGCACCTAAGTAAAGCTTAGCTATAAAGTTAAGATACGACATGCTTGGATGCCTTACGAAATTACAAGATATATAAACTTTCAGAGTAGTCAAACAGGAAATCGTAATATAAACTTAGACAGTAGCCAGATAGTTCGTTCGCCTCGTGACCTCGTCTGCTTCTTTTTTGTTTTTGGTTTAGGGGATGATGACGTTATGTAAAACTTATTTCTTGAGATTTACATCGGCCAATTCAAGATCACACATTTTTCTACAAGTTTTGTGCCTTCTCCACTATTGTGAGCTCTCCCGAAGTCCTGCCAGCCAATCTCTCGAGTTTCCAACTCTTCACTTGAATCCTTGAGCTGATTTGATTTTACCTGCTGAATTTTAAATGGTCGCCTCAACATGCCAGCAGTTGTTAAGTTGCTCCTTGCTGAGAAAACAAAATGCGTGAAAAAATGTTCTTTTTGCCTTTGATTTTGTTAGTAAGCACCTGACAATACAAAGGTTAAGGTTTTGTATATCAGAACTGCACTTGCTGTATGAAATTAAGTAAAGCCAGGATTAATGTTTATTTTTGCCAGTAATGGTAGTGAGGGGACTTGGTGCACTGATCCATGGAGTCTTTGAAGTAAACTTGAAAAAAAAATATTGACATTTTTTAACGCGTCGAGTGTGTGTTTTTCAACTCACCAACTAGGAACCTATATATATTGTGATAAACTGACAAGACTGCAGGAAACCAAATTATACAAGTATACATGCAGATATATCATCAGTGAGAAACATGTAAAGGTTGTATTGAAAAAGATAATCTCTTTCAGGAGTTATGATTAGCTATTTATGACCAATCATGTTGTAGTGTTATTACACACACAGACTTCTCACACACTCACAATTACAAAGATAGGTCAAGTCAACTAAACTTGACTTGACTAACACACACAGTTTCTAATACACCCCCTCAAACTGTTAAGGGGTAGACTAAACATGATATGGCATGGCGGAAGCGATATGAATGATTAGTAGCACAAGGAGAATCCACTCCTTAATAGTAACACTCACTCCAATCCAGGAGCTACGACAACTCTAATCTAAGAGCCAAAAGAGATAAACGACGGTATATACCAATCAACTTAATATACTTCATAAACGAGCTCGCAAGCTAATTACAATGATAAAGGAAATGGCTATTTATAGCCTCCAAGCATAAAACCTATAAATCTAGAATGTTCCTAAACTAGCCCTGAGAAAATATTATTCTCATAAAACAGGATAAATCTAATAAAGAAACTAATCAACAACCTAAACACCCAATCACATCTCTCACACCACGTCGAGAGTTGCAAAAACCTCCCCTCCTATTGACCGGTGAACGGAACCCTCACTCCTGATTGGCCGAAATCAAAGTTAGCCCCCTTACATTTCGTGGCCGTTAACTTTTAATAAAATATGAAATCTGAACCTTCAGACTAGCCGCAGAATCTACAAATATCTTTTGGGGAGAGCCCACGATTATTTTTTTTGGAAAAAAAAAACGAGAATTTCCATGTAAAAAGAAAATAAACATAGATAATTTTTTACGAGATTTTTTCATGAGCAATTAATGGAAAAGAAATCTTAGAAGATATTCAGGGTAAAAGTCGAAAGAATTCTCTTTTTAGAGCCCACGTTTTTTTTTTTTTGGAAAAAAAAAAAACGAGAATTTCCATGTAAACAGAAAATAAACATAGATAATTTTTTACGAGATTTTTTCAAGAGCAATTAATAGAAAAGAAATCTTAGAAGATCTTCAGGGTAAAAGTCGAAACAATTCTCTTTTTAGAAAAAATCCGAGAATTATCAGAAAAAAAAAATCAACCCAAATAAGTTTTTCTGTCTCCCAATACGTGATTTTTTTTCTTCCTTAAATATAGTTTTAACCTTTCTTATCTTATTTTTTGTTAATAAACTCTTAATATTCATTTTTTACACATTTTTCAAAAGAAATTTGAATCGTCGAATATGGTCGGTGTATTTTTAGGAGGATTTAGGAAAAAACATATATATCTTACGAAGGTATTTATACTTTGAGAAATAAATTTGAGACTCCTAAATTAAGGTACATACTTGCCATTTCTTTTATTTTTAAATTTATTTTGAGAAAGAAATCTAAAACTTCTAAACTAATGTAGATGCTTACCATTCATATTAATAAACTCTTATTTTAAGTACTGATGATTTCCGTTTTAAGATATATGCTAAACTTAGGCGACAAAATTATGGTATTTTCATATTTCATAGGATCTGGCGACTAAAACGGCTTTTCCACATCAATATATAAGCTTCTTGTTGCTTATCTCCAGAACCCTAATCGCCTCTCTTCATCTAAAACCCTAATCTTCAAGCAAGGTATAAATCTCTTGAATATTCAGCTTCATTGCGATTTAGTGTTTTAGTTTACTCTTCTTTTCTTCTTTTTTTGATATTGTAGGCGATAATATGGTGCTTCCAGTGTCAGGTTTTTTCTGATTAATAGGTTTACTTATTTTGTTTATAAATTAGCCAGATTAATATATAAGAAATCTCTCTCATAAGCTGTAATAAAATCGTGGGTTTCAAGGGAGACATCGCTGAGTTTTTGGTTCGATTATAATCTCACAGGTAACATATTCCTCTTTTTGGTCTTTCGATTTTTTTGTCTTTCAAGCGAAATATGAAGAATCCCTAATGATTTCTCCGATTTTCCTTTTACGAGGAGGTTTTATCGCTGATTTTATTTTGGTGATAAAAGATGAGAAATTTTTAATTAGGTTTGATTAAGATTTTTGATGGATTGTTGAGGAGGAAGGATTTTTTTAATAAGCAGGTTTCACATTCTTATTATAATACCACGAACTCTACAATAAGATTAGCAATATTACTCTTATATGTATGTCATCTAATCCTCTCAGCAATCATATTAGCAATATTAGTCTTACATGTATGTCATCTAATCCCCTTATTCATGTTCATTCAGAGAAGCTTGACTAATGTGAGGGAAGTTACAAAGAGGCCTAACTAGAAGGAGTGTCGGAATTGGGAACTGACAATCGTGGGCTTCAGGTCTATGTTTATGGTGATTATAATTTCCGTGCTTTGTTAGTTTAAGGTTTTGGATTTCAAGTGCTTTGTTAGTTTAAGGTTTTGGATTTCAAGTTCATGTCTTTTCAGATTTTAAATTTGTGGTTCATAAGTGTTAATTCTAATTTGATAATAAGTGTTCAGTATTCATCTGCAATGAACACCATTTGCTCTCATTACAGAGCTTGCATATACGTGCTTATGAATTTGGGACCTTCCAAGCCTCATAACTCCTGGAATTGTGTAAACGTTGCTGAGTGTTATGGTTGGGAACTCTGTTGCAACTTCGTACCTAAATTAGTGATTACCGAGCGTTATGTGTTATGAGACAATTATTATCAGTTCACTTGAATTATCCCGGTAACTCAATATATGTGATTACAATCTGCTATCTTTAAATTAGTGATTGTTCTTAGGATCTAATTGATAAATTGCCAAGAACAGGTAGCGTAATTTGGGTGGGACATCTGCACATACAGATGTCAATTGTACAATTAGAAGATTTATAATGTTGGCTTGGTTTCAATAGGTCTCAGTAACTGTCCAATCGGATTGAATCCCACTTAAATTGGATTTGGTATATGTTGTCTTAGCTCAAATGGAAGAGCACATGGTTCTCGACCATGTAGTTGTGGGTTCGACTCCTACAGATGTGGATTCACTAATCACTGTCTTCTACAAGTTAATAGCATCTTCATAGCTTAGCGTTCATGCCAAGTTGTGCAGGGATTCTTTAATCATCCACTACAACAGTGTTACGAGTCAAATTGTTGAAAAGCTATAGCTATAGGTTATTAGCTATAACCTAGGAACCTTTAAAGTATTTTTCAATGCTTGGAAGTAAGCACCAAGAGATTCTTAAGCCAAATCTTCTGATAGATTTTTCTCTTTTACTGTGAAAAGTATGGTATATGGGGCTCATTTTCTTTGTCTAAGTTATTCACAAAATATGCTCAGAATTGATTAATTTTGCAAATTGGTTATTTTACTCTGTGTTTTTATAACTATCTGTGTTGTGCCATTGTAAGAAGCATCTAGGAATATGCCTACAAAGCTATGATTTTTCTAAGCCTTCAAACCATTATATGATGCCCAAAACTTCTTGGTTAAATTTAACGAGAAATTAAGCTTAGCCGCTTTATGACCATGGATTCTAGGTGCTCTAAAGTTCAGGTAGGTAGTTTTGCAATATTTTGGTGGTAGGAAGTACTGAGCTTTTTAAGAATTTATGATGCCCAGAACTTCTTAGTTACATTAAACGAGAAATTAAGCTTAGCCGCTTAATTGCCATCGCTTCTAGGTGCTTAAAAGTTCAGGTAGGTAGTTTTGCAATATTTTCGTTCAACCAATTTTGCAATATCATCGATCAATACTTCTTTATATAAAGGAGGATGTTGAGGCTGACATGGTGGGGCTCCACATTCATTCTCAAGAATTCTAATCGCCACATCAACGTCTGATAAAAGCGCCACATCAGCGTACGGTGATACATTTTTAAACAGACACTTCTGTTGACGAACAATTGTATATGTGTTGGAAAGAAATGTCCATTCAAGATTATCCAAAGAAAAGACATGACTGTTTGAAAGTGTATATATATATTTAATGAGTATTTGGATACTTCTGACCTGAAATGTTCGCATTGCAATATAGAATGATTTAACCTTCCGGTAAACCAATGCTTTTAGTTTTTTTCTCCTTTTACAATTTCCTCCATATTTTTGGTTGCAGAAGTCTCCATATAGTTGTATTCGGTTTCAAAGAACTCGAGTTTCATGTTGGAATGATAAGCTAACATTCAAAAGTTCCTATTTGGTCTTGGATTTTGCAAACCATGTTGATGATTGCCATGTTGGTTACTCATGATGAATAACGTATCGTGTTCAAGTTGGCGAAGGAGAGAACTTTTTTGGTCACAATATCAATTATGACTTGAATAAAGCACGCTCAGGGGTGTACACTGGACATATTGCCATGAAATATTTGGTTACCTTGTGGAGGAACTTTTTAGCCAGTAAGTCTCCTTTAGTTTGTGAATGGTATTCGATTGAAGTTTAAACTTTTTCTTTACTTATTTTGTTTCTTCTTGCTTCGCATTAATTGATTTTATGGAAGAAACGATTTAAGGGAGTAGAAGTAACACATGATTCAGGTGTCTCTGGCTCTTATGAAACTATAATGGAACATAACCATTGATCTCCGGGTTTAAGACTTTAAGTCTGCCTCTTCCATGTGAACCCGTAATAGGAGAAATAGGAATAAAACTGAATGGCGGCCAAAAGCGAAGTATTCAATTCGGTCGTGCACCATATCAGCGTGATGATATATATATATATATCTTCTAGATGATCCATTTAGTGCAGTTGATACTCATAGTGCTACAAGCGTACATCGTGATCTAACAGTTCTTTTGCAGTTTCTTAAAGTGTTTATTTGTCGGAGACTTACAATGGGATGAAGGGGCTGATCAAAAAAAAAAAAAATCAACAGGATGAAGGTTAGGAAAGTACTAAATGGAAAAAAACAAGATTCATTTTGATTCTGGACTCCTCAAGTGTTGATTTAATAACATTTATTTGAGACTTGAACTTTCTTTTTGGATAATTTTGCATTTTGTCGTAGGATATTAAGACAACAATGATCTTGAGGCAAGTTTATTTCGACCATCGTTTCTAGAACCTATCTCGAGGTAGTTATCTGATTATTTACATCCGTAAGAATTATTGCATAAAGAAAAAGTCGATAAGAAGTTACGGACTCTAGGGTCCTACTCTACTTCCATTGTACCGCTTCAGCGTTGTGACTCTTTCATTCTTCTACTTATTTATAAGATTATGTCTTGCTGGTAAAAAAAAATAAAAAATAAAAACAAATCCATAGATTAATTAGGGTCATCTGTGTTGTATCTCGATATATTGGGATTTAATGAATGTAGACGGAAGATTTATTTGCGAAATAGTGAATACTGATGCGTTTGTACTTTGATTTCCATCAGCAGGAGTTGTTAACCAACGCAATTTGGGTAAACTTGGGTTATACATTGGCATGAGTTGTAAGCGTGGGTAAAATTTTCATAAGTGCAAAAATTAAGCTTGATTTTTATTTGGAAGCGAGTGATTATGTCAAATTTTTATTTAACAAAGATTCTCGGTAGCAGCCACATGATCTAATCTTGAGTACATGAGTTTTCTTGGTTTAGTTACTTAACAAATATGAGGCCATGGTGTTTGACATCAATGGTAGGATCTTCCAATGAGACTACATGCGCAGAAGTTTATCGGGAGCTCTTTTTTGAATTGGATGTGATCGTTTTTCATTGATACAAGGAGAAGAAAAATATTTGGGAAGCCTACAAAAAGAAGAAAAAAAGGTTTGGGAAGCATTAATAATGGGATCAAGAGAGTTCTCCGAGTAGAATAAGAATATGGAAAGAGACTTTTGAGATTTAGAAATTTGGATGAAACCCTTTGCTTGGTCAATGTAGCAGAAGTTGTCGAAGACACTTCCAATGAGGTAAAGAGAATACTTTCTCAAACTATTAACAGCAAGTATACTAGATCAGGGCAACAACCATTGTAAAGTGATAGTGGCAGATAGACACAAAATTAGAAATACATGTCCTGGAATCCAGTCACAAATTGTGAAAAAGTTTCCTAACGAGGTACTGCTATCATGTTAATGAATTTGACATGAATGTACGTTTTGTGTTTTTAGGTGTATGTTACGTGTGAATATAAAAATATCCCATGCATCCTTTATGTATGTATATAGTGTAGGACTGAAGTATAAAAATTAGACAATCTCTTTAAACTGAAGCTTGAGATTAATTTCATATAGTATGAAGTTCTTTCATCCCTTCAACATAATGTAAAAAAAAATTGTACGCAAATGCATGCAGTTTTCTTGCTGAGTGATTCCTGAGTAAGTTCATAGAAGCCTGGACGGATGATAAATTTCTTATTGGAAATTTGGAACATAGCAAGTGTTGTGAACTAGAGGACGTGAGTAATTCACAAATTCAGGAACCTAGCCGTGCATTTTTGAACATAAAACTAATTTATTGTACTTACACCATAAATTTGATCGTGAACATATATATATTTATTTATTTATTTTCATTTATTTTCATCTTTCGTTGTTGGGTTTTGGTTTCAGCTTTGTGATGTTTCTGGATTACGTATTTTTTTTTATCAATACTTTGCTTTTTATTACAAACAAGCTATAAGTAAACGAATGTTTTGTTGGAACTGTGTTGGTGTATACATATTAACGTCTATGTTTAGGTTGTTGATGAAGTTGCAGCTGAATTTTTTAAATGTTTGGAATTTTTTTTGTAGGGGTGTGTGCATATTTATGAATTCTTTTTTTAAATGTTTGATAGTTTGGTTGGTCATTTATTAACGACCAGTGGTTAAGACATCTGTAAGCATGGTGTACACCATTCTCCAATCTTACTCCGAGCAATGCAGCTCAGAAGGTTGTCAAGGTCTTGGTGTTGAAGGTCTGGAAGTTTGAGAATAAAAGGAGTGGGAAAGTATGACGTCTTGAGCTTCATCTATCGATAAAGTTACCTGGCATTTTAATGTAAGCCTGACCAAGTTATCAATGTATTACTAATTATTTTTTTTGTGATTCGCTGTCAGTTTTGAATTGAATAAAACATGCTCCTTCCGTTCCTTTTTAATAGGCTGGTTTCTATTAATAGATGTTTCAAAAAAATAGGCTGGTTTCCTAATTGGGAAAGTCAAATGTTACTTTAGTTTTCTGGGACCAATTTTCTCTTAACTTCTTTTGATGACAAATGTCATGTGAACCATTTTACTTTACTTCTTTTGCTGACAAGTGTCGTGGGGACCATTTCACTTCACTTCTTTTATTTACAAGTGTCATGATGACCACTTTCAATGATTAGTTCTCCTAACTTCCTTAATTTTCTCTAAAAACAAAACCAACCTATTAAAAAGGAACAGGGGGAGTATAATAAAAGCAAGATCTAATTAATTGCTGTTACAGGAGATAAGAAAAGGAATAAATTGAATTAGCTTATAATTTAATGTTCATATTTAAAATTCTCCTTACACGGGTTAAAGTTAACAAAGGGAATAAATTCTGCATATTCTCTTTACGTTTCCCTTTACTAATCTGAAAAGAACACCTCCAGAAATTGTAATTACACCATTCGGTGGTCTTTCACCATATCATGCGACTCAAAAAGTTTGAAAGCATCGGTTCCAAGGATGTGGAGTTTTGAAAGCAAAAAAAAAAACGGCTTAAGTATAGGTCTTGAGTTACCTCTTATTCATCAGGAGGTGAGCAGTTGGTTCCTTTTTATGAATTTCTGCCAATTGCTGATTAAAATAGTATAGCATCTAAATTTAGATACGATGCGCAGGGAACTCAGTTGCAAGCTATAAGGTACATAAGGATCATGTATAAAAAGGTAATTAAGATCAAGATTATTGGAAAAACTCATATAAATGCTTGATAGTGTACGTTTATTTATTATTTATTATCCAGTTAGTTACAGGTTACAAATATTGTTCTGAACTATTGAGATCTTATGTGGTTTATTATATTATATTATATTCTTATTTGTTTCCTGCAGAAAGGCGAAGCTACGGAGATTTGATAGAGATGAAAATCACTATATTTTATAGGGATTAGACCTGTTCACGAACTATATTTTATTTTTGCAACTTCCTTTTATCATATTAATTGTTTTCACTGTTCTTTGTGCTTAGGTATACTTTGATTTGATGGCAATGTGGTTAACTGAAGTTTTAGTTATGGTAGAGGTATTTCCAATTGGTAATATCGTTTAGAAATCTAACTAGGATAAGAAGTTCTTCTATGAGGCTACCATTGTTGGATTGTAAGATGGTAAAAATTGTACTACATGGCTTGCAAAACTTTCTATAAGCGGGTAGAAAAACGTGGGTAGATTATATACATGACTCTTGCAGCAAGTGTGATATTGAGTGCCTAAGAGGTGTGTCGTGGTATGGAAAAAATAACATATACCTCTGTAGTGATGGTTAATTTTACTGATATTTTTTGTAGGAATCTACGGGTCAGAGAATATAACATTCTCTGTCATAGCGCATAATGCAGGGAAAATGCTAACCGAAGAACACGTCGAATACGAAGAACTCTGCGAAAAGGTTCATTGGTGCACATGATCCGTTATGCAGGGTAAAGCTGTGAGAGTATTTGTGTGAGTATAACAAACCAGTCCGAATATTTCAAAGTGTTGAAGGAAGGGTCCACAGGAAAGCTTCTGATGAACTGGAGTCCTGGACTTTTCCAGACAAGGGAGGGAGGAGAGCTACTGCTAGAGAACTTGAACATGTGGCTCCATGCACACCCCCACAAAATGAAGCTGGGATAAATATCATAACCACATCTAAGTAGAAACAAAGATTCTTTATTTTATTTGAAGTTTAGGAACGTATTTGGATTATTTGGTGCTCTAGGTGTTTCTTTTTTGTTGGATTTATGTAGCATGTTTTTGGGAACTATCCAGGTAACACACATAGGAATTTAATTCAGTTGTTATTAGTGATTTGATTAATTTACTATTTTCTTGGTTGATTTTTCTATACCGTCATTTTCTACAAATTGTTACTTATTTGTCATGGTAATTTGAGGGTGTGGAATGGCTGCAATAACTAATTATGACAGATATAAGAATTGAGTATTACCATCATAATGCTTAATTATTGTTTAGCTAAAGTTGGACCAGCACTATTACTTGATAGGTAAAGTCAACAACACATTGTACATTATCCGTTTCCCATCCTTCAATTGCCCTTGCGTTTCAATATGTCGGCATTACAGGTAGTTCCGTTTTTTAGGGGACATGGTACCATCTCAAGCATTTATGCAATGTCATAGGATACGGTGAAGGTGCAATCTGAACTGGGAGATTATGTCATATTATGAACATTAATGTTACCAGTGGTATGAATTATGTGCACTTACATTTTGAGATACTTTGGAGGTGTAAGTAAATATTCCCTTCGTTTTAAAAAGACAGACCGCTTTGACTTTGTCAAAATATTAAGGGGACCATAGTGTTTTACTTGAGTACCCTTAATTATCTAACTATTTTATTTTAATAAAAATCAAAGTGTTAAAAACTTCCTAAAATTGTTAGGAGTATTGTAAATAGGAAATAAAAAAGGAAAATTGAAAGATATCGAATTTATGGAGCATAAACTCTACAAGGAATTTAATTTTTGGAGCCAAATATGATGTCCAAAAGGAATGAAGGATATATTTATTTCCTTAATTATATAAATTTCTTTAATATTTTAGATTGGGTCCAATTATAATAAATTTATGAATATAAAAAATCTAAGGTTATATTTGAGAGTTCATTGGAAAAATAAACAGAAGCCGGACATAATTTTGAAACAAACAGAAATGAAATAGAGGACAATCTTTTTAAAACAGATGGAGTACTAAGTATACATGACTCTATTAAAAATATTGAAAATACTGCTTGGTTTGAGGTTTATTAGGAGACCCATCTATGGATATGGTAGAGCAAGACGAGTTATTTTCTCATTCGGATTCACATGACCATTTTATTAATTTCGTCACTAAATGATGTATCACTGTCAATGCTTCAAATCTTATACACCTTTACTGTACCCAATTGGATGAATTCAGACTGAAAATGATCAAATTCTATATCTGTAATCAGTCACTGTTCTGAAATGCATTTTGCTTTTTTTTCTTCTTCCATAAATAGAATGATAAAGTCACTAATGTGTTAGTTGGATTTATCTAATGGAACATGGTTATTTTTAATTTTTATGTTAACTACTTAACCTACTATAGAATGATAAAGTCACTAATGTCGTTCGAAGACTGGAGCTCTGCCAAACCGATCAACTTAAAAATTCTGTGAATGAGTAAGAAAAATGGTAATTAGAAAGGCAGTAATAGCCCACCTTATTTGCAAGGACTTTTTATGTACATAAAAAAAGACTCAATTACAAGAGTTTAATAATTTTCGTTATGGAAAAAAAAGGTTTTTCACTGTATCGTCAGTGCGCGAGTTGCGATAAGAACTTGAGTGTTCAAACTAAAGAGGGTAACTTGAGGGTGCAAACCGGATGCAAGGGCTAATTCTATCATAGATAAGAATTGAGTACCTTAAATAATTATGCGCAGTTAACATAAAATCATGGGTGTAGTCTTTACGACCATAAAAAGATGAACAATTTTGGTGAAAATATTTGTTATTTGAAAACAAATTCTCATCTTTATCAACTATGAAATTATTTATTTTTAGATAAACAACTATGAGAGTTGGAATAGCTGGAATGATAGTTTAGAACAAGCAAAAAGATGGTTTACAAGAAAATGGCAGAATCTAATACCGAGAAAGCAAAATATTTAAAACAATTCAAAAATTATCTGAAGCAAGAGTACAAAATCAACATTATGTTAAATATTTTTCAAATATGGTTATGCTTTCGTACATAACTATAATGGGAAACCTGAAACAGAATAGTAACCCTGTAACTACAAAAAGGGGTAGGACTTCAAAACTCACATATTCAGTTTGATCAACCAACGACGTTTCAAATCTTTTTAGCTTCTATACAATTCCATCAAAATTTTGGCTGTAGCAATATACAAAAAATTGGTTGATGCTTTGAGTTTCCATTACCAAAGGTGTAGGGAAAAAAAACATATCTAGAATTGATATTCAATTGTGGTTTAAGCATTTTTAGCACAAAATTCTTTATAAGATAATTTAAAATTTCAATCTTACTTTTTCTATGTGTTTTTCAAACTATGCATGTAGCATATAGTTTCATTATTAAAGGATATCAAACGTTCCTATTTACTAACTGTAATAGGTAAATCAATGGCCTATAGATTCATAGTTGAAGAAAGAAACTTCGTATATCTCACTCGAAAATCACATGGCATATTTCATTATGATAATGCTCTGGAGAAAGCATATCTATCAAACAAATGAATGGATAGGTACATTCCTGACTGAAAACAACTCCATACACCTGCTAAGAAAGACCTGGTAAAAAAATGGCATCATAGAAAACAACGATGATGTGCCGACGTTGATAGAATTGAATGAACATAATGATGAAATGAACGAGATTGTGGAGACGGATCCTGACAGACCACCGTTGGTCGAGATAAACGAAGAGGACAGCGAAGTGTTTACTTAGTAATAGAGATTATAAATAGCACGAGTATTTATTTTCCACACACCGCTTTTTGAGATAATATATTATTATTCTCCGACAATATATTGTTTAAGCTTTTAAAAACCAAAAACCAGCGTGTTCATAATTAAGAGTTCGAATCATAATTAAGAGTGCTACCAGCGTGTTCTTTCTTGGGGACCAATGCCAATTTTGGTTAAAGCATATTAAGTTGTATCATGGAACTACGCTTAAATAGTAGTTCAAACACCACCAACAAACATGTAATGTTGACAAGGTGCTACGCAAAACTGGATTCAACATAATACTCTTACATTGATCGACTTCTAAATCTCAACATAAATAAAGTTATCTCTGCAATAACACTACATGCACACTTTTTGCATTTCACGATTCTTTTGGTTTTATTTTGAAAATTGCATTTCACAAATTTTCATGTGATATATACATCTTCCAAAAAAATTACAGATAAATTTTGTGGATATGAAAATTTGTTAATAAAATAAGGTTGGAAAAAAAAACATGTAATTATATTCAATTGCAAATAATTATAGGCATATATAATTTAATTACTTTCAATCTTGAATTTATGGATTCAACTTCTTTTTAGTTATTTTAATATCTTCCAATAAAATTTACTATACATTAATTTATATTTATAATACCAAATTTAAATCATCAAATCATTAGATACCTAAAGGGTAATTTAATTCCCTATTCCTTTAGAAAATCAAACTAATCAAAGGTTGTTCCAAAAAAATCTAATGCATTTTACTAGGGGTGCAAGGCGAATCCCCGCCATGCTAAATTAGTTGATCCCATCCGTCCTGGTGCGTAGGACGGGTCAACCCGTGATTGACTACTTATCAAGTTTTTGAACGATCGGGATAGATTTCTTAATTTTTAACGTTTCCCAACACAATCAGTGAAAACGCAACGTGTTCTTAATTTTTTTAGGTTGTTGATCTCTTCTGGTGGATATCAAATCCGAAAATTGAACTTTCTCAACCACAAATAGACCAATTCATCTCAAAAGCAAAATATTGTGATTAATATCATGAAACATAAGCATCAGTGTATCAAAATGTAATAATATAGTTGCTGAATCAGAGCACCAGCTTAACTATAAGCAACATCCTAGAAAGCCCTATTCCTACCAACATAAAAACTAACCCCTATCCTAAACTAGATGCATTGATCAACTTCTTAAATCTCAATATAAATAAATATATGTATAACTATAATTGCTAATAAACATAGACATACAAAATTTAATTTAATTATGGAGTCAACTTCTTCTTAATTATTCTAATACCTTCCCTTCTTAATTATTCTAATACCTTCCCATAAAACCAATTAACATGAATTTCTGATATCAAATTTAAGCTAATAAGACACCTAAAAGGCATCAAAGAGTGCTATCCCTTTAAAAATAAAACTAATCAAAAATTATTCTAAAATAAAAAAAAATATATTAATGTATTTGTCCACGGGTGCGGGGCGAAGCCTCGCCACGCTACGTTAGTCGATCCCACCGGCCCCGGTGCGTAGCACGGGTTAGATACTAGTTATCCTAATAATTAAAATACCAAACTAACAAATATCCTAATGAATATCCAAGATATTAGCTAGATCCTGAAATATACGTGACTTACCAAATACGTCCCGTATCAGGCTCCCCTACTGCGACGAAACTCGTCTCGAGTTTATACTGACAAGTCGAAGAAAGAAATTTGGAACCGCCGCGGGTGACACAACTTGACCTTGAATTGTGCATCGGAATCACCAGCCAGTCTGCATATAGACTCAGGTCCACCAACTTCAGTATATGCATGTAAGGATTCATCAACCAATTGTGTTTGTTCCCACACTTACAATGAAGGAACTCCCATGAAAATTTCCACTCGGTATCCACATGAGTTGGATATAATATTATAAAATTTTGTACACGCGTCTTCATAAGTGCCTTTGGGAGCCACCACCGTAACTGCATACATCTGAGGAGGACTATTATCAGCATTATCTTTAGTCATTTGGATAGCTACTTGGACATTAGTACTTATGTCATTTTCAACCTCACCAAGGCTGCCTTGAAACTTAATCTCAACCAGTGTAACAAGTGGGCCTTTAAAAGACTCCTCATTCGATTCATTCGGCCATCGTTTGCCTGGTATAAGCATGATTTTGGTTTTTCTCCACATAAATCCATAAACGTCATCACGACGATTATGAATGGCCTTAACATCTGTTAACCAAGTTCTGCCCAATACGATGTAGCACATATCCATACCAACAACTTCATGAAAGTTTGAGTGGGAATAACACTTACCGATAGAGAATGAAAATCTGCAACCACCAATGCGAGTTACTGTTCCACCATTATAAACCACTCAATCTGATCAGTATTAGGATACCAATCTATATCAAGACCCAGGAACTCTGCCATTCTTTTTGACACCAAATTTTCTTCGCAACTTCCATCAATTACAAAATAACATCCCCTCCCATTAACAACTCCAACAAACTTGGACAACTTAATATGAAGTTCTCCCATGTCTGGGATGGATTCTCAATTAATCTGAATACCATGATGATGGATGATAAACAGGAACCAAAATTTTCAACCTTGTCAAAGGGAGACGATTTTTTTTTTTTTTTAAATTTTTGATAGAACCTAGAGATCACAGGAATCCTCGACCGATTCTTCTAGGCGGCCTCACAAACAAACATTGCAGGAACGAACTTGCTCTGGTAACACCTGATATGGCACGACGTAAGCGATATGAATGATTAGTAGCACAAGGAGAATCCACTCCTTAATAGTAACACTCACTCCAATCCAGGAGCTACGACAACTCTAATCCAATAGCTAAAAGAGATAAACGACGGTATAAACCAATCAACTTAATATATTTCATAAACGAGCTCGCAAGATAATTACAATGATAAAGGAAATGGCTATTTATAGCCTCCAAGCATAAAACCTAGAAATCTAGAATGTTCTTAAACTAGCCCTGAGAATATATTATTCTCATAAAACATGATAAATCTAATAAAGAAACTAATTATCCTAATAATTAAAATACCAAACTAACAAATATCCTAATGAATATCCAAGATATTAGCTAGATCCTGGAATATACGTGACTTGCCAAATACGTCTCATATCAAAACAGTTTGACAGTGTTACAGAGACACAAAATAAAACTGAAAATACAGATGAATTGAGAAAAACTGCAAAAGACTGGAGCAGATGAACTGAAGCAACAGATGAGCTGAAACAACTGAAGTAGATTGAAGACTCTTGAGCTGAGGAACTGAAGTAGCAAACCAAAAAAGAAGCAACTGAAAACACACAAAGTTTATCTAATACCAAGTAACTGCAGAAGTACTGGATGATGAAGAATCTGAAGAAGCACTGACTGACCGTGAAGCTGTATGCATCAAGGAATGCAATAACTTGGAGAAAGTAGGAAAACAAATACCTTTTGTAAAAATATTTGCTATCTGATCTTCACTTGAGAAATGCTAAAACTTTAAGAAACCCTTCTCCACTAGTTCCCTCACAGTGTGATATTGAATTTCTATATGCTTGGTCCTGGCATGAAAAACAGGATTAGAAGCCAGAGACAAGGCACTAGTATTATCACAAAGAATTAATGTTGGAGTTGAAACAGTAATATGTAACTCAGATAACAAATCAACAATCCATTTCAATACCTGGCAGGCCCACAGATAAGCATTTATACTCACTTTCACCAAGATTTAGAAACAGTTGGTTGTTTCTTAGAAGACCAAGAAATCAAATTTGAACCCAAAATTACAACATATCCAGAAGTTGATCTCCTTGTATCTGGACAGCCTGCCCAATCTGAATCTGTATATGCTTTTAAATGCTTCAAACTATCTCTTCTCATAGTGATTCCTAAACCAATAGTACCTTTTAAATATCTGAGAATTCTCTTAACTAATTGAAAATTTATATCTGTGGTTGAATGCATAAATTGTGACACATAATTGACTCCAAAGAAAATATCAGGTCTTGTAATTGTCAGTAATCGCAAACTTCGTACAATAGTTCTAAACTCGAGTAGGATCTTGTAATTTTGTACCATCATGTATGGATACTCTTGCTCCTTAGTTCTTGAGTATCACATGGCTTAGTATCGTCATATTAGCTTTTGACAACAATTCAAGTATATACTTCTTTTGAGTCAAAACAATAGAATCACTATCCCTGACAGCTTCAATACCCAAAAAATATCCCAAAGTGCCCAATTCTTTCATAGCAAACTCTTTCTTAAGAGAAACAATCAATGCATCAATCAGTTGTGGAGAACTTCCAGTCAACAAAATATCATCCACATACAACAATAAAACAAGTATTCCATGTTGAGAAGAGAACACAAACATAGAATTGTCAAAAACTGCCTTTTTGAAACCATAAGTAAGAAGAAATGAACTAAATCTATGAAACCAAGCTTTGGGTGCTTGTTTCAAACCATATAGACTTTTCTTAAGATGACAAACATAATTTGATGGATAATCAGGATTTATAAACCCTTGTGGCTGAGACATATATATATATATATATATATATATATATATATATATATATATAGACATCTTCATCTAAATATCCATGTAAGAAGGCACTACTTACATCCAACTCGCCTTATTTGCCAATTATATGCTATAACCATGCACAAAACAACTCTCACAATAGTGGATTTAACTACAGGACTAAATGTTTCATTATAATCAATACCATCCTGTTGGTTATACCCCTTAGATATTGATCTAGCCTTTAAACTATTAATAATACCATCAGATTTTTACTTAACCTTATACACCCATTTAGATCCCAGAATGTTCATATGAGGTTCTGGAGCAACATAATCCCAAGTATCATTATCTCTTAATGCAACATATTCATCTTTCATTGACACTTGCCATTTTGGATCAGTCATTGCTTGATTAAATGATTTTGGCTCAGTAACTGTAGTTAATAATGAACCAAAAGCAAGAGGAAATAGGATACTTGATAGAAACATGAGAAACATGATCTGGAAACAATTTAGGTTTAGAAATGCCTTTTTGAGCTCTAGTAACCATAGTGGTAGAAGGAGAAACATTATCTGAAGTAGATGGTAGTTGAATTGGTAAAGAATTATTAGATGCAGTGGAAGAAACATGCATAGAAGCAGAGCAATAAAATGTAGATTCATCAAAAATAACATTTCTAGAAATATAAGTTTTTCTAGTGAGAGGATTGTAACATTTGTATCCCTTGTGCAAAGAGTTGTATCCAAGAAAGACACATTTAACTGATTTAGGAGAAAGTTTATCAGTTCTAAGATGAGTCAAATGTGGATAACAAATTAAACCAAAAGTTTTCAAGAAAGAATAATCTGGAACAGAACCAAATAGAACTTCAAAAGGAGACTTGAATTGTAAATTTTTTGTTGGAGTTCTATTAATAAGGTATGTGGCAGTTAAAAAAGCATCATACCACATCTCTTTGGGACAAGAAGAATTGAGCAATAGAGTATTACCCATCTCACTAATATTTCTATGCTTCCTCTCAGCTAAACCATTTTGCTCTGGTATTTTTGGGAAAGAAATTCTAACTAGAATGCCACTCTGTTCAAGTATTGTTTTGAAAGGACCTTTCACTAATTCAGCAACACCATCTACTTGCAAAGAAACAATTTTTGTAGAAAATTGATTTTCAGTATGAGTTTTAAAATGAGTAAAGCATTTAGAGGCATCAAATTTTAGTTCCATTGATAAATCCAATTGAACCTACTATAATCATCTATGAATACAATATAGTACCTATAACCATTCAAAGAAGGAATTGTTAGACCCCAAACATCACAATGAATTAAAACCAATGGTTTGTTTGCATGAGAATCATACAAATGAAAGGGTAGTCTTTTGCTTTTAGCAAGTTGACATGGATCACACAAAGAGACGGAATGAGGAGTTGTTAAAACAATATGCTTTGAGGGATGTAGCTATTGAACAATATGACTAGATGGATGACCCAATCTGTTATGCCATATATGAGAAGGAGCAGAAATAGCAACAAACAAAGCAAGATTAGAAATGGAAGATATAAGAGAATTTTGAATTGGATAAAGATTATTAACTACGGTACCATGAGCAAGAAAGACATGTGTAGAAAGATCTCTAATCTCATATGTTGTTGGAGTTAACTTGAAATAACAATGATTATCCTTTGTAAACCTAGCAATGGATAGTAGATTATGCTTCATAGCTGGTACTAGTAAAACAGTGTTCAACCTAAAGCTAGTTTTAGGTGTTTGAATACTAGAATTTCCAGTAGAAGTAATCAAAAGAGACTTACCATTGCCCACTTGCACTTGCTCCTTTCCTTTATAGGTAGAAATATTTTGTAAAAGAGCATCATCACCAGTCATATGAGTTGTGGCACCAGAATCAGCAAGACATTGTGGAGCTGTAGAAGTAGAAGGATCAGAATAACTTAAATCTTCACCCATTGAAGTAAAAGCTGACTGTTGAGCTATATTTGCTGTCACATTCCCATTGTTTGAACTTGAACCATATGCTGGTGGATAATACCTGAAGTGGCACCTACTAGCATAGTGCCCTTTGTTTCTGCAAATTTGATGTTCTACCTGAGAATAGTCCCTCCTACCATTACCAGCACTTGAACTATCTTCATAAGAAGCATTAGGCCTATAAGTTGAAGTATTCTTGTTATTGTTGACATTATGAAAACTGCCTGAATTCTTTTTATTATATCCATTTTCTGAACCCTTATTCTTACCCTTGCTATTTCCAGCACCAGTAGACATATTGCCTGAACTGAAATTTCTTGAATAAAGTCCTGAAGAATTTTGAGCATCAAAAATCAAACTGGAGTCTTGATGTTGAGAAACAAGCCATTGCTCATGATTTAGTAATATGGGTTTTAACTCTACAAAAGTAAAAGGTACTTCCCTATTTTGTGCTGATATCACAAAATTATCATACTCTCTTCCTAATCCATTCAACACATACATAACCAAATCAGACTCAGAAATCTTTTCTCCAATTGTTGCTAAAGAATCAGCTATGGTCTTCAAATTTTGTAGATATACAAGAATACTGAGATTCCCTTTCTTCACATTAAACAACTGATTCCTTAACATGCTCTTTCTAGCCACAAATTGGTTCCTAAACCTTACTTCAAGGAAAGACCAAATTTCTCTTGCAATTGATAAACCTAACACATCTCCAGATACCGAAGGTGTAAAAGTAGCCTTTAAACAACTCATAACAAAAGAATCTACCTTCTTCCAATAGACCCATTATGGATTTAAAATCGAATTCTCATTGACAACATTATATTTAGAAGGTTCCCTTACATCACCATTAACATATCCATACAGATCAGTAGAAATCATAATAGACTCAAATTGGTCACGCAAGAGTAAAAAATTTGTTGAATCAAGTTTGCTCGAAATAAAATTTGCTATATTTGAGAATGGTAGAGTAAAATTGAGGGAGTTACCATCTTCTACAGCGGAACAACTTGCCATTTTTCATCTTCGTTGATAAGTAATTACAGACATGAACCACCAGAAGCAGAAATTTATTGATGACGAACCAAGAAAACTGAAGAGAGATCTTGATTATTGTTCTTGATAGAAAATCTTAACCTAAAACCAGGACAAGAATGATTTGAATCGTAAAAAATTGTATGAGAAAAGATGTTGGTGATTCAGTGATCTGCTGAAAAGTTTATTTGTGAAAGATTATTTGCAGAGAAAATTTGTTTAAATTTTTTTAGAATTGGATCGTTCCCACTGATACCATGAGAAACAGGTAAAGGTTGTATTGAAAAAGATAATCTCTTACAGGAGTTATGATTAGCTATTTATGGCCAATCATGCTGTAGTGTTATTACACACATACAGACTTCTTACACACTCACAATTACAAAGACAGGTCAAGTCAACTAAGGTTGACTTGACTAACACACACAGTTTATCTAATAATCAGGTAGCAACGAAAGCAGCTGAAGAGCTTTTTGATTACACAACAAGTAGTGTTCAGTACCACCTCATCAGCTTCTATGGACAAGAAGGTTAATGCTGACACAAGAAGAATGATTATATTTGTCGAGCAAATCACAAAAAAGAGAAAGTCTAGTATGGTTGTAGAAAGCAATGGAGATCTCTCACACGCTAGCTGTAATACCTAATAAAGTCACCAATAACAATCCTTATGCACTGAAGGATATGGGAAGTTAGCGCCTTTAACAGATGCAGTTGTCAAGGTAGTTTATGCTCATTTTGTACAAACTATTCACTTGCATGGCGACGAGTCCAGCAATACGCCTCAACTAGTAATCACAACAAGAAAGAGGGGATAAATGTTTGCACGTATGGCTATTAAAAAAGAAGAATGATAATCTCAACAAGAAAGAGGGAGATGAACATCAGTCATTGGGTTGGAGTAAAGAGCGGATAAGGGTTGATGAAACCGTTAGCCGTTACGAAGAGTGACGGTGTTTTGACTTTCAGTAATATTTTTGACTATGTCAACCTTTATGACATTTTTATCCCCTCTTAACAAATAAACTGAGTTCAAGGTAATCATCAAAATTATATTCGTGTAGGTCTTATGTTAATGAAGAAATAGGGTAAGTGCCCGTGGGATTTGTTATCAAAAGGCTTAGAAGTGAACTTTTTGAAGAGAACGTAATCAACGTCGTTTTCAATCAAATGCAATGTTTGGGGTGTAATTTTGGGTTTGCATGGGAAGCCATACACATACTATGGATATCAGAGAGACCAGAATGTGAGTCACACTATGATTGAACTCAGGTTGGTTAGCAATCCACGTCAGCTAGGGCAACCTCCTAAGTCATATGGGAGTGCTAATCTAGCAGCTAGATTAGCAGTCCACGTCATCTGGGACCAATGTCTAGCGTTGTTTGGTTCAACATTTTAAATTTCAGCCGTCAGATCAAATTTTGTGATTTTTGTGATCCGTGTGATTTTTGTGAGTTTTATGAGCGCCGCACCATCCAGCGTAAAGGTCACTTTTTGAGCGCTGAATAGCTTTAAATTTCAGCCGTCGGATCAAATTTTGTGATTTTTGTGATTCGTGTGATTTTTGTGAGCGCTGAACCATTCAGCGTAAAGGTCACTTTTTGAGCGTTGAACCATTCAGCGCTTCAATCTCGATGCTAGTTGAACTGCGAGCACTTGCTAGGAGAGAGAACTAGTGTTAACTTTTAGACCACACTTTTTTTTTGAATTGCAACACTTAACTGCCAATCTAGCAGCTCAATCTAGGCCATAGGGGTTAGCCTAAGCCTTATTACATAATAATATCCATGCGCCTGCCATACTTTTTCTTTTTGGAACAGTGTAATTATAATATGAGTTCATGATTTTGCAACTAAACTGGCTGGTTATTTTACAAGTTACATTCTTGGTGGAGCCCTTCAATGCTTTTAAAACCTTAAATAGATTTTCTACTTAAATTACCTTGGACCATGTCTGATGTTATTAATCGCATGAACGTGCTGATTCTTTATCTCTTTCTCATCTGTATCTTTCTGTAATTGGTTCCCAAAAGAGTGTGCTTGATGATAAAATCCTCTGTCAAGTTCTTCAGTTATTGATTTAGGCGGAAAGCAGGTTTTTTTGTCATTAATTTTAATCTAAGGGATCTCCTTGATGTATTTAATGTGTTCTGAACATCACAACAATGTGGTCGTGCCGGAGTGGTTATCGGCATGACTAGAAATCATGTGGGCTTCGCCTGCGCAGGTTCGAATCCTGCAGACCACGTTTTTTTTTTGGTATCCTGCAATCCATTTTCATTTTACTTCTGTGGGTTATCTGCAACATTACCACATTGCTTGGCAAATATTTCTCCTCAGAGATTGGATTTCGAGTTCTACAGGCTTAGGGGGTAATTTTTTTTCAAGTAAGAAATTCCAATCATATGGATCCTGCAAGTAAGAAATTCCAATCATGTCCAAGTTTCCTCAAACTTTTTTTTTCAAGTTTCTGTTTGATTTTGTGTTCTAGGGTTTGTCAATTTTTATGTATGAAATTCATCTAGTTTCCTCAACGTTTTCTTCAAAGTTCCTGACCAATGTTGTGTTCTAGGGTTTCGAATTATTGTTCGATAATCATCAGAATGATCTCTTATACCACTTGTATATCTATCTCTATATGCTCTTATAGATGCAATTCATTTTCAGGATACCATTTGAATACATGCATGATCCAGTAATCCAGCAGTGCTTGCTGGAATTCACCCTTTTTGAATTTCCACACAGACGCTTTTCGCACGCATTATTGTTTTGCAAGCACTAGTTTTGATTTTCTAGCATCTCCAAGACTCCAACTGTTGTTGTCAATCAGACATTATGCCCTTACTTATGAGTACAAGATATGTTTTCAATCTGCAGTATTGAGATCATGCATTAATACGATGTTCATTATTATTTGTCTGATAGGATGCTGACTGCACACTTGCGCAACTTATACAACTGCGAATGTGTCAGAATTTGAACACCAGACCAACAAGCTTATGTGTTGTACACTTGTACCATACCTTCTACAACTCGGATATCACTAGAAATAGACCTGATTGCTAAACTGAGAAAACACATAACCCACACAGTATACTTTGTTTTATTTGCATAACCTGAGCTTAATTAAGTCATATCATGATGCTAAGAGATTTTACTTCACAGTAGAAGATGATGAGTTCTGGATATGTGTCCCCCTCATAGAATTTGGGTAGTTGCCTGCTCTCCAAGATGCAGTCACTGTTGTTGGCTACCCGAACAAGGTTCCACTGAGTTACTAAGATTTTGAGTCATATTGGGTAAGGGTCATACCGAGGAGGAAGTGTGCACAGATGTTGGTGGATGGGAAAATTTATGTGGAAAAGATCTCACCCTTTATTGAAAAGATATAACTCAATTGGAAGACGTTCATTTTATTAAATGCATTTATTTCCCAGAAAACAGACGTTTTCGTTTAATTAGTATCTTCCTTTATGACTCGATGTACTTTGGCAGTGATGTAATCTATAAATACCGCCACTGTTTCTTCTTCCGATGCATAAGTTTAAATTTGTTTCTTATTCTTCTTGTTACGGAAAATTCTAATAAGTAGTACTATTTTCTTATTATTATTATCGTAAGATGAGGAAGGGTTCAAACATTAGTTCATGGAGAGCAAATACAGTATTATTGATCGTTGTGATATTTGCTGCATTTGTGAGTATGTTGGCCTCGATTACTTCTGCAACAACAACTGCTGATAGCCAACTGCAAGAACCAAACGCCTTAAAAGAAAATGGCTTGGCCATCTATGGTGCTGCTGGTATGGGTACTGATGGGCAGATTTCAACCGAATCGTTTTTGGGTTGTGTAACAGCAGTCCCAAGCATTGCTGTTAGTTGTGTTGGGTGTTTCGCGGCAATGCTTTCAAATATTATAGATGGTTATTGGATTAATCCTGAGGCGTTAAAGCCATATAGAGCGTGTTGCGATGATATCCTCAACGCTGGTGAAGAATGCTTGGCGGCTCATTTCCAGAAATATGGCGATAAATTGTATAATGCCTGCCGCAAGGCATTCCCACAAGATGGCTATTAATTATATATTGGGTCATTATTTCTTTCTTTTGTATTATGTGTGGGTAACAATAATAAAGAAAAGCACCCTTTTTGGTGTCCCAACAACTTCGGTTACTTTTTCTTTGGACGGGAATACCCCGTTAAATAAATCTAATTACAAAGTTCGGCCCATACATTAAAATTCACAATTACTGTCATTTCTGTTGCACTGCTACAACCATCTTCTCCCCAACACCGCCAGCACTTACACCACCTCCGCTAGCGCCACCACACCTCTGCCACAACTAGCACGACCTCCTGGTGCCAGCAACACCTTCGTTGCAACTCATACATTGAATTACACAATTACTATTGCCGTTATAGAGCTACTACCACCAGCACCACCGCCCTCAGCTCTGCCAACACCACCAGCAACACCACCATTGCCAATCAAAAATCCCAATTTCAATTTTCAATTTATCCCAACTTCCAATTTCAATACCTCTCACTCTAACCGTCACCACCATCCTCGTTCAAATCTTCAATTATCACCACGACCACCACCCTCCTCCACCGTTTTCAAAAAGTTGCTCTTCGATTTTTAGCAAACCCTATTTTCTAAAAACCCATCGTGTTTACGTTATGTCTTTCTAACAACCAAGGTAATGGACTTTCTCTCTTATGATTCCTTTTAATATTCTTCCTGTTAATCATTGGATACGTAGGATGATATTCAATGCTCTAAAAAGACAACAAACAGTTCATCATTCTAGCATAGCTATATGTTTGTCGATGTGTTGCTTGATAAAATGCCTCAAATAAAATATCAGTGAACCCGTTGTTTGTATATGTGTTGTACCTAAGAGACGTCAAATTAGCATGAGTCCACCTGAAATTTCGAAATGGGCCACACTTATATGTGATGTACTGAGTTATTCTATGATGTAAATAAGAATAAGAGATTGTACTCTAAGCATTCAAGTAACTCAGTACCACTGTACTGCTTTCATTGACTTAATCTTCATGATAATAACTGCGATTCAGGTACATGTTATTTAAGAGAAAGGGACTAGACGAAACCCTAAGTATCACGGACTGCACGCGTGCTAGAATTGCATCCGTACAAGTAAACCTTAAAGCAGAATTAACTGAAGTAAAAACGGCTAACTAATTTTACTAAAAGCTAAATACACCACAGGGATGGTTGTAGGCACTCTGGTATCATGACAATACTCCCCCCTTCAGCATATCCTTGTCCTCAATGATGGTAGTGTGGAAAGTGTGCTCTGACATGTGATAAGTCCTCCCAAGTAGCATCAGCCGGCGTAGTGTGAGACCATTGAATCAACAGTTGTTGCACCGCCGTTCCCTGTCGAAAAATCTGGCGGGAGTCCAAGGTGGCAATTGGTTTGAGTATGATTTCACCATTTGAGTCCACCAATGGCAGTGAAGGATCAGTAGTTGCAGAAGCGCCTATTTTCTTCTTCAACTGGGACACATGGAACACTGGGTGTATCTTGGAGTTTGGGGGCAGCTGTAGTTCGTAAGCAACTTCACCAATTCTTTGCAGCACAGGAAAGGGTCCATAATATCTGGCAGATAACTTGAATTTATTGCGCATGGCCATAGAAGTCTGTCTATAAGGCTGCAACTTCAAATAAACAAGATCACCCACAATGAATGACCTATCTCTGTTATTTTCTTGTCAGCAAACCACTTCATTCTTTCTTGTGCCTTATGCAAATTCTCTTTGAGAATGTCTAAAACAGCATCCCTTCTTTGTAAATATTCTTCTATAGAAGCTACAGAGGTATTAGATGTTGTAGGAAAAGCCAAATGAGGTGGTACATACCCATATAGGGCTTAAAATGGAGACATCTTCAAGCTGGTGTGATAGTTGGTGTTGTACCACCATTCAGCCAATGGAAGCCACTAAAACCATTGTTTTGGCTTATGATTTGTCATGCATCTCAAGTAGCCTTCTAAGCAAGCATTAACTCTTTCAGATTGGCATCTGACTGAGGGTGATAAGCTGTACTCATAGAAAGATGAGTGCCCAAAGTTCTGAAAAGTTCATACCAAAACTTGCTTGTAAAAACCTTGTCCTTGTCAGAAACAATTGAAGCTGGAAGTCCATGCAACTTAAAGATAGTATTCAAAAACTCCTGAGCCACTGTGATAGCTGTGTAGGGATGAGTAAGACCACTAAAATGACTATACTTGGTGAATCTGTCCACGACCACCATTATAACGTTTTTGTTCTGTGACTTAGGAATGCCCCCAATGAAATCCATGCTAATGTGCTGCCAAGCCTGAGTTGGGACTGGAAGTGGCTTTAAGAGTCCAGCAGGGTATTGATTATCAAGTTTATTTTGTTGGAAAGTATCACAATGGCTGACAAACATCAAGTTGTCTTGCTTTAAGCCTTTCCAGTAAAAGTAAGTTTTAGCTCTAACATAACTACCATGAATACCAGAATGACCCCCAATGGCAGATGAATGAATAAAGTGCAGAAGGTGTTGCCTCAAGTTAGAGTTGGTACCCACATAAATTCTCCCCTTGAATCTTAGAATACCCTCCAAGTATGTGAAGTTAGGGACTGCAGAGGGGTTAACCAAGAGCTATGGAATAAGAGAAGATGCCACCGTATCATTGGTGTAACTATTGATAATATCTTGAGTCCAAGCTGGAGCAGATAAGTCCATAGTGCTGCAAGTTGGTATGGAATCAGAATGCGAAAGTCTAGAAAGAGCAACTGCAGCTTTGTTATCCAACCCTTTTTTGTAATGAATTGTGTAGTCAAATCCCAAAAGCTTGATGAGCCATTTTTGTTGTAGTAAAGTGGTAATCTTCTGCTCCATAAAGTATCTAATGCTCTGTTGGTCAGTATTGATGATAAAATGGTGACCGGTGAGATAGTGTCTCCATTTGGTCACTGCATTAACCACATTCAGTAACTCTTTTCATAAGTGGATAGCCCTAAAGTCTTTGGCCCTAAAGGTTTGCTGTAGAAGGCAATTGCTGTACCATCTTGCATGAGAACAACACCAATGCCTCTATAACATGCATCAGTTTCCACTACAAAAGTTTTGGTGAAGTCAGGAAGGGCACGGACAGGAGTGGTGCACATAGCCTTTTTAAGGGTGTTGAAAGCATTGTCAGCTGATGGAGACCACAAGAAGGCATTCTTCCTCAATAAATTTGTGAGAGGTTTACTGATATTACCATAGCCCTTCACAAACTTTCTATAATATCCTGTGAGGCCCAAGAAACCTCTTAACTGTTTAAGAGTAGTAGGAATAGGCCAAGATTTCATACAAGCAATCTTCTTAGGATCAGCAGCCACTCCATTTGAAGTAATAATGTGGCATAAGTACTCTAGAGAGTCTTGAGCAAAACAACATTTAGAAAATTTGACAAATAACCTGTGTTACCGGAGCAAGGAAAGAACCAAGGAGAGATGTTGAACATGTTCTTGGATGTTGGAGCTATAGATCAATGTGTCATCAAAGAACACAAGAACAAATTTTCTCAAATAGGGACCAAATACAGAGTTCATAAGTGCCTAAAAGGTGGCAGGTGCATTTGTTAGGCCAAATGGCATAACTTAATTTGAACTCATAGTGGCCATGATGGGTTCTGAAGGCTGTCTTATGTATATCAGGTGCATGAACCCTGATTTGGTGATACCCTGCCCTTAAATCCAACTTAGTAAATATTCTGGCTCTATGTAATTCATCCAATAACTTATCAATTACAGGTATAGGGAACTTATCTTTGATAGTTATGGAATTGAGCTTTCTAAAATCAACACAAAACCTCCAAGTGTTGTATTTCTTCTTCACTAGAAGAATGGGTGAAGCAAAAGGGCTATGACTATCTTGAATAATCCCATTTTTTTAACATTTCTTGTACTAAGGACTCTACCACCGACTTGTGTATGTATGGGCATTTATAGGGTCTGAGATTGATAGGTTGGGAATCTGGTTTAAGATTGATTTGATGGTCTAGAATTCTTGGTGGTGGTAATTTTGTTGGTTCCTCTAAAACATCAGAAAAGATGTTGAGCAACTCCTGAATTGGTGTGGGTATTGTAGCAGGTGGAGGAGTCATTGTAATATAAAAGAATTGGCCTACTAGAGCTGGAGTATTTTTCTTGATAAAATCTTTCATAGCATTACCACTAAGTAGCATGAGTATGGGTTTAGTAGAAGTACCTTGCAGAGTTATTACTTGACCCTTGTGAAGAAAAGAAATAGATAGCTTGGCCAGATTAAAAGTGACATCACCAAGAGTTCTCAACCAATCAGCACCCAAAACTATATCACACCCTCCTAAAGGAATTAATCTTAAATCAGAGCAAATTGTTGTTTTTGCATTGTCCACTCGTAGTTGTGGATAGATCCATGTACTTGTGATCTTAGCTCCATTGGCCATAGTGACCAACATGTGAGCAGTTGATTGAAATTCACAACCCAATTGAGTTTCTAGAGCAGTATCAATGAAACTATGAGTACTACCCGTGTCCACTAGGACAGTGATGGCTCTTTTCTTAATGAATCCTGGGATCCTAATGGTGTCAAGATTGACATTGCCAGTAAGTGCATGGAGAGAAATCTCCATATCTGAGTCAACCAGTTGGTCTTCACTAGGAGCATGACGAGGTGAAGGATCCCGATCATTTGCTTCATGGTCGGCCTACCATCATAAATAATTGTTGGGGATTTACATCTATGGCCTGGTTGGTATTTTTCATCACAATTGAAACAAAGGCCTTGTGCTCTCCTTTTACTCATCTGCTCATAAGTGAGTCTTCCGATGGGTGGTACATAAGGGGTTTTAGGTGGTGGTGTAGAATTTTGAGGGATAGATGTAGAAGGAGAAATACCCATTGTGGAAGGAACTGTAGGTGTTCTTGGTGGTGTAAATTTGGTATAAGTGAAGGTGGTTGGTGTTGGTTTAGATGGAATGGTTTTGGAGGTTGAGGATTGTGATGAGAGCAAGTTCTTGTAGTCTAGCCAAATAAAATGCTTGAGCAAGGGTGGTCGGTTTGTGCATCTGCACAGAACTCTTTAAAACATCCTTTAATCCACTAATAAAGCTCAACACAAAGTAATCTTCAGTAAGGTGAGGATTTTTAGTCAACATTAATGCTTTTAGCTGCTCAAATTGCTCAAAATATTCTTCAACAGAAGTAAGCTGAGATAACTTGTTAAAACAACCCACATAATTATCATTTGCTAGATCCTCAAAACGACTACAAATAGCTTCTACAAAAAAATGCCAAGAGATGAATGTTTTACCAGTAAGGAAGTCCAGAAACCATGAATCATCTTTGCCATCCAAGTATAAAGAAGCAATTTCAGTATTTTTCTCATCAGAAGTGGAATGGATCTGAAAAAATCTTTCACACTTGCGGATCCAGCTATAAGGATTGTCACCAGAATATCTAGGGAAGTCTAGTTTAGGAACTTTAGAGAAGGTATTAAAAGGATTCTTTCGATGGGTGTTATTTGAACCTTCTTCAGAATTAGGTTCAGATGGATCTGGTGGTGTTTTAAATAGAACTTGAATAAGTGCATTAAACTTAGCTTGGTTTTCCTCAGAAATTGTAACCAAAGAAGCAAGTAAGGAATATCAGCTTCCTTACGCTCTGCTGCATCACGGGTGTGTAGATCTGTAAGATTCTTCATTAGTTGAGATAGTTCACGGGTGGTGGTATCTATATCTTTGATAGTTGGACCAGTCATGGAGTAGAAAAAGAGAGAGGAATCGACTGGGTGATACCAAATGTGATGTACTGAGTTATTCTATGATGTAAATAAGGAAGAAGAGATTGTACTCTAAGAATTCAAGTAACTCAATACCACTGTACTGCCTTCATTAGCTTAATCTTCATGATAATAATTGCGATTCAAGTACATGTTATTTAAGAGAAAGGGACTAGACGAAACCCTAAGCATCACGGACTGCACGCGTGCTAGAATTGCATCCGTACAAGTAAAACTTAAAGTAGAATTAACTGAAGTAAAAACGGCTAACTAATTTTACCAAAAGCTAAATACACCCCAGGGATGGTTGTAGGCACTCTGGTATCATGACATTATACTCGATTCCAAATGATACTGGCCTAGATAATTAGTGCATATAGTACTTGGTTTACAAATTTGTATACCAAAAGTATTTGATGGAGCGTGGAAAACAAAATTTAATTAGTGAGTGTAAATAGGTCTCCTCTTACAACTCCTTATTCAACTTTTTCTTCCTCGTCTTCGTCTTGATTTTGAATTTCTTTTTTCCTTGTTTTATTTGCAGGATCAAACTCACCACATTTTGATTTGTTTGATGCTGCTTACAATGGAAAGCTGAATCGATTCAAGAGTAAGAGAAACAATATTCATCTATCCTTCATCTTAATTTTGATTGTTTTCTTACATTTTTCTTTGATTAATTTCTAGGGTTGGATTTGAATCATGCTAAAAATGAAGGGATTGGAGTACCAGAAGCGATTGGAAAGCTTAACGACGAAAAGGGAAGAGGACCTCTTCATGTTGCTGCTGCAGGAGGAAGTTTAGAAGTTTGCAAATACTTGATTGAGAAGTTGAAGCTTGATGTGGATTCTAAAGATGGAGAAAATATTATATCTTTTTCCTTCTAACAATTAGAATAGGGGTTAAGAGGCAAAATGCCCCAATTTTGACCATCACCTTGTCAAAATGCCCGAAAACCTTACTTTTGCCGTTAGACATAGTTAATTAGTCAAAAACACAGACATGTGTACCCGCACGTGTAGGAAATTTACATTTATGTCCTTCGCATCTAGATTCAACGAATCTGCGACACATGTGACACGCACGAGTCATGGAATTTTACCATCTTAGCCCTCAAATATTGAAAAATTCCCATCTTGTCCAACATGATTAGATTGTGACACGTGTCCGAGGATCTGAAACGGACGGTGACAGATCCCGACCGTTGACAATAACGGCCATTTTTTCACCAGAAGTACTCTTATATATTGTGGTGATCCAAAACATATTTACAGTGTATTGGTAGTGTTTCTTCATCAACTTTAATCGCTGCTAGCTCAAGCATTAAAATGGTAAGTTCAATTTCCATAAAAAAGAAGCATCATTAGAATTTGTAGTATAATAATGATTTTAATTTATAGTTAATCAAAATGCAGGAATGTGAAATGTGTAGCAAAAAATATCATGAATCCATGGATTGTCCTTGGATTTACTCACGGTGTAAACTAGTTCCTTGTGATGGAATTTGAAAGCTTCTAAAGGTTAAAGATGGTGTCAATTCAGGGAAAAAATTCTTTTCTTGTTCTAATCCAATGTGTTCATATTTTGAATGGTTTGATGGAGCTACTGATGTAGTTAAATCCATGGCACCTCAGTACAAGGGAGGTTGTGATGCTTGTGCTGGTGATCACAGATTTGCTGATTGTCCTTGGTCACAGACTCCTTGTATCAAACCCAAATGCAATTCAACTAAGGTGAGGATGTTAAACATAGCTCAGAGACATCATGGAATTATGGTATTGGGTACCTAAAATTCCAAAAGTGTGAATATTTCCAATGGGTTTCTGATGCAATCTTTATGGAAAAACAAAAGCAACTGTACAATTCTGAAGATCAAATTTGTGCACAATTTAAAGATAAAGTGAAGATAAAATGCAGAATTAGAAGTTAACTCATGTCAACAAAGTTAATGTAACAGATTGGAAGTATTTCTCAATGTAATGTTAGTTTGCAGTTATGAGTATTTTAAATGAAATAACCTAGATTAACAAATAAAAGCATCACTGTCTCCATACTTTAAAAACCATAGATTCATAAATAAAATAGTGTCATGACTCTTAAAACAGAAACTGACTACTAGTATGTATGCCTTTACAAACTTTCAATTGTTCAAAGAAATGCTAAAAGAAATAAGGGAAAACAGGAACCAACATTTCTGATATTACTGATATTTAGAGTTAGGCTTTCTAACCCTTTTTGATGGTGGTTCAGAAATGTTGATTGTTTGGCTAGAAATATTAACAGTACCATGATAAGTCTGGTTAAAACAGGTAGATGAAGGTGTAGAAGAAGTGGATGGATGTGTTACCTTCCTTTTGGGTGCAGTGGAGGAGGATGGTGCAGTTGTCTTACCCTTTTTTTGGGAACCGGCTGAAGAAGTAGATGGTGTAGTAGCAGCTGCTTTGCCCTTTGACAATGGTGGTACCTCAGCTGATTTCTTTGATGTAGATGTTGTTGCTTTCTTTGATGCAGATGTTGATGCAGTATTTGGTGCAGACAAGGCCTTCCTCATCTTCTTTATTGGTGCAAAGCATAATACAAAAACTCATCCCCATTAATGTAACACTCCATTCTAATTCCTTTCTTCTTGGGGTTAGACCCAACTGGAGGACCTTGACAGGTAAGGATGTTATGATCAAGACCTTTACATACACTACACTTTGTTACTCTTTTGCGTGGCTTGTTCTTCTCATACCAAGACTTCTTTCTTTTGACACAAGGTCTTCCCTTATCTCTCAATCTGTGTGGATGTATAATGTTGATACCAGTCTGCAAACAAAAGAAAGTTAGGGTTAGTATACTTTAAATGCACAAATCTAGAGAATAATGAAAAAATCATAGTTATAAAAAGGTATGAAGTTTGTGTCCATGATAGCCAGGGCTATCAGACGGACGACGTTTAATGGGGGACATCATCCGAAGGTGGGGATATTCTCGATGGAGTTTCTCAATGGACGGCTAGGAAATATGGGTGGGTGCGGTATATAAAGCCCTAATTATCTTTGCACGAACACTCTCTATGTTCTCTCCTTGCCTCTCTGAAACCTAATTACTAAGTGCAGTGAACCATAAGGGTTTCATGTTCAACAAGGGGAAGAAAATATCAATTCACCATTAAGTGTGCCTCCATTGTATTTTTCTACTTGGACTCTTGGGTTTCACCCCAATGACCACATAAAATTTCTACTAATTGGCGACTTCAGCAAGATATTTAGGTTCCTTACTAGAAATAAATCGTTGAAACCCTTCCTTATCATCCTCCGTGTTCAGCAAATTTCGATCTTTCGTCTCAATTCCAAATAAAATTTCACGTCCTGAAATTTGCATCTCAATTTTGTGATCAGGTTTTTTGGTTGATCGATGTTGTTTCTAAGCAGATAGCCACAGGTGTTGACGAATGCACATTGTATAAGGATAATCAAGTAGATATTGAGGGTAAAAAATCTAGAAGGATCTTTGGGGAATGTGGATTGGTCGATAAGGTAAGACTATATATTGGTTTGGTTTCATAATTGATGTGATATTAACAAGTTGTAGTAAAGTGGTAAGAAAAGTGTCGTTCCTCTCAGACTTGTGAAGGATTTTTAGACTTAAATAAAACTAGAAAACTCAAAGAAGGTTGTTATCAAGATTTTAAGAGCACTGAGACTCGGGATTCCACCAATACCCAATTTTTATGTGATTTAATCTAATCAATATCCATGCAACTCTTTACGTTAAAGTGATTCTAATATTTTGCATAAGTAGATTTTCAGAATAACAAGTGTATTTCGAAAGCATAGAATATCAAAAACCTAGGTCTAAGCATAATCTATCAAGAGAAATCACAATTGTTTAGGAAAAATCATTCAATCAATTTTCAATCAAGGCAAATAATCTTAAAAGAGATTGCAAAAATTAGTTAAAATATAAATTACCACACACTTCATGGAAAATTGGCTTCCTCCGTCGCCTCAGCAATGAGGTTTAGCTCCTCATATTAATCACTTGCTCAAAATACATGTTTATAGCCCAAAAGTTGATTAAAAGGATGAAAAATAATAACACCGGATCGTTTGCAACGAGTATATCTGTTACAAACAAAATGCATAATGGACCGCTAAGAGACAGGACTTATGCACTTCGTTGAATTGTCGTTGATTCTACGACCCTTAAACGACTGTCCTTGATAGCTCTTTGTTCTTCGTGTTCTTCAGCTACACCAGCAGAACCCGATTTCCTGCAACTCCTCCTGTTGATCTCTGCTGTGTTCTAAAGCTCCCCCAAAGTGTTCGACCGCTTTGCTAGACTTCCCAGCTCTCTATATATATACATAATAGGATGACCAATTCTCTAAGAAATCTTCCGTATCTTTCCTCTTTCTTTTGGCAAAAGTTACGACCCTCTGTTGCTTTCTTTACGCGTCTTCTGTGTTAATCCAACGTCCCTGAACTCTCTATCAGATAGTATCAAATCTCACAGGTTATACGGTTTACTTATCCCACATAATTTCCACAAATATTCCACCAGAGAAAACGAGTTATGGTAACTACTCTGTTTTTGTCGAGATTTGATGAAACTTCCTTTTTTATCGATTCAAATCATCTTACCAATCCTGTTTATCATGAACAGGCCCATATCAATCCAATCCAACGAGAAAATCCGACAAATATCCATCCAACAAATTCATGCAGACGTGATGGAAACATTCCGCAAAAAGAGATTTCAAACGATGAAGATGGGTTGTCCCTTAGCTGTGGTGGGGTGCCGATAGCAGTGCCTTAGGAGGTGTCATGAGGGTGCCCCTTAGTAATTTGGGTACCCCTTATCCATGGTGAGAGTCCGAATAACAAGTGTCCTCCGGGCGCTTTTGCCAACTTTTCGAGCCGATTTTTCCAAAAATGTTTATTGGCCAAAAATACCTACACACACAAAAAACACCATAATAAGTACAAAAATGAGCACTATTAATATATAGAATCGAGACAAATTAGATACAAAAATGTGTCTATCAAATACCCCCAAACTTATTATTTGCTAGTCCTCGAGCAAAAATAAAATAAAATCCTAACTCACTGTCGCAGGCATCGTCGATTGCATTTAGCGTATGCAATAAGCCTTTAAACCCCTAAGTGGCCCTAGTGGCCGAGTTATAGTCTCGGGAGGGTTTACCAGGTGTACCCACAAACCTTAATACTCTGCACCTAACTATCTACGCGGAGAACCTTGGAAGGCACTAAAAGTCTCCTTGGTTGGCATACTTATTGATTATGTGAGGAAGTACCCGATGCGAAATTCCATTATTGTATACGAGTTTGCACTCAAGCATACTAAAATTCATATATAAGTCACAGAGCTCTACTCGATAGTCTCACTATGGACGTCAATACCCGGAGTCAAACTAATCACATGGAAAGATCAAGAAGATGGATATAGAGAAAAACATAGATGGTTTTGATGTTTACTAAGTCAACGGTGTTTCCCATATCTCGTCTCAAGGCCTCCGCCAAAATGAACCTATCCTAATGGACCGAGATACTAGTCTCGACTAATATCAACATACGGCATATATAAGGGAACCAAGGGTCGATAATCTTAACTCTAGGTCAACACAACTGGCATATACAAGGGTTCCAGTGGTCGACTTTATTGAATTTATTCCGGTTGGTCAGATGGTCTGGTCTCACTTTCTTTTTCTTTTTTCACTTTTTTTTTTTCAAATTTTTTTTTTGGGTATCTCAATCACTCTAATTCACCCTAGCATCGGTAACAACTTGAATCGTGGGACCCACCTAATCACTTAGAGAAACATAGTTTAAAAACAAAATAAAATAAAAACAGAAGTGAAAAGGACTCAACGAGATTGGTGAAACTATCATGTTATTTCTAACACTCCGAGCTCATGCTTTTATGAATAGACTCTTTAGATGTTTCCATCTAATCAGATTGGTTCCTCAACTCCTACAATCAAAATGCTTCCATCCACTTAGATTGGTTAGTGCCATCCTTAATAAGCATAAATTTCTAGGCTCTAGAGTTTATTTATTTATACTGCAACTAAAAAGTTTCTCCCATACCCCCAAACTTAAATCTAACATTGTCCTCAATGTTCTAAAGATAGAATTAAAAACATGAACAAGGAGAAACTGTTACCATTTAAAGCAAAGAGATAAGGAAAGATATTACCGTGTCGCATGAATGTTGGGTTACCTCCCAAGAAGTGCTAAGTTTAACGTCTTGACCGGACTAACAAAGGATTAGTCACCTCATAGAATCATAAAGTAATAGCCGAATTTCGTGGGTCATAAAAACCAAATAGAGCTATCACAAGTAAAAGGAATTTGCAACATGCCAAGAAAAGCACACCCTCGTCTAGTTTCCTGTTTAAGACAACTACATCTAGTTGTGGTTCAGGTTCAGGCTCTATGACTGGGTCGAGATAAAATATTTTCATGGGCTGAAATTCCTCAAAGCTAAGACCCGGTTCAGGTTGTAAAGTCTGTAAAAACTCAAATAAGAACTTATAAGCACATAATAATAACCCGAATAATTGCGGATCCTTAAAGTCAATCAGTTTTGACTCACACAATTGACCATGATGAAATCAAGGTCAATTATAAGAAAATGTGTCGGTACTAATTTCCTAAAGTACTTAGGCTCGAGTCTCAAAATTTAATAAATCGACACATCTGAAACTTATACGTTCCCACATTTGGTTGAAAAATATTTGGTAGGAAAACAAAGTCAAACTGGGTATCATAGCTTTGAATAAACCACATCAACCAGAGAGGATGGGTTTCTAAATAACCGAATCGCTTCTATGAAGATACTCCCATGAAATGGAGAGGCATATATTCCAAGTCCACTCCCAAACTTAGAATTTTGGGTGTCTCTAAATAGATTAGTCACAATATTCCTAATTTCTAGACCATCGGGTTCTTGAAAAAGGTCAATTGCTTTATCAGGTGGTTCATCCTCTAAATGCATTTGATGCATACAAACTGTAGGACTTATGTCCTTCTTATCTTCTATGGTCCACCCTAAAGATTCCTTATTGTCTTGAAGCACGGTCACTGGCCTACTCTCCTGATCACTATCCAAATCGGAAGCTGTAATAACGGGGAATGTCTCAGATGGGCCTAAAAATGCATAATTAGGGTCCAACTTAGGAGGCTCTTCTAAACAAGGGATTAAGGTAGACTCGAATGGTTCAAACCTAGCTTTCCATGTATCGGTATCTAACATAGGAATAGAATCCAACAGAGCATTTACTTGTTCAATGTTGTTATCATCATCGAAATCCATGCTAAAATGGGCTAGACAACTCTCTAATGGATCTTCCGATAAGGTGTTTGGTAATGACTCCTGAACTAAGGTTCCTATCATGTTCACCTCTTCAATGCATGTGTCATCTAGCTCAGAATGCAGCTTATTGACATTAAAAATATTCAACTCAATAGTCATATTACCAAAAGATAGATTCATAATACCACTTCGATGCTTTATGATCGCATTAGACGTAGATAAAAATGGGCGACCTAAAATCACAGGTATCTCGGTTCTCTGGAGGTCGTGATGTGTTGGGTATCTAAGACCACGAAATCCACAGGATAAATAAACTTGTCGACCTCAATAAGAACATCCTCTATCACACCACGAGGAATTTTAATGAGACCTATCACTAACTGCAAATGTTATCTTGGTAGGTTTCAATTCACCAAGTCCTAGCCGTAAGTACACATGGTATGGCAGTAAGTTGACACTAGCTCCTAAGTCAAGTAAAGCTTTATCTACCCGATGTTTTCCTATCGTGCAAGCAATGGTAGGGGCACCTGGGTCTTTATATTTAGGAGTTGTGTTGTTCTGAATGATGTAACTAACATGACTAGCTAAAAAGGCTTTTTTAGGGACACTAAGCTTGCGCTTTCGCGTACACATATCCTTAAGGAATTTGGGATAAGCCGGAAGTTGCCTAATTGCTTCTAGTAACGGAAGGTTTATGGTAACTTTCTTAAAAACCTCCATTATGTCATTAAAGTTGGATTCACTCTTTGATGGTACTAATAGCTGTGGAAATGGGGTTCTAGGCATAAAATAGGGCCTCTCAGAGCCGAATTGACATCATCGAGATTTTATCGGTCCCTCGGCTATGAATGGTCCCGAGGGTGAACTACGTATGCTCACTATCGGGCATGGTTACCCCGATTGTCTACTACTCTGCCACTCCTAAGGGTTCTAACTGAATTCAACTGATGTGATGGTTTTTCACATACTTCATGAACTCCTCTAGGGTTTGTTTGTGTTTGACTAGGGAACCTTCCGTTTTCTCTTTCACTTAAAGTCTTAGCTATTTGACCTATTTGAAGTTCTAACTTAGCAAGAGTCTGAGCATTAGTTTGAAAGTTCGCTTGGTTTCTGTTCAAAACTAACTTGGATTTTTATTAACATTTCCCGGCTCTGTGCTAACACATCCCGGCTCTTTCTTAATATACTAAGAGATTCCTCTAGGCTAGTCATTTTATTCTCTCGAAGGGTTATGAAACCGAGCTTGACTCGAAGAGTTCTTATTATAACTAAAACACAGGGGAACATTCGAATTACTAAGTCGACCTTGACTCGGGGCCCTTAGACCACGAAAGATTCTGGATGGTTTTTCCAACCAGGATTATAGGTTTCTGAATATGGGTCAAATTTCTGACGGTTGTCGAATCTAGTGTTATTATACAGAGCATTGGCTTGTTCTTCATTATTCTGGCCTTCCCAAAAAGGCTCTACTCTACCACTAGCGTGACCCAATTCTAAAGCTTCTAACCTTTTAGCTATTGCTGCAATTCTGACATCTGATTCTTTGCCTTCTTCTACCCTATTAACGTTTCCTCTTCCTAGAAGAATTGTTTTCTTGGGTTCCCTACTATTTTCCCATTGCTGGGTCTTTTCAGCGATTTCGTGCAAATATGTCATCGCCTGATCAACTGTTTGGTTTTCAAATCCACCTGTACACATAGATTCTACTGTGGTCATAGTGGAATAATCTAAACCCTCATAAAGGATCTGAACTAACCTAACCTTTTCTAGACCATGATGAGGACATTGGGCTAATAAATCATTGAACCTTTCCAAATACCTATACAAAGATTCTCCCTCATGTTGAGAAAACGTGCGATTTGCGTCCTAATAGACGATGTTTTGTGCCTAGGGAAAACTTGTTCAAAAAGGCACATGTAAGTTGTTCATATGTTTCAATTGAACCGTAAGCCAAACTATATATCCACGATTTGGCTTTATCCTTCAAGGAAAAAGGGAATAACCCGAGTTTCAAAGCATCATCATCAAGGTTTCTAATCTTTAGGGTACTACAAATTTCCTCAAAGTCCCTAACATGAAAATAGGGGTTTTCATTTTCTTTCCCTAAGAAGATTGGGAGCAGCTGTAAAGTCCCAGGTTTAAGTTCATAAGTTGCTTCCGTTTCAGCTAACCTGATGCACGAGGGACGAGTAGTCCTAGTCGGGTTCAATAAAGCTTTCAAAGTTGCCATTTCTGGCACTATCGAAATATTAGGGATTGTCTCCTCAAACTGACGTTCAAAAACGGACTCTTCAAAAATCGGACTTTCTAAATTGAGGTAATCGAGACGCTTAGAACTACTAGGTTTCTCTTTAACAAATCTACCTAGGGCGTCTCTTTTACGTTCAGGCATGCAAAACACTATAAGAAAAGCAGTTTATAGCCACACCACTTATTTGAGTGTATGTGGCAAAAACGGCTTCCTAGCCACATCAAAACAACCGCTGTTTCAAAATATTGGGTTTTTGCCTCGACAAGCTTAGGTGTGCGACAAAAAAAGGACTTATTGCCGCGGAATTCAATTTAGGTGTGGCAATAACGTCATAATTTTATTTTTTATTATTAGTAGGAAATAAAAAGAATTAAATTTATATTTTTATTTCCATAAGTAAATCTGCCCACCTACCTCCATGCACATATTCCCTTCCTTCCTCTCACTTTCTCTCTTTAACATTTCATACTCTTTCTCTCTCAATGTTTCTTGTGTACCCCGTTCACATCTAGTAACTAATCTTTTTTTGATGTTGTTTTCATTGATACAATTAGTCTTTGGTGGAGGAAATAGATTTTGGGGTCTGGATTGTTTTTTAAGATTCCAAACTTAGGTTATTTAACAATTATATCCAATGAATCCAGTTGCAGAAATTTTGTTTGATTTGGAAAATGAAAGGGAAATCTTCATGATTCAACCTTGTTTCTTAGGGTTTGATTACGATTGCTGAATAAAAGTGCAATGATTTTTTGAAGTTAAGGATTATTTAATTGAGATCTGATATAATAGGGGTTGTTTTCACAATTTTTTCTTTAATTCTCTAACCTCTGGGTATTTTCCTCACAAAGTAGATCTTGTTTAACAGTTTTTGGATTTTTTAGGGCCTAAGTGGATACGACATTTCAATCGAGTTGGGGTCGTTTACAGGACAAGGTAGTTTTCACATCTTTAGTGAACAAAATAATTTTATAAGATGGTTAGAACGATTTTTTACCATGAAAATAATTTTATTTCCTTTGAACAATGATATTGCACGAATACAAAAGAAGAATATTGGGATGAAGTTTAGTTTAGTTTCTTTTCTCTTTTTTTTTTTTACCTCAAAATTGCGATGGTTATGGTATCCGTTGATCCTTTATGTACTCAATTTGTATATGATTTGTATTGATTAAATTTCTTATGTACTCAATTTGTATTGTAAACATGAACTCAATTTGTATCAGAAATAAAATTAATTCAATAAAAATTAAATTTGATCTCGTTAGTTTTTTCTCTCCTAATCAAATGATTCAGAATCAAATATCAAATGATTCATAATTAAATAAAATATCAAAAGAAAACAAATGAATTAAATAATGTTATAAAAATTAATGATAAATAAATAAATAAGGAAATAGAATTGTCATATTTTTTAAATATTTAAAACAAAATTAGGAAACTACCTTTTTTGCATCGTGATATTGCCTCACCGTTTGGTGTGGCAAAAAGCCAAGCTATAGCCGCAGTCCACTTAAGGTGTGGCAACAACTTCTTGTAACACGGTTTCTTGCCACAGGGTGTGGCAAAAAGTTTTTATGTGGCAAAAGGATATTGCCACATCAAAAATGGGTTGTAGCCACAAGAATGAGGTGTTGCAATACACCAACTTTCTTGTAGTGAAAGAATAAGGAAGGGGATTCTATGCAATCACAAATCAAGGCCGACTCAACCAAAACAAACCTAGAGATTTCTAGCAAACAAAAAGCATGATGGCTCCACTTAGATTGTTTCTAGACCAGCTTCTAATCCTTCGAAAAGGAATTGTTACAATTTAAGCAAACCCTCTCGGAATCAATCCGAGTCAAAGTAAGTTGAATAGAGGCGAGGGAAGCTCAGTGGAGCTTTGATACCCAAGGCCTCACCGGAATTACAATGCGGCACAGTCACGCATTCAACTCACAGAAACCTTCATGAACTTCGCAGTGTGCTTAAATGAGTAACCAATATTTTTCGAATGATTTTCCTATTAAGCTCGTAACCCTATCGGTCTTGTTCTAGTCAAAATTTTAAGGCTTAGATTCGCGTAGGTTACGTGTTCCTAAGGCGGGCAAGAAGAGAACGGTGATGAAATCCGAACCCTTATCTTATATGGCCAGGCCTTACCCTTTACTAAAAAAAAATTAAAGCAAATTCGTATTCAATTCCTCAAAGATATATGCAAACGAAGGAGTCCAAGAACTCGCCGACAGGAGATTCGCGAGTGTTTAGAGTCTTACCTCCCGCCAGCACGGGGGATGAATCGGTTGTAGTCGACTCGGGCCACTGACTCCTATGTCAGTGTACGAACCCAAGGTGCAGAGACAATATCGTAATTGTCCTCCTTCTCTGCAAACAGTTTATATTTAAAGTACCCTTCCGTAGGGTAAATAATAAAAAAAATAATGTCCAAAGTCCCAAAAAATGTCCAAAAAGTCCAAAAAATAAAAAGAAAAAATTACAAAAATAATTATAAAACCTAATACAGTTTTCCAAAATAAAACCTAAAAAAGTAAATAAAAATAAAATTCTTTGTTTCTTCCTCGTTTCTTTTCGCTTTGTCTTTGACTCCAAGTCTTTAGTTTATCACCAATATCTTTGGCTCAGCTTTCTTTTCGATCCAATATCCAAACCTGTAACCAAAACACAAATACCCAAGAAAACGTAAAATAGAACAAAAGAATAAAAAAAAAATTAAAAAAAAAAATAATAATAAATCTAAAACCCTAAAAACAAGTCCGCGTCGGCGGCGCCAAAAATTGATGTGATATTAACAAGTTGTAGTAAAGTGGTAAGAAAAGTGTCGTTCCTCTCAGACTTGTGAAGGATTTTTAGACTTAAATAAAACTAGAAAACTCAAAGAAGGTTGTTATCAAGATTTTAAGAGAACAGAGACTCGGGATTCCACCAATACCCAATTTTTATGTGATTTAATCTAATCAATATCCATGCAACTCTTTACGTTAAAGTGATTCTAATATTTTGCATAAGTAGATTTTCAGAATAACAAGTGTATTTCGAAAGCATAGAATATCAAAAACCTAGGTCTAAGCATAATCTATCAAGAGAAATCACAATTGTTTAGGAAAAATCAATCAATCAATTTTCAATCAAGGCAAATAATCTTAAAAGAGATTGCAAAAATTAATTAAAATAGAAATTACCACACACTTCATGGAAAATTGGCTTCCTCCGTCGCCTCAGCAGTGGGGTTTAGCTCCTCATATTAATCACTTGCTCAAAATACATGTTTATAGCCCAAAAGTTGATTAAAAGGATGAAAAATAATAACACAGACTGTTTGCAACGGTATATCGGTGTTACAAACAGCTGTTACAGTGGACCGTTACAGAGAAAGACTTATGCACTGTCGAATTGTCGTTGATTCTACGACCCCTTAAACGACTGTCCTTGATAGCTCTTTGTTCTTCGTGTTCTTACCTACACCAAGTAACCCGATTTCCTGCAACTCCTCCTGTTGATCTTTGCTGTGTTCTAAATCTCCCCCAAAGTGTTCGACCGCTTTGCTAGACTTCCCAGCTCTCTATATATACACAATAGGACGACCAATTCTCTAAGAAATCTTCCTTATCTTTCCTCTTTCTTTCGGCAAAAGTTACGGCCCTCGTTGCTTTCTTTACGCGTCTTCTCGTGTTAATCCAACGTCCCTGAACTCTCTATCAGATAGTATCAAATCTCACAGGTTATACGGTTTACTTATTCACACGTAATTTCCACAAATATTCCACCAGAGAAAACGAGTTATGGTAACTACTCTGTTTTTGTCGAGATTTGATGAAACTTCCTTTTTTATCGATTCAAATCATCTTACCAATCCTGTTTATCATGAACAGGCCCATATCAATCCAATCCAACGAGAAAATCCGACAAATATCCATCCAACAAATTCATGCAGACGTGACTGAAACTTTCCCACCAAAAAGAGATTTCAAACGATGAAGATGGGTTGCCCCTTAGCCAGGGTGGGGTGCCGATAGCAGGTGCCTTAGGAGGTGTCATGAGGGTGCCCCTTAGTAATTTGGGTACCCCTTATCCATGGTGAGAGTCCGAATAACAAGTGTCCTCCGGGCGCTTTTGCCAACTTTTCGAGCCGATTTTTCCAAAAATGTTTATTGGCCAAAAATACCTACACACACATAAAACACCATAATAAGTACAAAAATGAGCATTATTAATATATAGAATCGAGACAAATTAGATACAAAAATGTGTCTATCAATAATGAGGTTTAGTTTTTGAGTAGGTTTTAATTTGTGTTTGTTTACATTACTTACAGTATATATATATTGGTCAAAGTCATGTTTGTGGCTTTCAGTACATATGATTGCTTCAATATTTTTTTTTTATATTTTTTTTCATATAAGCCAACTTCCCTACTCTAATGTCTTTCTTCAGATTATGTATTTTTTGTTATGTCGCATCACTTCTATCAATGATATCATTATTGCATAATCATGTGAGTTTCATGGAGAAGTTTTTTTCCCTCTTATTATCAAATTTTTAAGAAACTGTTGATGGTGGATTTTCGTTTAAGGTTAAATTTGTAAAAAACAGAAAAATCATGCGCTGACATCTTGTAAAAGATAAAGCCATTTATAAGTGTTGGATACTCCCTCACTTAATTCACCAAGAATGGAGCATGTGGCAACAATCTCATTTTGTGAATACATGAAATTCCTCCAGGTTGGAGCATGTGGCAACAATCCCATCCTGTGAATTTCATATCAGCCTTGTATTTCCTGTACTCATTATCGGTGTGGCATGACGATCGAGTGTTACTCTGCGAGAGTAGCACGAACCTCCAAGCACTATAATGAACCAATGTACGAAATACCCGTACAGCCGACTCTCGGTGTGTTATACTAGCCCGATTGAGCCCCTCTCGGTGTGTTATACTAGCTCGATTGAGCATCCCGACCGACCGTATCAGTCAGGATATGATTCGATCGCAGTCATCCAACTCCATAAGCATGATTGGATGACCCTGCATCAATTCCATCACCCCCAAGCAGTATGGAATACCCACGGTCGACCCCGCATGGTCGGTCATTGGCCTAGCTTACCAAGAAACCGTTCATACCAAGCATTATGGACTAAAACCCTAAATTAGGGTTTGCGACATATTACATGTGTTGCAAAGTAAAGCCTCAACCATCCATCTTCGCAGGTATAGATGGAGGGTGTAGATGTAGATTCAAAGGGCCCAGAGCATGTCAACACGATCACCGTGGGCCCGCCTACACACTTGACCAATCGGTCAAAACCAACCATGCTTGGTTACAACAAATTAAATGACGCCCAAAGGGGAACATGGTCGCACGGCTATGAAAGCCAAAATTAGGGTTTCAAGCCATCACGAGCGTCCATCTTCTCCGAACGAATGGAGGGTCCCAGACAGATTAAGAGTCCGGTCATACCAGCATGACCACCGTGGGCCCATCTACCTCCTCATGAGATCGGCCAAGACATATCATGCCTGGCTAATCCAAAACGCCCGCCCAAACATGCGTGGTTACACTTCCCAAATTGCAAAACTGATCTCGACCACTCAACTTCTCCGGACGATTTCGATGGCTCGGATCACGTTTTAATGGGATATTCAGGTATAGGCATGAACACCAGCCTACCATCTTCACGTCAAACCAACCGGCCAAGACCGACCAAGTTAGGTCATCTTGGAGCACGCGCCGGAAAAGAGCATGGCGCGCGAATTTTTGCGGCATCAAACTCCTATTGCAAAATCGATCTCGACCACTCCTCTTTGCCAGTCAAATTGAGTGGCCTAGATCGCACCTTCATGGGACAGTGAGATATGGACGTGTACACCGGCATGCTATCTACACGCACGCCCGGTCGGTCCTCTCCGAAATCCTTCCCATGCTTGGTTTCGACCAAGCTGAAGAGTGATGCCTGCGCACCTCTTCAAAACCCTAATTTCATTAACGGTCGCAGATGAGTGTCTCAAACATCATATCATCCGTTCAACTTCACCAGCTTGGTTATACAACCCTGGTCAGGAGTAAATTGGTCAGTGAGGCATCATTACCCATCACTTTACCATACCATGATGCAGTACCTGCATAAAATACACGCGATACACTTCACAAGTATCGACTTTCTGAATAACACAGTTATTCAATTCAGCATTACATGCTATCTTTCGTGGATCCACGATCCACACATTCCAGACATCAATCATGTCACAAATCGGGGGATATACTCGGGGTATTGGTCTGGCGGTTTACAGCGTGCAGCGTGCAACGCGCCATCACAAGAACGTGTTAGGAAGTCATGGACGGTTAGAGATGAAAGGAGAAGTGGGCAAGACCGGTCGTATCACCAACGCACAACTCCACTACTCCATCACTCCACTTCCTCCACTTCCCACGAGAGACGTGAATAAGACTCAATGACTTGTATAAATAGGTTCTCCGCCCTATTTCCAAACAGGAGGAACAACAGAGGAACAAGAGCGGAAAACAACAAGAAAACATCCAGAGCCTGTTTACACCAATCGTAAACTTGTTCACTTTCCTGTTGCAAGTCATAAGTAAGTCTACACCTTCACAAATCTCAACACCTTCTTCGCTTCCCTCCCTAAGATCAACCCCATCTCCTTCACTTTGTGACCGAAACAAGTCTGGAACGGCCATTTCTTGGTTTAGGTCGGACTTGCAAAGATTGATCTCTCGAATATACAAGCACTCACCGCGCAGTGCATTTGTTTAAGGTTTAGATTCATTCCTCATCCACACCCCAAATTACCAAATTATGCAGGAATAGTTTTCACCCATAAACAATTGGCGACCACAGTGGGAGGTTGATCTTTCGGTTGTAAAGTCAATTTCTTCGAAATCCGATTCAATTTCATCAATGTCAAAAGGGTAGATCTTAGGATCAATTCAATCATCAATCCATTTCAAGATGGTAGAACTCAGGTCTGGATCAACAATCAATTCTGATGGAGCTAGTGTAGATAACACTCCCGGTGTCGATGTACCTGTAAGTGGAGCTACCGTGGTCAATACATCTCATGGATCCGTCACTTCTATCACTAACGCTAGCGGAGCAGAGACATTCCAGAGGTGTAACGCCTCCCATCACTGTGAGCGTGAGCAGCGCGAATCCCGCATCTCCTTAAGTGTAACACCTCCGTAGTCACCCCGGAAGCAACAACTTCCACTCCTTCATCGGGACGAGGAGCCTAGGAGGGACGAGAGGGGGACCATCTCCCATTACCATTGCAGACTTGATGGAGAAGCAGAAGTTCTTGCTAAGACTCAAACGGATATGGCCGCAACTCGAAAGAGGTACTCACTTTTCTTAAGACATTAACTGATCGATTTCCACAAGACCCGCAATAGCCCCTGGAGCCAACAAGGAATGCATTCAACGCACTTAGAAGGTATTTCAGTCGCGCAGCACCTCCACATGGACCCGATCAAAGAAGCGACATCAGATATGAACGGTCCTGTCATGGAGATTCCTACACTGGGGACTGATCCTCACAACGATCCTCCTCGGATCAACAGCTTTACTACGAACCAGAGGCCAGTAGATCGGGAAGCGTTTTCTCTAGTGGAAAGTTTATGCAAACTTTCACACCTCTCGAAGAATCAGCGCATGGAGACATTTTGCTGCAATCAACCAGAGGAAGGTCACCACCGTGCCCTACATGTCACCGCATGCATCAAGGATTCAGAGTTCAAGACGACCCTTATCGACACAGGAGCATCTTCGAATGTGATTACTCTCAAGACTCTCAGGACAACCAAGGTTAGCCCATGCAAGATTGTACGTCAGCCCACCACAATGACGGACTTCGAAGGAAACCAGACCAGCACATACGGGGAGACCGTGGCTTCATGACAATAAGTTCATCCCTTCAACGTATCACCAGTTCCTTAAGACTATGCTAAATGAGGAAGTCATCCGTATTCCTGCATCATTGTCTCCGTACGCACCAATATACGGGGTGGAGCCGTTCGAGCCAAAAGAAACTCCGCAGGGAAGGTCATACAAAGTCCTGTGCACCCCACTACCCACATGGGCTTCAATCCAGAAGAAGATCGACTTGCATCACCGGGGGCTAAGCACCACGACACACCTTTTCCGACGACGCGCCCATCTTTATCCTGAAGCTTCAACCCATACTCACACCAAAAGGGAACGCACTTTCGATAAACCGTGATCGAAGGGGAAGACAATATACGGCCAGCAGCAGTTAGCACAGGAGAGACCGGCACCCGCCCCTCCGCGCCCAACGGAATGCTACAACAACGACGAGCCACAAGAACAAGTGCTAGATGCTCCGCAACAGCTGCAAGATGGCACCAACTCCACAACTGATAAAATTGAAACCATTGAGGAATATCTTAGGCCTATCTCCATCAGCTCAACCTTGTGTACGGATAAACGCACGAAGCTCGTGGAACTTCTGAAAGAGTACCAGGACATATTCGCTTGGAGATATGAAGAAATGCCTGATTTAGATGAAAATTGGTCACCCATCATCTACATGTCATACCCGGATCCAAGTCGGTTAAACAATTGCAGTAAAATGTACACGAGGAAAATGGATATATCAAAGCCTAGATAAACTTCGTGAGACTTGAACAGCTGGCCGCTGCTCCAAAATGATCCTCCTCTACCTAACATCGACATGTTAGTAGATGCAACCAGCTGGACACGGCATGTTCTCCTCCATGGATGGATGTAGCGGCTACAACCAGATAAGGATGTACGAGCATGACGCAAGTAAGATAGCTTTTCGAACTCCTCTCGGAAATTTTTTATTATACCATACTGCCATATAGTTTAAAGAATGCTGGTGCAACGTATCAATCTTCCAATGGAGTCGATACCTCGAGGGAACAACCTCAATAAAATAACGATGTCCATGCGTCATATCGAGCAAGATCCGGGCGAGTCACTCTATCAGGCAGTGGTCGAACAAGATTTGGGCGAGTCACTTTATCAGACAGTGGTACCTGTCTATCATGCTATATTGGAGAATCTACGCTTTTGGTCATCCTCTGGAGCTGTTGAACGCTCATCTACAACAACATATGCCCTGATAGAAAGAACCAGGCATGTCGGTAATAAAGAGCCTCATAATTTTCGTAGGGGCATATATCTCACCAACAGGCTATACAATCTTCGGCCTTCTACAAGCAGTTCCTTGAAGCACCAAGAGGAAAACTACTGAGATACAACATCCTGCGCTTCCTCCAACTCCAACTCCAGTACCACATGCACGACTCCCACAATGGTGAAACAACGTCCAAGATATTCCATGCCTGGCTCGACAACAACCACTACGAACAAACCATGTAAACCACGCATGGGGACTGAGGCTCAGTATGAAGTTCCTTCACCATCGGTCAAGGACTTCTTCAACACGATAAAGATGGTCACCAAGAATCATGGAATTCGCAAGGGTAAATCGAATCGAGAGGAAGCCACTTCAACGCTCCCTCCAGCAGAAGCTGCTTCAATGGTCTATTCAAGAGCCGCCTCAATGCTCTCTCCGGGACCCTGTTCGCTTCAGAATTACGCTTCAACACCCTCTCCGGGATCTACTTCAACATTCGCACCAGAAGCCACTTTAACATCCTCTCGAGTCGTTTCAACACTCAAGCTACATCAATAACTGCGCTCCGGTCAAGTTATCTTTGATGTACTCATTTCTCAACATACGCCCTCATCCATCCTTCATGAGGGCCAGCGTGAGCATGAAAACCCTTAAGTCGATAGGAGAAGGGTTATCTTGTGGAACATATATTTTTATATAGTTAAAAGGGGGCGGTGAACAACTCATCATCAATGTTCGGCACATCTTTGAAGATGTCAACACCTCCTGACTTGGCACCAGCATTTATCCCCAGAAGACATCTCAACAGGAGTTCTTTTATTCATTCTATAATAAAAGACACGAGTCAGTACTTGTATAAAAACGCGTGAGACGTGTAGTCACACACGACAGAACACACATTCATGTTGGAGTACACAAGTCTGGTATTAAGTCCAAACACCGGTATTAATCAAGTTTCAAGTCCGGTGTTGATCAAGTTTCAAGTCCTAAGATTGCTCAAGTTTCAAGACCGGTATCGATCAAGTCACAAGTCCCAGATGTTTCAAGTTTAAAGTCTGGTGTTGGTCAAGGGCACAAGTCCGGTATTTCTCAAGTTTCAAGACCGGTATTGATCAAGTCACAAGTCCGGTATTGCTCAAGTTTAAAGTCTGGTGTTGGTCAAGGGCACAAGTCCGGTATTTCTCAAGTTTCAAGACCGGTATTGATCAAGTCACAAGTCCGGTATTGCTCAAGTTTAAAGTCTGGTGTTGGTCAAGGGCACAAGGCCGGTATTGCTCAAGTCACAAGGCTGGGTATTGCTCAAGTCGCAAAGGCTGGTGTTAATCGTGACATAAGGCCGGGATAATGGGCGCACACAGCAGGCCGGTTTCGCCAAGCACAGGCCGACGTTTGAAGCATGTACACAAAGTGGACCCACGTTCAACCGAAGCATACACAACAAGCCCACGTTCGATCAAGCAGCGCAGAGAGCCCCACCTAACGAAGCAGCGCAATGATCGACCGATTAGGCATAACCCCACGATCGAACGAAGCAGCGCAATAGCCCTCGACCTAATCAGGCATAGCAAGGTCGATCTGGCAAGACCGACATTCAAATGGAGCAAGCACGGAGCGGGCCCTCGACCGAAGCAGGCATAACAAGGTCGATTGAAGCAGGCAAGACCGACATCATACTAGGGGAACGCTCTCCTAGATACTTTTGAACGTGACATACTCCAAGGACAGGATGACCCGTCTCTCCTGGTAACATCTAACTTTGTCTAATATGCTTTGTCTTTGACTGTCACCATCTCATGCCTACCACACAATAGTGCAACCATTATGTGCTAGGCAGGGGACTTAATGTTGATGGTGGATTTTCGTTTAAGGTTAAATTTGTAAAAACCAGAAAAATCATGCGCTGACATCTTGTAAAACATAAAGCCATTTATAAGTGTTGGATACTCCCCTCACTTAATTCACCAAGAATGGAGCATGTGGCAACAATCCCATTCTCGTGAATACATGAAATTCCTCCAGTGTTGGAGCATGTGGCAACAATCCCATCCCGTGAATTTCATATCAGCCTTGTATTTCCGTACTCATTATCGTTGTGGCATGACGATCGAGTGTTACTCTTACAGCAGCAGAAGACGAACCTCCAAGCACTATAATGAACCAATGTACGAAATACCCGCATGTGCCGACTCTCCGTGTGTTATACTAGCCCGATTGAGCCCCTCTCGGTATGTTATACTAGCTCGATTGAGCATCCGCACCGATCGTATCAGTCCGATATGATCTCGATCGCAGTCATCCAACACCATAAGCATGATTGGATGACCCAGATCAATACCATCACCCCCAAGCAGGTATGGAATACCCACGGCCGACCCCGCATGGCCTGGCCATTGGCCTAGCTTGCCAAGAAACCGTTCATACCAAGCATTATGGACGGAAAACCCTAAATTAGGGTTTGCGACATATTACATGTGTTGCAAAGCAGTCTCAACCATCCATCTTCGCAGGTATAGATGGAGGGTGTAGATGTAGATTCAAAGGGCCCAGAGCATGTCAACACGATCACCGTGGGCCCGCCTACACACTTGACCAATCGGTCAAAACCAACCATGCTTGGTTACAACAAATTCGTACGCCCAAAGGGAACATGGTCGCACGGCTATGAAAGCCAAAATTAGGGTTTCAAGCCATCACGAGCGTCCATCTTCTCCGGAACGAATGGAGGGTCCCAGATTAGATTAAGCAGGTCCGGTCATACCAAAGATGACCACCGTGGGCCCATCTACCTCCTCATGAGATCGGCCAAGACATATCATGCCTGGCTAATCCAAAACGCCCGCCCAAACATGCGTGGTTACACTTCCCAAATTGCAAAACTGATCTCGACCACTCAACTTCTCCGGACGATTTCGATGGCTCGGATCACGTTTTAATGGGATATTCAGGTATAGGCATGAACACCAGCCTACCATCTTCACGTCAAACCAACCGACCAAGACCGACCAAGTTAGGTCATCTTGGAGCACGCGCCGGAAAAGAGCATGGCGCGCGACTTTTTGCGGCATCAAACTCCTATTGCAAAATCGATCTCGACCACTCCTCTTTGCCAGTCAAATTGAGTGGCCTAGATCGCACCTTCATGGGACAAAGGAGATATGGACGTGTACACCGGCATGCTATCTACACGCACGCCCTGGGCCGGTCCTCTCCGAAATCCTTCCCATGCTTGGTTTCGACCAAGTCAAGAGTGATGCTCGCGCACCTCTTCAAAACCCTAATTTCATTAACTGGCCGCAGATGAGTGTCTCAAACATCATATCATCCGTTCAACTTCACCAGCTTGGTTATACAACCCTGGTCAGGAGTAAATTGGTCAGTGAGGCATCATTACCCATCACTTTACCATACCATGATGCAGTACCTGCATAAAATACACGCGATACACTTCACAAGTATCGACTTTCTGAATAACACAGTTATTCAATTCAAAGATTACATGCTATCTTTCGTGGATCCACGATCCACACATTCAGAACATCAATCATGTCACAAACGGGGGATACATACTGGGTATTGGTCTCGGCGGTTTACAGCGAGGCTGGCCAGGCAACGCGCCATCACAAGAACGTGTTAGGAAGTCATGAACGGTTAGAGATGAACATGAGAAGTGGGCAAGACTGGTCATGTATCACCAACGCACAACTCCACTACTCCATCACTCCACTTCTTCCACTTCCCACGAGAGACGTGAATAAGACTCAATGACTTGTATAAATAGGTTCTCCGCCCTATTTCCAAACAGGAGGAACAACAGAGGAACAAGAGCGGAAAACAACAAGAAAACATCCAGAGCCTGTTTACACCAATCGTAAACTTGTTCACTTTCCTGTTGCAAGTCATAAGCAAGTCTACACCTTCACAAATCTCAACACCTTCTTCGCTTCCCTCCCTAAGATCAACCCCATCTCCTTTACTTTGTGACCGAAACAAGTCCGGAAACGGCCATTTCTTGGTTTAGGCCGGACTTGCAAGATTGATCTCGAATCTACAAGCACTCACCGCGCAGTGCATTTGTTTAAGGTTTAGATTCATTCCTCATCCACACCCCAAATTACCAAATTCTGCAGGAATAGTTTTCACCCATAAACAGAAACAGACAAATATCTACACTAACCACAAGATTGGTGAAATCAGGGACTTTCATTGCGTAGCTTCTGCTATGGACCAGGCATCATAGACCCGTTAGCTTACCTTTAGTGTTGGACTTTCAAATGCCTTACTACTTCAAAATTGATATTGCAATGGCAAGTTAAAGTGCAAAAAGGTTGTTAATTCTTATGATTTTAGCTAGCTTATTGAATGAGCTAGGTGTTGGAAGTGGTCGTGCATATGCCTTCTGTAATCACATCAGTCAGGGTACAATATGCTAATGAAACTCGTAGCTAATTTACTTTTATCGTAATTCTGAGTTGTAAACTAGGCGATCAAGTTATCCGTTTGTTAATCAATTATGTAATATTAAATTGCTTAATGTTAGTCTCGTGATTTGTATGGAAACAAATTACTTTTCATAACTTGGAGATACCCTATATATGTGCGTTAACTAATTTTTTTATCTTTTTTCGCTCTCTCATTCTATTTCTCCAGGTGAAACTGCTACGGACGATCAACATATATCTAAATTGCCTCTATGGTCCAACGTATGGCTCTTCTTTACTGCATACGTGCATCTCTGTTTCTTTATAGTTATTGTTGTTTTCCCAATACAAAGCACTTGGTTTGGCTCTTTTAGAGCCGAACATTATGATCACGAAAATGGATCTCTATTTCGTTACGTCTCATTCTACTTTTTGTTAATGCAGCTTCGTGCTCAATGTGTCTAGGTCTTGGGGACGCCAATAGTAGGAGATTTTAAGAACGGGGCCGTAAGGCCCCAGTAATAGCAAGCTCACAGGAATTGGAAATGTTATCCTTGGACCCACCTAATGGAGAGATTTGCTGAGAAGTTCATATCTTGATCAGATATGGAACCTCAGTTACACTTTCACTGTAGGCAAAGAAGCTGGGACATCTTGAAGTAATAGCCCTAAATGGAGGAGGCACTCCTTCAGCACGTTATGAGCCTTTCATGAGAACAAAGGTATCAGGTACTAAAATTACAATAATGGTTGTGGTAACGGTAGAAAACTATTGCCTTTTCTGCATTGCTGAACTGGCATCACAATTTGTAGTCAATCGAGAGGAAAAACAAGGGTAACACTTTTTGATCCATACATTAAATTTTCTCTATCTTTGCAAGGTATGCAAAAAATTGGTTCATCCCATGTAGTAGGTTGTACCAGATGTTTCACTCTAACAACACTTATTGTTTTTGTGGTAGCATGGCCTTATTTTCTAAATAAAGTCCACTATTGTATTGAATCAGTAAGGAGGATCTCCTTTTCTCTGTGGTTGACTGAAAATTTCTTGATGTTGTAATCTATACAGGGAATGGAAGAATAAAACCGATGTGTATAAACTGTAAAGGGGAAGCAAAGATCAAAATCGGTTTGTAGTCATTCACCGTAATAGAAATTTTATCTATGAATGTTGAGTGGCTTACATATTTAGTTATCGATGTTTTGTTTTCTCCCTAGGTTTTCTAACACCAAGTGTTTGGTGGTGGGTGCAGTTTAATAGGTCTAATTAAGCTATGGTTATGTGTTTAGCTGCTACGGGATCAAGCAACACAGACATGGTGGGCATAGAGTTGTAGTGTGGAAGGAATTTTTATAACGGTGAGAAAACATAAATCTAGACCAGAAGTTCAACAACCACATTAGTCAGTCAGTCAAAAACCGCATGCCCTTAGTAATTCCCCAGAAAATTTGATTCAATCACAGTACTGCAATCATTATTATCCTCTTAAATATTTTGTTAAGTACCTTGACTACTTTTTGATTTGCCAGCGATCCAGGTCAGAAGCACAAAAAGCACGCCAGGAGAAGGTACGCCGAGAGGAAGAAATGAGACAACGACAACAACTCACTCACGGTGATGGACATCACGAACAACAAAATAATACACATATTGTTGTAGAAGATCATCATTCAAATTTACATGACTCAACTGTAAGGGGTAAAGTATGATTACATGGCTTGGTTATAGATGTGTTTTGGTGATTTCTAATAATTTCTAATATGTTCGATTGTTGTCCGAATTGCCAGGGATCCCGCTCATCTGCTTAAAAAGCACGCCAAAGTAGGGTAGCGCAACCACTCCAGGAGGAGAATGATGAGAACCAGGTGATTTAGCTACACAAAATGCTAACATAATAACCATATACATTATATCTATGTACTATATGTTTTGCAGCTTCTATCGTACTGTCTACATCATTTAAAAACAACATTGGCAGCACTATCATAATTAGTGCAAACATACAAGATTAATCAAAATTCACAGGAAATCAACACACAGCCTTTAAACATGCAGTGTAAGTAGTCATTTATTTAGTAACATTGTTTTAATTTACAACAATGAGTTTTCCACTACATTATTAGTGGAAAACTGATCTTGAGTGCACTCACACGAGGTAAGTTGGTGCTCTATATCTTGCTGCTGGATAGTTGATTTAGTTCCCCAACTATAATGTTCCTTTGTGGTTTGTACGTAGTAAGATGTATTAATTGAATGTGACCTCAGTATGAGAGTGATCAAGGTGGTAGGGATAGGAAGGGAATATAGTCGTTCTAGAAGTAGAAGTCCAGTGCATGATGAACACTAAATTTACAGTTCCATTAATGTGAATCAATAACGGGTACTATTTTAGGTAATTAAAGTCGAGGGATGGCTTTAATAAAAAGGTATCATCGTCTACACAAGGTTTTGTAACTCCGCTCTCTCATAATAATTTGGCTGGAAAATTTGTGAATTGGGTTATACTCCCTCCGTTTAAAAAAAAGAAGAAGATACTTTATGGATAGTGATGCCTACGTCCGTCAACATTTTGAACCATCAGGAGTGTGGGTAATTTTATAGTTCAGCTAACAGTGTTTAACTAAACAATGATTCTTAAATGTCATAGATGTGTTTTTCAGATTGGTTCACTCACATGGGTATTTGTTTGTGTGTCAGGAGAGACTGCAGGACACCATCAGGATTCGAATTCACTCAATTTTACATCAAACATATTGATGGTTAAACATATTATTATTTATTGGTTGTCTTGCAATAGGCTGATGTGCTTCAAATGATGATTTTACATTGTTAGACTTACCAGTCTTTGCTTAGGTTTCCATAGATGAGAGCTTCTACGTCGCTTCTTTTCCTCCATAGTGGGTTTTTAGCATGCAGTCTTCCATGGGTAAGTTAACACTAAAGGAATGGTGGAAGCTTTTCGTTTTCTTATGGATGACAGGATCAGTATTCAAATTTTATGCTACTTATGATTGTCGTCTCTCCTCTTTTATATCAACTTTCTTTTTATAAAAAGGATACTGCAAACTGAATAGAAGATTGGAGTTGGTTTCTCCAGGCCTATATTGGCATCTTGGTGGTACGTTCGGCTAGACCTTGCATTGGCCATTCATTGTTCACATATATATACATACATGTATGTATATAAATTCTTATCACTTATTTGAGTTCTTTTTCGTTTCAGGCCAGATATATAACTGTTTCACTTAAGAGAACTATTCTTTTTCCATATGATTTTTATGGTAGAAGTTGCATTATAAAACCTTAAATTTACTAGGTATAGTTTTGCACTTTTACTTGCATATGAAGAGGGATAAAGAGAGTTGAACATACAAATGACAATCCCATGTCTTCATTTTGTTGAGTCTCAACTTTTATGCAGGCTCTTGAAAGCTTTGAGTTCCTTCTTAGCAAGGATAAAATTTTGTCGTACTCCTTAAAAGAGGTAAGGTTCTTTCACAAATTTGCAAAAGTATTAAGTAGCTTCCTTATTTGGGGTTCATGGATTTTTTTTGTTTTTGTACGTTGACATCCTATAACTGAAATTAGAATATTTTAATTATCCACCACTGTGTTTTGCATATCGATTCATGTGGCTCTTTTACCGCTGATAGGTTTTGGTTTTTAGTTTCGCATCAAGTCATTATACTTTTATTTTTGGTGGTGCAAGGAGTCTTTACTAGACCCATTATTGTTAGTATATTTGATAAAACTTTTGAGTGTATATGTGTTTTTGGTTCCTTATGTTTTTGCTTTTTTTGTGGCTTCGAAGGTTCCCCTTTAGCACATCAATGTCAGCTATAGGTATGAACTATACTATATTGCATTGCACTCTACAGGGAACTCTGAATTGAGCAGAATTTAGTCCTTTCAGAAATCCATCATCGTATCCTAAGGAGATCACGACCAGCACTACAAGTAAAAATTCTTTCAAAGACTCCATCAATAATAAAAAATTTCATTTTTATCTGCGTTTGATCCTTTTTCTGCCGAATATCAGAAGTATAGAAGGATATTAAGATTTAGGAACTACTTATGTATGGACTATTATACTTAGCTTCAAATTGGGTTCATTTTGTGCATCAAAAAAAGGGAGAATTTCTCAATTTATTATTCAAAAGTAGACTTTGTTTTATCTGATTTCTTAAAATCAGGTTGGTGTCTACTGCATCTGCCGAGATGTAGGGCTATAGAAGTACACCCTTGCTAAACTTTTTTGGTAACCAAGTCTTTAATAATCTTTTTTGTGAACTGAAGGTGTACAAATCCAAAAGTGACGACTCCTATTTATCATGCATCACCAATTTATAACCAAAAGGTTTCTATGGCATACTTACAGCAGATGCTGTAATTGCTGAGGTGAGTGAAACATTATTCATTCGACATTGGATTATAAAAGAATGATTACCGACAAGCTAAACATATATAAGTTCTATAATTCTATTACCCGAGTGTGTTACGTGGTATCTACAATGAACACGACCTTAAAGCTCGATATTTTGTTACACAACCATTTTCAACGAAGCATGTTTTATTTACTTCACTCTACTATTATGATCCAGCATGAGGATATGTGAAGTCAAGTTATTATATCCTGCTGTTTATGGGTGAAAACTATTCCTGCAGAATTTGGTAATTTGGGGTGTGGATGAGGAATGAATCTAAACCTTAAACAAATGCACTGCGCGGTGAGTGCTTGTAGATTCGAGAGATCAATCTGTGCAAGTCCGGCCTAAACCAAGAAATGGCCATTCCAGACTTGTTTCGGTCACAAAGTGAAGGAGTGGGGTTGATCTTAGGGAGGGAAGCGAAGAAGGTGTTGATATTGTGAAGGTGTGGGCTTGCTTATGACTTGCAACGGGAAAGTGAACAAGCTTACGATTGGTGTAAGCGGAGCTCAGGTGTTTTCTTGTTATTTTTCTCCGTTGTTTGGAAATAGGGCGGAGAACCTATTTATACAAGTCATTGAGCCTTATTCACGTCTCTCGTGGGAAGTGGAGGAAGTGGAGTGATGGAGTAGTGGAGTTGTGCGTTGGTGATACACGACCAGCCTTGCCCCTTCTCTGTTCATCTCTAACCGTCCATGACTTCCTAACACGTTCTTGTGATGGCGCGTTGCACGCCGCACGCCGTAAACCATGGACCAATACCCCAGTATGTATCCCCCCAGTTTGTGACATGATTGATGTCTGGAATGTGTGGATCGTGGATCCACGAAAGGTAGCATGTAATGCTAAATTGAATAACTGCGTTATTCAAGAAGTTGATACTTGTGAAGTATCGTGTGTATTTCATGCAGGTACTGCATCATGGTGTGGTAAAGTGATGGGTAATGACGCCTCACTGACCAATTAACTCCTGACCAGGGTTGTATAACCAAGCTGGTGAAGTTGGACGGATGAGATGATCTTTGAGACACTCATCTGCGACCGTTGATGAAGTTAGGGTTTTGAAGAGGTGCGCGGGCATCACTCTTGACTTGGTCGAAACCAAGCATGGGATACAACTTTGGCCAGGCCGACCATACATGCGTGTAGACGACATGATGGTGTAGGCGCCTATACCCCATTACCTTACGAAAGTATGATCTGGGTCACTCAATTCATCCGGTGAAATCGAGTGGTCGAGATCAATTTGCGACAGAAAACCAGTGCCGCAAGAGCCGCACGTCACGCCCACTTCAGGCACACGTTCCAGGACGACCGATCTTGGTCGGTCTTGGCCGATTGGCCTGGTATGAAGGTGGTAGGCAGGTGTTCACCCCTATACCTGAATATCCCATGAAAACATGATCTGAGCCATCCAAATCGTCCGGCGAAGTTGAGTGGTCGAGATCAGTTTGTGGTTTGGGAGGTGTGACCACGCTAGTCTGGGCGTGCGTTTTGGATTAGCCAGGCATGATATGCCTTGGCCGATCGGGTGAGGGGATAGATAGGCCCACGGTGGTCATGTTGGTATGACCGGACTTGCTTAATCTAATCTTGGACCCTCCATTCGTGTCGGAGAAGATGGACGCTCGTGATGCTCAAAACCCTAATTTTGGGTTTCAAGGCCGTGCGTCACCCCTTGTTTGGGCGCACGAATTTGTTACGACCAAACATGGTTGGTCTTGACCGGTTGGTCAAGTATGTAGGCGGGCTCACGGTGATTGTGTTGACATGCTCTGGGCCCTTTGAATCTACATCTACACCCTCCATCTATACTGCGAAGATGGATGGTTGAGGCTGTTTTGCGACACATGTAATATGCCGCAAACCCTAATTTAGGGTTTTCCGTCCATACCGCTTGGTATGAACGTTTTTGGCAAAAGCTAGGCCAATGTCCGACCATGCGGGGGTCGGCGTTGGGTATTCCATACCCGCTTGGGGGTGATGGAATTGATCCGGGTCATCCAATTATGCTTGTGGAGTTGGATGATCTGCGATCATATCTCTGTCTTGTCTGGTCGAGTCCGGATGCTCAATCGGGCTAGTATAACTGTTGATGGTGGATTTTCGTTTAAGTTTAAATTTGTAAAAACCAGAAAAATCATGCGCTGACATCTTGTAAAAGATAAAGCCATTTATAAGTGTTGGATACTCCCTCACTTAATTCACCAAGAATGGAGCATGTGGCAACAATCCCATTATGTGAATACATGAAATTCCTCCAAGGTTGGAGCATGTGGCAACAATCCCATCCTGTGAATTTCATATCAGCCTTGTATTTCTGTACTCATTATCGGTGTAGCATGACGACCGAGTGTTACTTCTGAGTAACACGAACCTCCAAGCACTATAATGAAACCATGTACGAAATACCCGTACAAAGCTGACTCTCGGTGTGTTATACTAGCTTTGATTAAGCCCCTCTCGGTGTGTTATACTAGCCCGATTGAGCATCCGGATCGACCGTATCAGTCGGGATATGATCTGATCGCAGTCATCCAACTCCATAAGCATGATTGGATGACCCCAGATCAATTCCATCACCCCCAAGGTGGTATGGAATACCCACGGCCGACCCCGCATGGTCGGTCATTGGCCTAGCTTGCCAAAACCGTTCATACCAAGCATTATGGACTAAAACTCCTAAATTAGGATTTGCGGCATATTATATGTGTCGCAAAGCAGTCTCAACCATCCATCTTCGCAGGTATAGTTGGAGGGTGTAGATGTAGATTCAAAGGGCCCAGAGCATGTCAACACGATCACCGTGGGCCCGCCTACACACTTGACCAATCGGTCAAGACCAACAATGTTTGGTCGTGACAAAATTGTCGCCCAAACAAGAGATGACGCACGGCTTGAAACCCAAAACTAGGGTTTTGAGCATCACGAGCGTCCATCTTCTCCGGCATGAATGGAGGGTCCCAGATTAGATTAAACAGGCCCGGTCATACCAGCATGACCACCGTGGGCCCATCTACCTCCCCATATGATCGGCCAAGGCATATCATGCCTGGTTAATCCAAAACGTGCGCCCAAACTAGCGTGGACACACCTCCCAAACCACAAACTGATCTCGACCACTCAACTTCGCCGAACGATTTGGATGGCTCGGATCACGTTTTCATGGGATGTTCAGGTATAGGCGTGAACACCAGCCTACCACCTCCACACCAGGCCAATCGCCAAGTCCGACCAAGATTGGTCGTCTCAAACGCGCGCCTGAAGATGGCGCAACATGCATCCCTTGCGGCACTATTTTTCTATCGCAAATCGATCTCGACCACTTGATTTCACCGGATGAATTGAGTGACCCAAATCATACTTTCGTGAGGTAATGGGGTATAGGCGCCTACAACATCATGCCATCTACACACATGTATGGTCGGTTGGGCCAAAGTTGTATCCCATGCTTGGTTTCGACCAAGCTGGAGAGTGATACCTGCGCACCTCTTCAAAACCCTAACTTCATCAATCTGGCCGCAGATGAGTATCTCAAACATCATCTCATCCGTCCAACTTTACCAGCCTTGGTTATACAACCCCGGTCGGGGAGTTAATTGGTCGGTGAGGGTCATTACCCATCACTTTACCACACCATGATGCAAGACTCGCATAAAATACACACGATACCTCACAAGTATCGACTTCCCGAATAACGCAGTTATTCAATTCAAAGATTACATGTTATCTTTTGTGGATCCACGATCCACACATTCTAGACATCAATCATGTCACAAACCTGGGGATACATATACCGGGATATTGGTCTGGGCGGTTTACAACGCCGTGCGGCAGGCAACGCGTCATCACAAGAACGTGTTAGGAAGTCATGGACGGTTAGAGATGAACAGGAGAAATGGGCAAGACTGGTCGTGTATCACCAACGCACAACTCCACTACTCCATCACTCCACTTCCTCCACTTCCCACGAGAGACGTGAATAAGACTCAATGACTTGTATAAATAGGTTCTCCGCCCTATTTCCAAACAACAGAGGAACGGAGGAACAAGAGAGGAAAACAACCAGAAAACATCCAGAGCCTGCTTACACCAATCGTAAGCTTGTTTACTTTCCTGTTGCAAGTCATAAGCAAGTCTACACCTTCTTCGCTTCCCTCCCTAAGATCAACCCCATCTCCTTCACTTTGTGACCGAAACAAGTCTAGAACGGCCATTTCTTGGTTTAGGCCGGACTTGCAATGCATTGATATCTCGAATCTACAAGCACTCACCGCGCAATGCATTTATTTAAGGTTTAGATTCATTCCTCATCCACACACCCAAATTACCAAATTCTACAGGAATAGTTTTCACCCATAAACAATTGGCGACCACAGCGGGAGGTTGACCTCTCGGTTGCACAAAATTGAATTCTCAATTTTTCGGTTTCCATCTCGCAATGTATCCGGAAACCACAGGTGGTTCGGATATCATGGGAAGTGTAGCCGAATCTTCGGGAGGATGTCTTGGCAAATCAAAAGAGGTATCACCGAAAGCGAGCGAGACATTTCGCCTTTTGAACGATATAGCAAGCACAATTACAAGAAGGGTCGACAGGCATCCACTCAGCAGCGCAAGAAATGCTGAATCTTTAACCAGGAGTCACACCTTTACCAGTGGAGAAGCAAGAAGGGCGCGTAACCGCAAGAGACTCAGAAAAGATGAACAACATGGTCCAGTCAACAATGAAGACCCGAAGCAACTCCACAGAGGAAAGAACTTGTCCGGAGTACTACAACGTCTGCCAGATAAAGAAAGGGAGCCTGCAGCCTATGGAACTCTGTTAGAGGATTTATATCTCAAAACCCTGCTGAAGCCCGGAAGACTTTCCAATCCGCATCGACCTTCCAACCAAGTGAAGAAACGCTGGAGGAAGGAGAGATCGATCAGGAAATATGTGAATACGGAGGGTGGGAGCGTTCGGTTCGATCATTCAGCAGTGATATTACGACACTTCCACATCCCTTTACCCAGGCAAGCGAACCGCAGATATGACGGCACTTGCAAACCTTCCAACTTCATCTCCGGAACGTGCTCCATATCAAAGCCATGTAGAGACATCACAACGTCCACTAACGCAAGAGCTATACTCGAAGTACCTACACTTTCCGTTCCCAATGGAAAAGATTTTGGAGTTGCTGGAGACGTGGGTGATGCGTGTCGTAACCACAACAAATTAATTAATACTTTACTACCTAATTAACTAGTAATATAGGGCAGTCAAGGTCGATCCCACGAGGAGCACGAGATTCTAGTTGTAAAAGTTGTCACGAAAGGGGGGTGTAAAAAAAAACAAAAGAAAATAAACAAAACAATTAAAAGGTAAAGTTGAAAGCAATAAGAGAGACAAGATCAAGGAATCCTTCTTTGTTACGAAACAATGATTAAAGTTATGTTCTATTCTACTTGTTATTAGTCACAAATTATCACCAACCGTAGGTAAAGCATTGACTAGCTGTGCTAAACCCTAAATCCCTTGTATCACCGGACACGGAAGTTCTCGACTACCGGATTCTAATCACCAAGCCACCTAGAATTAGCTCAACCTAGATGTAACTTGGCTCATGCATTAAGTTTTGTGAATTTCTTAGGTTGATATTAGTAGTTAGACTCTTAGCTCAAGGTCCACTTGCTAACGTTGTTTCTACACACAATTGCTCCACGGAATCCCTACCGCAAGGTCTCGTGTTTGCTACTTATGTAAAGAGTCAAGAAACGATTACTTATCTCCTAACTTTCACTAGCTTTAGATCAAATTAACAAATCAATTTAGCGTGCACTCCAAACAATCTATCAATCAATCATGAATGTCTTTAAGATCACTCCTATTAGTAAAAACAAACGATAATTATGTGAAAAACTTCAAGATAGAATTTGAAAACAAAACTCAAATCATGTTAAGAACTAGAATTCATCCTCAATCAATAAATTAACTACTCATGTTAAAGAGTTCACACAAAGAATAAGAAAAGAAAAGAATTGTGTGTGTAAAAAAGTGTGTAGAAGTTGTAGAAAACTTCTCTATTTATAGGCTTCAAAATTCTCCAAATCTCCCAAGGATTAGAATCCTTTTCCTTTTGCAATTCAATTTCCAAATCCAAGCTTTTCTCAACTCTTCCACCTTCTCTTTCCAAATTTGAGTCCAATTCTCCATCCAATTCCTAGCCCAAGTCTTCACACCCATGAGAGAAGTCCATAGAAAATTCTGGAAATTTTTGGCTCGCCGGAAAACTGGGATTGTGGCGGAATCCGCCGAATAGTCGCCCGGGCCACCTGAAAATTTCTGTCCGTCGAGAGAATATTCGACGGAATATTCCGTCCGGTCCTCCGTTAGGACTAACGGTCAAAGTGGTCGACCGTCAGTCAACTGTTAGTCAGTGGGTCAAGGATCCAGTTCGGCTGAGTCAACTCAGAGTCAGAACCGAGTCAGTGATCCAGCTCAGTCCAGACCAGGCCACTTGCCAGGCCATCTTGTGTTGCACCAAGATGGTGCATCAGTGCTCAGCCCAGCCATGATGGCTGCTCAACTCAGTCTTCTCAACAGCTTGCCAGGCCAGTTCACTAGCATACACCAGAGATAATCACTTCCTAATTAAGCAGCTTCAATCAAATTTACAATCTCAGCTCTACCAACCAAAGACAGAATTCTTATTCAAATCACCACCTCATGTCTTTTTAAAGCATCACTAATGACTTCAAAATTCAGTGTGCAACTTTGTTTCAAACCACAGTAACCACCTGCAATTCATGTAGCTTATCACCACCACCTGCAACTCCACCAGTTCTATTAACAGCAACAACACAATCTGCTACTCCATTAGCCAGTTATTGCTCACTTTCACCCTCTGAGCTTTCTTGTCACCAACCAACCAAACCTGCCACAATGCCACCAACAACCTCATTACAGAACCACCAGTCTTAGCCTATAACTCCAGCCCTGCACTTTCTTGCATTCAGTGACATCCAGCTTCAATCCTGCAGCTGCAAATTCACACTCACTTGCATTCCATAATGAACTCAGAGAACCCATTTCTCAATCTCCAGAATCCATCCATTTACCACCAGACTCGAGCTTCATAAACTGCCACTTCAAACTGCAAACCACCAGGTTCAGGCCAACACTAGCTTGGTCTTGCTGCATTTGTATCTTGCTCTTCTCAGTGTCTAACTTTGATCCACCAAAAATCCAACATAATCCTGCAACTCCCATTTCTGCCACCTCCAATAAACTTTGGCTTGCTGTCATCTTCACTTGTGCAGCTTCAGATCCATCTTGAGCTCATCATTCAACTCTTTACTCTTATCTTCTGCACATTGAACACCACAGACCACCTCCACAAACACTCACTGCGGCTGCTTCAAACCACTAACTTCACTGCCATGAACCAGAAGCAACTCCATTAGTACCACTCAAAGCAAAGAACACGGCCTCTTGACAATTCTTGCATAAACCATACATTTCATCCTTTGCCTGTACGTCTCAGATCTGCAAAACTACCAAGACCCATTAACTTGCATCCCATTTTCTCACGCCTGTCTTATACATATCTCGGATTCCACCTTCCTTAGCTCAACAGCCTCATCGATTGCTACTTCCCTGACCTGAATCTCTCAAACCCGTTTAATCTATGACAGATCCATCGACCTCACCATCATTTCTGCTCATCACAGTGGTCTTCTCTCCAAACCCTAACTTGAACCAGAATCCTCACATTTTCCCTATCGCACTTAAACCCAATATCACCATCTCTTCTCTGTAAATTTCATTCATTAAAAACCCTCAATCTTCCAATCAATCTCGATATGAAACTTCACCATTCATATCACAGTCTTCAATCTTTGTCGAAACCCTAGCTCCTAATTGCGATAGCAGACTCTCGAATCTAGCTTAGGCTTCAACGAACAGCAGCTTCATCTCGATCTCTTCTTTCTTTTCTCTAAATTTATTTGGGTGAAAAATGAGAGTAAGGTATATCGATTTAGGGTAGTGTTTGTGAAGTGGGTCCGGATCCGGGTTGGGTCGGATATAAGCCATGGATAGACCAGACCCAATTGGATGCTACCCATCATAACCATCATCCGGATAAGGGCTACCCAAAGGTGTTAATAACACCCACTCGCTTTGAGTGATAAGGGGTACCTGAATGAGAGCCCTTAACCACTACCGGGGCTCAGGATAGTGTTCGCCCGTAAAATGACCTTTTTGCCCTTTTTACTTAAATTGGGTGATTTCTTCTTCTTTTCCTCCGTGTGACTCCATAGTAGCTATAAAACTCAAAACAAGCGTAAAATACATAATTTACAAGAAAAATAGCAAAGAAAGCATAAACTACTAGATAGTAAATTAGGTGTATTCTACACCTATCAAATTCCCCCACACTTAGACTTTGCTAGTCGTCGAGCAAATCAAACTAAAAACTCACAACTTCAAAGCGTTCAAGCGTCCCAAGCATCCAAAGAGCTATGAGGACATAGAGTTTCTGCATGCTAGTAATAAGAATTTAGAAATACTAAAGAACATATTCTCATTCTTAAATGTTGAGTGAGAAATAACCATCCCATAATGAGAGAACGCGTGTTTGAGAAACGATCAATAAGCATTTCGCCTCGACTTCTGCCTCACCAAAAAGGATTTTATGATAATTGCACTCAAAAAGACGGCTTTTATGGTTCTCACATGTGTGCGGTAGGAATGAAGAGAGAATTCTGCGACACGTTGAATGGTGGGAAGGACAACTTCCGAAGTATTTTGAAAAACCCACATCTTTTAATATTTTGAAAACCATTTTTCTCGACGATCTCTACGAAAGGAAATCAACCATTATTATCGAGGATGAGATTACTTACTTACCTTCACATCCGATCGCCAATTATGATAACACCACTCTCACGGCATCCAAAAGAAACGTCTTCCTCGTCTTGATCTTCTTAGTCTTCGTCTTCGGTTTCAACTATTGATAATAAACCCTTGAATTTCATAAATCCTTAAAAATTTGTAACTCTTTTTTACCTTAAAAATCCTTGTTGCTTGAAACTTTCTTATAAATTTTCCTTCCCACGGCTCATTCACAAAACAAATATTTCTCTTGTTTTTCTCTTTTTTTTTTTAAAAAAAAATTTTTTTTTTCTTTTTTTTTTTTTTTTTTTTTTTTTTTTTTTTTTTTTTTTCAAAATTTTTTTTTTACAAGAGAAATTAAATACAAAATAAACCATGGCCGTGGAAGAAGTATTTTACCGCTTGATTCTTCACAACTTGTATTGTCTTTGAAATCATAAACTTTCAAAAATTCTCACCTTTTAATTTTCTTCGCTTTCATGAATAAGTCTTCATACTTGGATATAAAATTACCTCATTGTATTGTAAGTCCTCAACTTATATGTAAAAATCCGCTCTTTTGTATGTTGCTTTACTTGTATTTGAAATTTGCTCTTTTTCTCGTTTTGTTGCTTATAAACCTTAAACTTTTCCAACTTTCCTTGTAGATTTTGATGTTGCTCCTTGTTGATGATGAATGTGTTTCTATGGATCCGTTGTTGTCGAGAGAGAGAATGGTGCTAACTGCAAATCGAACTACAAGAAGGAAGCTTTCATCCATGGACGTCACCCTCATGATTGACAAAATTAGCACTCAAGAGATCAAAGAGTAGTGCTTTTAGTGGTGGGAGGTTGGGTAGCTCACCATTCTACCCGGAATTGACTTACGGTGACACACACTCAAAAGAAGCTCTTTAGTAGGTGGAAGATTTCTGGTCGGTGCCTCTCATGATATGAATACGGGTAGTCTCCACTAATGATTGATCAGCAATTCTAATAACGCACTTCTCCCTGCACCAAATTCGCATCACCGGCATGATTAAATCCATTATTTAACACTCAAACAAACAAGAAATCCGAATGTAGTTCTCTAACATTTCCAAGTTCAATTATGTCGGTCAAAAAACTCTATGTAAACATACCTAGAAGTATGCTAGTGACTCTAAAATCTTTAAAAGTTGGAATTTTTAAGTAAAACTCTTTTTTTTTTAAAATTTTTTTTTTTAATTTTTTGTAATTTTTGTTTTAAAAACACATGCTTAACCACTCCCCCACACTTAAACCTTACATTGTCCTCAATGTAAATGAATCCTCCTAGTAAAGTCAAGGTGGGAAATTTTAACATGATAAGAAACAAGAAAAAGAAATAACAAAAAGCAAAAAGATAAAAATACAAAACCGATGGGTTGCCTCCCATGAAGCGCTTGTTTTAAAGTCGACGGCCCGACTTGGCTCTTGCAAGATTCATTCCCATATACTAACAATCGGAAAATTTGAGGATCCACCCATAATAACTGTTTTGCAAACAATAACTCCATACAAATATTAGCACAAGAAAACAATAGTGAAATTATTGCTCGATAGAAATTTCCCCCACACTTATTCTCGTCCACACTCGGAAGTGTATAAAGAACATAGAATTCGGGAACTTCCATGTATTCCTCTTGGCAAACCGCATGGTGTTAGCATCAAGTGTTTCCAATGGTGGATATTTAGAAACAAAATCATCCAAAAATACTTTCGAAGCACATACATTCAAACCAATAAGAGGTAAAGGAGAAGAATCAATAGGCAAAGGGTTAGACAAACCTTTCACAATCTCTTGTATTATAGAATCCTCTTCATCCTTAAAAAATTCACGTGAATTACTTACCTCTTGTATATCGTGGTCCTCTATTAAACCTTGCAACCATTCTTCGTCGTTTTCTACCTTAACCATAGTCTCAGTATCATCAAAATCATTCGCAAGTTCAATTGGGTCTTCCACAAAATCAATGAATGTGGTTTCATCCTCTAGTATCATCTCTTCAACATTCTCATCATCGGAATCGGGCCATTCACTAAAGTGATTCTCATCGGTATAGATTGTAAAATCTTCTTGTGCGGGTGTTACACCGTTTACAACAATAGGTAAGTCACACCCAATCTCCTCCTTTTGAATAGGTGAAGGATCGTTATTATGATCCGGAGTTGGAATAACTTCCTCATTGTCGGAACACTCATACACTTCCGCGGATTCCCATCTTTCCCTAAGAAATTTTTGCCAAGCAATAAATGCATCTTCCTCAAGCTCTTCCTTTTGAATAGGTGATTGATCATTATTAAGATCAAGGCTCGAGTAATCTACACTAGCGTCATCAAAAATCTCCAAAGGTTGGTTAATTTGTTCGTATATTTTCTCCGAATTCCTTTGAATTTCTCGATGTGATTCTTGCATCTTTTGTTGAAGATCCCCAATCATGGCCAACATCTTATCCGCAAAACTAGAGATTTTCTGATCATAAACAAAATTATCCTCCCATCCTTGTGATTGTCCACTTACATACCCGTCATAAGGTTGTTGATATGTATGAGAATATCCATAAGGTTCTGTAGAAAATTTATCATAGCCAAAAGATTGGTTTTGATTGTATCCTAAGGATGGTTGGAAGTTGCCATAATGTTGAGGTTGAAAACCGTATTGATTGTTGTAATATGCTTGCTCTTGTCCACCGTACATGGAAAACCGATACCTGAAATAAGATTCAAAAACCAAGTTAGATACGGAATAGAATCCAACAAAGCAAGAATAAAGCAAAAAGAAAAATAAAAACAACTAAAATCATCCGCTGCTCCCCGGCATGGCGCCAAAATTTGATGCGTGTCGTAACCACAACAAATTAATTAATACTTTACTACCTAATTAACTAGTAATATAGGGCAGTCAAGGTCGATCCCACGAGGAGCACGAGATTCTAGTTGTAAAAGTTGTCACGAAAGGGGGGTGTAAAAAAAACAAAAGAAAATAAACAAAACAATTAAAAGGTAAAGTTGAAAGCAATAAGAGAGACAAGATCAAGGAATCCTTCTTTGTTACGAAACAATGATTAAAGTTATGTTCTATTCTACTTGTTATTAGTCACAAATTATCACCAACCGTAGGTAAAGCAGCTTAGCTCAGTGCTAAACCCCTAAATCCCTTTGTATCACCGGACACGGAAGTTCTCGACTACCGGATTCTAATCACCAAGCCACCTAGAATTAGCTCAACCTAGATGTAACTTGGCTCATGCATTAAGTTTTGTGAATTTCTTAGGTTGATATTAGTAGTTAGACTCTTAGCTCAAGGTCCACTTGCTAACGTTGTTTCTACACACAATTGCTCCACGGAATCCCTCCGCAAAGGTCTCGTGTTTGCTACTTATGTAAAGAGTCAAGAAACGATTACTTATCTCCTAACTTTCACTAGCTTTAGATCAAATTAACAAATCAATTTAGCGTGCACTCCAAACAATCTATCAATCAATCATGAATGTCTTTAAGATCACTCCTATTAGTAAAAACAAACGATAATTATGTGAAAAACTTCAAGATAGAATTTGAAAACAAAACTCAAATCATGTTAAGAACTAGGAATTCATCCTCAATCAATAAATTAACTACTCATGTTAAAGAGTTCACACAAAGAATAAGAAAAGAAAAGAATTGTGTGTGTAGAAAAGTGTGTAGAAGTTGTAGAAAACTTCTCTATTTATAGGCTTCAAAATTCTCCAAATCTCCCAAGGATTAGAATCCTTTTCCTTTTGCAATTCAATTTCCAAATCCAAGCTTTTCTCAACTCTTCCACCTTCTCTTTCCAAATTTGAGTCCAATTCTCCATCCAATTCCTAGCCCAAGTCTTCACACCCATGAGAGAAGTCCATAGAAAATTCTGGAAATTTTTGGCTCGCCGGAAAACTGGGATTGTGGCCGGAATCCGGCCGGAATAGTCGCCGCCGGCCACCTGAAAATTTCTGTCCGTCGAGAGAATATTCGACGGAATATTCCGTCCGGTCCTCCGTTAGGACTAACGGTCAAAGTGGTCGACCGTCAGTCAACTGTTAGTCATCGGGTCAAGGATCCAATTCACTGAAGTCAATTTCGGAGTCGAACCGAGTCGAGTGATCCATTTTCGGTCCAGACCTGGGCCACTTGCCGTGCCATCTTGTGTTGCACCAAGATGGTGCATCGATGCTCGGCCCGACCATGATGGTCGCTCAACTCGATCTTCTCAATGACTTGCCGGGCCAGTTCACTAGCATACACCGAGATAATCACTTCGCCTAATTGCGGCTTCAATCAAATTTACAATCTCAGCTCTACCAACCAGCACCAGGAATTCTTATTCAAATCACCACCTCATGTCTTTTGCAGCATCACTAACAGCTTCAAAATTCAGTGTGCAACTTTGTTTCAAACCACAGTAGCCACCTGCAATTCATGTAGCTTATCACCACCACCTGCAACTCCACCAGTTCTATTAACAGCAACAACACAATCTGCTACTCCATTAGCCAGTTATTGCTCACTTTCACCCTCTGAGCTTTCTTGTCACCAACCAACCAAACCTGCCACAATGCCACCAACAACCTCATTACAGAACCACCGGTCTTAGCCTATAACTCAATTCCCGCACTTTCTTGCATTCAGTGACATCCAGCTTCAATCCTGCAGCTGCAAATTCACACTCACCTGCATTCCATAATGAACTCAGAGAACCCATTTCTCAATCTCCAGAATCCATCCATTTACCACCAGACTCGAGCTTCATAAACTGCCACTTCAAACTGCAAACCACCATGTTCAGGCCAACACTAGCTTGGTCTTGCTGCATTTGTATCTTGCTCTTCTCAGTGTCTAACTTTGATCCACCAAAAATCCAACATAATCCTGCAACTCCCATTTCCTGCCAGCTCCAACAGCACCAGCTTGCCTGTCATCTTCACTTGTGCAGCTTCAGATCCATCTTGAGCTCATCATTCAACTCTTTACTCTTATCTTCTGCACATTGAACACCACAGACCACCTCCACAAACACTCACTGCGGCTGCTTCAAACCACTAACTTCACTGCCATGAACCAGAGCAACTCCATTAGTACCAGCTCAAAGCGAAGCAACACGGCCTCTTGACAATTCTTGCGCATAAACCATACATTTCATCCTTTGCTGTCGTCTCAAATCTGCAAAACTACCAAGACCCGTTAACTTGCATCCCATTTTTCTCACTTTGTCTTATACATATCTCGGATTCCACCTTCCTTAGCTCAACAGCCTCATCGATTGCTACTTCCCTGACCTGAATCTCTCAAACCCGTTTAATCTATGACAGATCCATCGACCTCACCATCATTTCTGCTCATCACAGTGGTCTTCTCTCCAAACCCTAACTTGAACCAGAATCCTCACATTTTCCCTATCTGCACTTAAACCCAATATCACCATCTCTTCTCTGTAAATTTCATTCATTAAAAACCCTCAATCTTCCAATCAATCTCGATATGAAACTTCACCATTCATATCACAGTCTTCAATCTTTGTCGAAACCCTAGCTCCTAATTGCGATAGCAGACTCTCGAATCTAGCTTAGGCTTCAACGAACAGCAGCTTCATCTCGATCTCTTCTTTCTTTTCTCTAAATTTATTTCAGGTGAAAAATGAGAGTAAGGTATATCGATTTAGGGTAGTGTTTGTGAAGTGGGTCTGGATCCGGGTTGGGTCTGGATATAAGCCATGGATAGGACCGACCCAATTGGATGCTACCCATCATAACCATCATCTGGATAAGGGCTACCCAGTGTTAATAACACCCATCGCTGAGTGATAAAGGGTACCCCTGAATGAGAGCCCTTAACCACTCTGGGCTCCGGATAGTGTTCGCCCGTAAAATGACCTTTTGCCCTTTTTTACTTAAATTGGGTGATTTCTTCTTCGTTTCCTCCGTGTGACTCCATAGTAGCTATAAAACTCAAAACAAGCGTAAAATACATAATTTACAAGAAAAATAGCAAAGAAAGCATAAACTACTAGATAGTAAATTAGGTGTATTCTACACCTATCAGTGGGTACGAAACAGAGAGGTGGAAATACCTCCTATATGGCGTCCACCAACCGATCAAGAAATAATGGACCCAAGGTACTGTCATTTCCATCGGTTCCTTCACCACCCCACCAATGAATGCAACGCTTTGAAGCGCATTGTTCAGGAGAAGCTCGGTTCAGAGGGATAGCTCTCATTATCTGAGAGAATAATACGGATGATTTCCTTAGAGAGGCTACTTCGGTTGATACAAGTAAATCTTTGAATGCAAGTAAGTCTTATTCAACAATTCTACAAGAAAGATAGTTTTAGAATTCACTAGGGACTTGACATCCTGCACGTGGAGAAAGAGGCTCAGTGATCAAATACCATGTTTGTTTCCATTCATGTTTCCCTTTCACGCAACGTTTGCAACTTCATATGACATGTGCAATCATTCATGACCAAGATGCAAATTTCATTTAAAATAACCTCTTTCAGAAAAAATTATTCACCAAGCTATCTCAAAAATAAACCAATTCAATTACCTATTAATTCAAAACCGGTATTCAAAAGGAATCCTCACTATCACTCAAAAGGGAAAGCATCTAAAAGAAAAGACAGATAGGTAGCTACAATCCTTCAAGGAAAGTCTTTCAACAACAACTCGTCCTTCTGGGCAAGAGAGACTTTCATCCTTTGAAGTACAGCCCGTTTCAGCTCCAGTTCCTTATAAAACTTTTCAACCTCTTCTTCCTGATGAGCAACACATTCTGCGGAAGGGACTTCATCTTGTAATTTCTGGAGCTCCTGAATCTTGGAGAACCCTTTGAAGAACCAAGGAGCATTGAAGATGTACTGCGCAACACGTCCCGATGGCACCTCCAATCTTTAATCATCTCCTCAGAAACTGTTCCACCAGTCGTGACACTCATCCCATGGATAGAAACTAAAGCTTCTTGGACGCGGTTGACCAATGCAAGACGACTTTTGAGCTTCGTGGTGGTAGCAATATGGCCATGCTTCTCCCATATCGTTGTGTACAACTCTTCGAACTGAACCGCACGCTTGAATCCACCAACCAACACATGACCTGGATAAGGGATAGTAAAAGGAGGATCGAGGCATCAGGAATTCACCAACCACGGGAGCCTTGTCAGTTGCAAGAGGCCTCTCGGAAGGAGTCACCACAATAGCCATATTGACTGGAACCTGTTCAGGACGGATTTCAAGGGGAGCCGCCTCAGCTATAGCAGGCACTGCCTCTCTTATATTCCTTCCGACATCTATTTTTTCGGGTGCTAATTTCTGTCACGACCTCGTCAACAAGATCACTAAAGGAAGCGCCTTGTCCAACCGAGCTTGCATCATCTCCATCATGGTCTCGAAAGAGGAGCGGTTTCACCCGGACTTCTCAAAGATGAAGATCAGGCGTTGCCGGAATCCAAGATCGGTTCCGCCAGACTTCTCAACATGAAGGCCAACGTTACCGGACTTCTCATTCTGAATGCGCGCCAACCTTGTGAAGACATTCTCTCTCGGAATTCCCTGATTTCAAACAAGGATCACTCTTAGAAGAATTTACCCTGGAGAAATAAATGAGAAATGAAGGAATCGACAGAAAGAGATTTAAGTACCTGCATATTTGAGGAACTGAGGATCATCGGACCACATGCCTGCCTTTTGGATCTCTCTCCTGCTTGGGGACTGCAATCCTCACTCTGGTCCGCTTGGCTGGAAGTGGCTTCAACCGGAAATGCTTCTTCAAAACGCCAGAAAGGAAGGCTCACCCGTTCTAAAAACATGCCAGCGTTAAGGATATTCGGGAGAGATTCTTTCGGAACCCTTGGTGAACGAATAAATGGGACACCCTGATCAAATCCCATTTGACGAGCAGCCCTGTCAATATTGTACGGAGTCACAGAAAATTCTTCGTTGAATAGAGACGGGACATATCTTGGAATGCAGCTGTGCAGGTAAATAAGTTCTCCTAACTTCACAATCTCAGTATCGGTACACAACACAGCATCAGGACCGTCAGCAGCGATAGCAAAAAATTTTGGCTGAACAATGGAAGAGTGGATCGGCCCCCATGGACGGAAATCTACAGAGGACACGTTGTCAAATATGTCCACAAGTCTCGCGCCGGTTCTGGGACACCTCTTATTCCAGCGGAGTATTCTCCAGCCACCATACAAGTTGTTGAGCAAATTTGCAGGAGCAGGAGCATAGCTTTTGAAGTGTTCCCATAAGAGCGCCTGAAGAAAAGCGAAGTGAACGTGCGACTCCACCTTCTTGTACCCGTTAGAAACATGCATGTCCATTGCTAAAGCGTCCAGATGAGAATACAGTGATCCAAGGAACAATGCACCTAGAGGAAGAACTTCACCCTTCGCCAGCCTTATAGCGATCTTAACCAGGTCACTTCTAATGGTCTTCTTTCCAAAACCGTCATCGAATATGTCTCTGGATAACCACAAAGACAGGAACGCAATCACGCTGAGCTTATTTTCCAACTCTTGATCCGGCTCTGGGTCTGCAGGAGACCACTCCGACACCCACCAGGTGTAGAAGCATTTCGTATCTTTTTTCTCCTCCTTCTCCAGATTGTCGAATTCCGCCACCTTTTGAAGTATAGTTGCATAGTTACTCTTTTCCGTATCAGAGAGTTCGTAAGAAAGACTTCCAGCAACAGGCAGGTTCATTAATGCAGCCACACTCTCCAAAGTAATAGTCATCTCTCCCCATCTAGATATGGCTGTATGAGTAGAAATGCGCCACCGAGAAATGAAGGTAATCAAACCCGCAGAGTCTTTCTTAATTTCGAGAGCAGCAGATGCCATGACCGCATTGAGGATTTGCGCTTTGGTCAAATTGTCCTTAATGCCCTTATTACTCAACATGCGTCTCATCCATCCTTCATAAGAACCCAGTGGAGTATGACAAGTCTTGAAGTCAATAGGAGAAGGCGGATATTCGTTTCTCCGGAGACAAAATCTCATCACAAGTGCTGAAGAAGAGAATGGATCAGCTTCCATATTTTCTGAATCGGAAAGCAAGACTATCTTATGAGAAGGATATTTCCTAATGCTTGGAAAAGGCGAGGTGAACAACTCATCATCAATGTTCGGCATATCTTTGAAGCTGTCAACACCTCCTGACTTGGCACCAGCATTATCTCCAGAAGACATCTCAACAGGGATTCTTTTCTTCCATAATGAAATAAAAGACAGGAGTTAGAACTTGTATGAAAATCGCATGGAGAGTGTAGTCACGTACGACAAGACATGTTGAAGCGCACAAAGCTCGGATCCAAGCACCAGTATTACTTAAGTTTTAAGTCTGGTATTGATTTCAAGTCCGGTACAAGTTTCAAGTCTGGTACAAATTTCAAGTCTGGTATTGATTTCAAGTCCGGTACAAATTTCAAGTTCGGTGTAAATTTCAGTCAAACACATGTGAGTAAGACCCACGTTCCGGCATACACGGCAGGCCCGTATTTATCCGCATGCATCATAACACGGTTTTCTTTATTCGAGGGGATCGTGTCTACGAGGTTCAAGCCAAAGTTTTCTTTTCAAGATACAACCTAAAAGCTAGGTTTTGCATGCGATGGTGGAGAGAAGCAAAAAACAACATGATCATGGATTCACGGGTTGTTTTACTAAACAATTCTAGAAAATGTTGGCATATCAACCTCGGTAGAAAAAGCTAAGAATATGCACAAAAGATTTTTACCTAAGAAATTAGGGTTTTTCCCTTAAAAAAAAAAAAGGGATCGAAACCTACCTTGAACGGACGGCGGCAACGAGCTCCGGCGGGCGGCGGCGATTGGCGACGGCAGCAAGGTCACGGACGGGAGCTGCTTGACAATAAAAAAAAAATTCGTGAGAAAAGCAAAGGGGTTAGTCTCTTTTATAGACAAAAATTAGAAGAATCCCAATAGAACAAGGATACCTCTTTTGTTTGGATTCCTCTTTTGATTCAAATACCCAAAGAAGGAAACCGGACCCACCAAAGGATTCCATACGAGCATGATGGCGTGGGCAACTAGCGGTCGGCCAGCACTCTTCCGGGTAAATTCCTTTTATCCTGTCTTTCTCACATATGTATGTCACAATCTCATGCCTACCACACAATAGTGTAACCATTATGTGCTAGGCAGGGGACTTAATGTTGATGGTGGATTTTCGTTTAAGGTTAAATTTGTAAAAAACCGGAAAAATCATGCGCAACGACATCTTGTAAAAGATAAAGCCATTTATAAGTGTTGGATACTCCCTCACTTAATTCACCAAGAATGGAGCATGTGGCAACAATCCCATTCAGTGAATACATGAAATTCCTCAGAGGTTGGAGCATGTGGCAATAATCCCATCTGTGAATTTCATATCAGCCTTGTATTTCTGTACTCATTATCGGTGTGGCATGACGGCGAGTGTTACTCTTACGAGTAACACGAACCTCAAGCACTATAATGAAACCATGTACGAAATACCCGTACAGGCTGACTCTCGGTGCATTATACTAGCCCGATTGAGCCCCTCTCGGTGTGTTATACTAGCCCGATTGAGCATCCGGACTGACCGTACAAATCCGAATATGATCCGATCGCAGTCATCCAACTCCATAAGCATGATTGGATGACCCCAGATCAATTCCATCACCCCCAAGCGGTATGGAATACCCACGGCCGACCCCGCATGGTCGGTCATTGGCCCTAACTTTGCCAAAAAACCGTTCATACCAAGCATTATGGACGGAAAACCTAAATTAGGGTTTGCGGCATATTACATGTGTCGCAAAGCAGTCTCAACCATCCATCTTCGCAGGTATAGATGGAGGGGTGTAGGCGTAGATTCAAAGGGCCCGAGCATGTCAACACGATCACCGAGTGGGCCCGCCTACACTTGACCAATCGGTCAAGATCAACAATGTTTGGTCGTGACAAAATTGTCGCCCAAACAAGAGATGACGCACGGCTTGAAACCCAAAATTAGGGTTTTGAGCATCACGAGCGTCCAGCTTATCCGGCATGAATGGAGGGTCCCAGATTAGATTAAACAGGCCCGGTCATACCAGCATGACCACCGTGGGCCCATCTACCTCCCCATGTGATCGGCCAAGGCATATCATGCCTAGTTAATCCAAAACGTGCGCCCAAACTAGCGTGGCCACACCTCCCAAACCAAAAACTGATCTCGACCACTCAACTTCGCCGGACGATTTGGATGGCTCGGATCACGTTTTCATGGGATGTTCAGGTATAGGCGTGAACACCAGCCTACCACCTCCACACCAGGCCAATCGGCCAAGTCCGACCAAGATTGGTCGTCTCGAAATGCGCGCCTGAAGAGGGCGCAACATGCGGCCCTTGCGGCACTATTTTTCTATCGCAAATCGATCTCGACCACTTGATTTCACCGGATGAATTGAGTGACCCAGATCATACTTTCGTGAGGTAATGGGGTACATGCACCTACACCATCATGCCATCTACACACATGTATGGTCGGTTGGGCCAAAGTTGTATCCCATGCTTGGTTTCGACCAAGCCGGGAGAGTGATACTGCGCACCTCTTCAAAACCCTAACTTCATCAACGGTCGCGGATGAGTGTCTCAAACATCATCTCATCGTCAACTTTACCGACTTGGTTATACAACCACAGTCGGGAGTTAATTGGTCGGTGAGGGTCATTACTCATCACTTTACCACACCATGATGCGTGTGCATAAAATACACACGATACCTCACAAGTATCGACATCCGAATAACGCAGTTATTCAATTCAAAGATTACATGCTATCTTTTGTGGATCCACGATCCACACATTCGAACATCAATCATGTCACAAACTGGGGGATACATACCGGGGTATTAGTCCGGCGGTTTACGGCGTGCGGCGTGCAACGCGTCATCACAAGAACGTGTTAGGAAGTCATGGACGGTTAGAGATGAACGGGAGAAGTGGGCAAGGCGGTCGTGTATCACCAACGCACAACTCCACTACTCCATCACTCCACTTCCTCCACTTCCCACGAGAGACGTGAATAAGACTCAATGACTTGTATAAATAGGTTCTCCGCCCTATTTCCAAACAACAGAGGGACGGAGGAACAAGAGAGGAAAACAACAAGAAAACATCCAGAGCCTGCTTACACCAATCGTAAGCTTGTTCACTTTCCTGTTGCAAGTCATAAGCAAGTATACACCTTCACAATCTCAACACCTTCTTCGCTTCCCTCCCTAAGATCAACCCCATCTCCTTCACTTTGTGACCGAAACAAGTCCGGAACGGCCATTTCTTGGTTTAGGCCGGACTTGCCTGTGATTGATCTCTCGAATCTACAAGCACTCACCGCTTTGCGAGTGCATTTGTTTAAGGTTTAGATTCATTCCTCATCCACACACCCAAATTACCAAATTCTACAGGAATAGTTTTCACCCATAAACAATAACACACCGAGAGGGGCTCAATCGGGCTAGTATAACACATCGAGAGTCGGCTGTATGGGTATTTCGTACATGGTTTCATTATAGTGCTTGGAGGTTCGTGTTACTCTGTAAGAGTAACACTCGATCGTCATGCCACACCGATAATGAGTACAGAAATACAAGGGCGATTAGAAATTCACGGGATGGGATTGTTGCCACATGCTCCAACCTCGGGAGGAATTTCTGTATTCACAGAATGGGATTGTTTCCACATGCTCCATCCATGGTGAATTAAGTGAGGGAGTATCCAACACTTATTAATGGCTTTATCTTTTACAAGGTGTCAGCGCATAATTTTTTCTGGTTTTTTACAAATTTAACCTTAAACGAAAATCCACCATCAACACCTGCTTAGTTACCACCCAGCTTTCATGATGCATATATGTTATTGTTTAGCAGAATCAAGTAATGTCATGTAATTATTATTATTATTGAAGTCTATCAACGTCCCATCTTGAATGCTTCCTCGATATTCTATCAGCTACAACATCTTTCTTTGCTCACTCTTTCTTTGTCTGCAATTATCAATCATTTTCGAAATATATTCAATCCAACGTAAATTGTAAAATGAGTACTACTACTTTATTTGTTGGCAGGTTATTTGTTGGCAGGTGTAGTATCAATTTGCTATAGTTGTGGAGTTCAATGACATAAGTCTCATGGTGCTGTGGGAGAGCCATTTGGAATAACACTTAGCAGCTCTGCGGTAGGAAGTATGCTATTGTACAAGGAGGTATTGGACCATTTGGATTGTTAACTCTAGCGTAGGGTTTTCAAAGCTCAAGGAGAGATCCCGTTGTGCTTATGTATATTGGTAGTATCAGGTTAGTTACAATAAGTTTTGTTAATTTAGAAACCCGCTAAGGTGCATGCATTTTATTTTAATTATTAATCTGTAACTCTGGCAGTTACAGAAGAAACTGTCGGGTTGTACGCATAACAGAAAGTGGAGTTACAAGGCAGGGATTCTCAGTTGTAGGTCAGTGGATCAATTTTAACGATTCTATATTTGCGGCATATACATGTTGGCATAATTTTGCTATCTCAGTTCCATATATAGTACGTGTTTTCAATGAACATAAGCCTTTTAACCATCTGAATTATGTAGATCCCATGGACAGACCTTTTGGATATCAAAATTGACTCCTTTTTTATGTGCATGAATATGAATCTGTGGCGCAATGGTAGCGTGTCCGACTCCATGTCAGAAAGCTGCGTGTTCGAATCACGTCGGAGTTCTTTGTCCAGACTTTAATTATCTTTGAACCCATTAAATAAAATGCCATACTTGCAAGAACAAGAAAATCTTCAAAGATTGGGCGAGGTTTATTTTATTTCCTAGGAATTACATAGAAATGAAACTGCAAGTAATTTCCTTGCAATGACTTACATGGAAATGAACAACGAAGAAAATTTTCCTTTGTTATTATGAATTATCTGAAGGATGCAACCATAATTCCATTGGCGCAATGACATGAATCGACATCATGGAAGTTCCATTAATACATCAATGTTTTCAACCCATTCCTTCCATTTTATGCAGCAACCATTTCTATAAATTTTCTTGGGAGTGAAATTTCACTTGGAAGATTGTAACTTTAAAGGCATAGTTAAGTATTTGTTGTGAATCTGAAAATACATCTGATTTTCTTACTTAGTTTGCGCTTTCAATACGGTGCGATATATAAGACTTTACAATAAACATGTTCTTATCTAAAGTTCAAACTGGGAATTTATGTTTTACCATTTAAATACAACATATATTGCCAGCTACATTGCATTTCCTTACCGACCTTCTCCATATTTCCCCTAGGATATTGAGTGAAGAAGAGAGTTGATGTGCACAAGGATGTTAAAATATTACAAATTGCACATTTCCAAACACACACACATCTCTACATCCTTACATGTGTCGAGATAATGTAAGGATATTTTAATTTTCTTAGCAAGGCCTTCAAACATTTCCTGCTTCTTTTATTATTTATCTCTAATCATCAATATTATAAAAAAATAGTGGTGTTTAGCTTTGGGACAAAAAAAAAACAGTTAACAGCCTTCGGGATTTGTGGGTACTATTTGAATGCTTTGATCTGTGTAGAGGCTAATGGTATATATAATATTGAAGTTGGTACTGAAGTGGGTTGAGCTGGGTACTGTCACATTGTAAATTATTATGGAGACCCTCCTCAAAGCCTTTATTGCTCCGGTTAACATGTGTTTTGTGTCCCTATTCACCACCCAGTGGCAATATGACACTTCCCTTAATCCGTATGCAGAGACAATTGAACCTACGAATATTTTTGTCTACAAAAAGTAGCGGTGTTTGACTTTGAGATGGCGGCTAGGATTGATCCAGGAGTTTGTGGGTATTTGATCTTTGTAGAGGCTAATGGAACATATACTATCAAAGTTAGTAGTGAAGCGAAGTCTTGCCACATTGTAAATTATTATGGAGACCCTCCTCTAAGCCTTTATTTCTCAATTCACCAGTGTGTTTTGTTTCAGAATTCAACCGCTTGATTTGCAATATGACATTGCCCTTAATTCGCATATAGATAGAATTAAACCTACCGATGTTTTTGTCTATAAATCAACATACCCTCACTCCTTCTATTGTTATGGATGTGTATAATTCACATTTTTTTTACAAAACAACTAATTGGTAATGTGGACTGCAGCTTCATCATATTTGAATATCATAATTTGGAAAATCATATTTTTAAATTTTACAATTATTATTTCATATATATACTCTCTTTTTTTCGCATTACCATGTTTGTCCAATTGAGTCAAACTAACTTGGTTAAGCATCAGTCAAGGCATGGAAAATGATTCTCATTGATAGCCAAAAATATATTGCAGATTGATTGTTGTTGAACATCTTGATTGTCAGTTTACTTGACCGTAGTCAAGTTTCTTACTTAGCCCTATGTACTGAGTATTTACCTAGGATTGAAGAAACTACACTTTATAATCAAGTAAACATCATAAATATGTTAAATTAAGAACCCTTAGAACATGTTTAATCTTCTCTTCCAAATAAAATATGCTTATTACGGACTAGACTATTTTCGAAAATGTAAATGTGAACTTAGCATTATTCATAATTAATTAATAAAACTTACATTGAATAACCATGGACAAAATAAAATATACAATGATGAAAGATTGAGCCAAGAACATAGGCAGGGTGATGCCTAGAGACATAATAAAAGGCAATCATTGCTTCAAAACAAGGTATTAATCTCTGTGAAGACCAAGACCTCTGATAGTGATGCTGGAAAATAACAAGAACGCGTTAGACAACAAGGGAAAGAGCAGTTAATTCTTGAGGGATTCTTATGGGTCCTTAATCAAGAGCTAAAATATTCTGATTGCGAAGAAAAACTAGAAAACTTCTTGGAGTATCAAGATCAACAAAACGTTATCAATTCAAAACTTTTGAGTCGTTAGAATATAAAAAAAAATGTTCAAACATGAATTTGAAACGAAAAAGTGAATGGAAGATTATGTAAATAAAATAAAACTATGAGCTACAAATATTCAAACAATTTAAAAAATGATAAAAGTTTAGTATGGTATTACATTTTAATTTTTTTTTTGATGTTGCATGATTTTGATCAGGTTAAGAGCAACGAGAAATATCATCGCAACATTGCATCTTACTATAAGATGACAGCAAGATACCCGAGGCTTATTTGAAGAATGAAGATCACGTTGAATATGGGGAAGGTACCCGCGTTTTAACAATCATAAAATTTGACAAGAACATGATTACATTTTTAGGAGGTCATGTCATAAAAACGGTGTTAAAACAACGAGCATGCATCAGTCTTTTTGTACAAGGTGGGTTTGAACAAAAAGGTCACAAATACATGATCCATGGAAATTTGGATAAGTTAAAATCAAAACGGAAACACAGACTACGAAGACTCAAAATAATATCTAGAAAGGATATACAATTCCCGATGTAGAAAAATTTGGACTCGAAAAAGAATACATCTGTACAAGAATAGTGAAATGCCTAAAGAGAGAAGCTTGGATTTCATGGACCTGTCAAAAATATATTCATTCACTTTTCGGAGTAGGTTTTAAATCGTTATTTTGGCCGATTTACATTCTCGACTAGGTGTATTATAACTCCGGTTTATATTCTTCACTTTAATGTACGCACGGTTCACCAGGTTCTTGGCCATGTCAAAGACATTAACAACTTCTTGAACAACTTCAATATCTTTTGCATTATTCACTTAATTATTTACCTTATTATTGTTATGGTAATTTAAATTCTTATCCAAATCATAATGTTTTCTCTTCGAAATAGATCGATGAATTACTTTATTAAAATTCATACTATTTTTTTTTAAAATGCTATCTTTGACAGGTGACGCTCATGTTTAATCAACAACCATCTTTAGAAAAAATACTATTTGTTGTGGTAATCAATGATATCTTTAACTTTTGAATAATTTATTAAACAAAATTCTTGAATTGTACATTTGTCCGTTTCAAGTAGATAATTCAATTTTCGTTCAAACCACGGTTCAACTTAATTTGTTTGATAAAAACGCTCAACATCATCCACTTAAAGTCACATGATACTTTTACTGCTATCTTTGACAGGTGACGTTCACATTTAATCAATAGCCACCATTTGGTTATCGTGGAATCAATGAACCGACAATACGAATGATTTTTTTTAGGAAATCATTAACAGTGATACCTAGATGATATAATCTGGACAATATAAATGGAGACACTCGGATGACATCATATTATTGATTATTTATAATATTTTTACCGGACATATCAAGCTTAAATTCATGGGTCCAATATCGAAGATTATCTGATGCTTGAAACTAATAAGGGGTTGAGCCGGGGCCGTAAGGCCCGGTGGATACCTAGTAATGATATAATAAAGTAAAAGGACAAAAGTAGATAACATCTTTCAATGAAAAGATTCTGAAAACAAAAATATCAGATAATGGAAAAAGTTAAAGCATTTGAGATCTAGACAAACCTTATTTTCATACTCATCAATGTCTCCCAATGGGGTTATTGACCATGAGTAGGTGGTCCTATAGTAGTCCACAGTGTAGTATTTACTGCAGTACCTACACATTATTGATGCAATGATCATCATTCATTTACTGCATAATTATATTTAGGTGTAAATCAGTATTCAATTTAAACAGCAAACGACAACAACATTATTGATATAAATTTACTTACTGGGCCCAATCAGGATTCAAAGGGAACAAGGCTTTTACAGCTTGTAGGCAAGGGAACTGCCTCAACTGCCATTGTCTACATGTACAAGTTTGTTGTTCTACTTTTACCACAAAAAATTTGCCAGTAGCTTTGTTAGTCACCTCATACACTTTCAGCTCTTCAGAAGGATCACACTCATAGTTACCTCTAAGATTGGACATCACCTCAATGAGATCCTTTCCAACAAGAACAATATCACCCAATTGCCAAGTTGAAGCAATCTTTCTTCTTTTTGAAAACAACACCATCACCAAGTGTGTGTACATATCAACCATCTGAGTGAGAGGCTTGTCTCAGATCTTGAGGGACATGTTATTAAAACTTTACGAAAAGTTGGAGTAGATGTGTTCACAAGCAACATCATGAAAAACCATGATCTTGCCCAGACTTTGGCTCTTGCATCAATCAGTCTTGGTATGCTTTGGGATTTATCCCTGCCATTTCTTCCATGGCCTCCTAGAAAATATGTAGAGTATCTAAGTTAAATCATTTAACTAAAAAAATGACAATTCATTCATTACTATATTGAAACATGCCAATTCATTCATTATATTGAAACATCATTGGACATTACCTCCCGGTGTTTAAACTTGTATGCCTTGGCAGCGACTGCACAAAGAAGGTATGTTAGTCTTGGATTCCTGAATCCCTTGGTCATGAAATTCAAGTAAAGATGCCTGAAAAAAATACCAAGCCAAACATTAACAGAGATACAATTACAAATGTGTGAATAAGGAAATAAAACGACAAAATGCATTTACCTTAGGAAGTATCTATGATTGGCCAAAGAAAACAACCTTTTAACTGATTCAAGTATGCCCTTCATTCTTTCTGTCAGAAATAAAGGTAAGTCCATCCATATCTGAAATCCTTTTCCTCAATTCTTTCAACATCAGGAACCAGTTTTCTTCAGTTTCACTTGTAGTAAACATCACACAAATTGGATATACCCCATTCTGACCATCTATACCAGTGGCTGCAAGCATTGCACCACCTAGCTTACCATTTAGGTGAGCTCCATCTAAGCCAATTACCTTTCTACAACCATTCAAAAAACCCTTTATCTGTGCATCATAGGCTAAAATGACAGACTCAAATATGTTATCTTCACCCTCTTTGGTCCAACTGAAATGTCCTATGTTGTTTGGGTTCAAAGAAGTAGCAGTTGTTACCAGTTGTGGTGCTTTTGTGTAAGAACTCTCAAAAGTTCCCTTCAACTTTGCTAAAATCAATTTCTGTGTACATAAACAAACCAATATTAACATTTCACACATACAACAAGTTAAACTAACAAAAAAAAAAACTTAGACAAGCATTAGAAACATACTCTTGCATCATTGACAACCCAATATGATATGTCAGTTTGCAACTTGGGACTAATGATCTTCTTGGCTATATGCTCTGCCTTATCCACTGGTGAACCCACATCCATAGTCTTCAACAAATACTTAGCTACAAATTTGGCATTGTATTTTTTGTTGTGGTTTGCATTCAGATTTTTACAGGTGTGTTTCATGTTACACTCTCTTACTGTGATTGTGCCTTCCTTTGGACACAATCTTGCATTCACTTTCCATTCACATCCTTGGGAAACCTTGTTCACACAATATGCATAATGTCTAGTCCTATCTCCCTTCTTCACTTTAAAATCCCTATGTTTCAACACTTTGGATATTCCTTAAATGATCTCTATAAGCTTCTATGGATCCAAAAGCCATACGAGAACTTATTACCCGGGTTCAATTTCAGGAATGTTTTCATTTATCATTTCCAGTCTTTCTTGTTCCTTTAAATGTTGTCCAAAGTCTTGTTGCCACTTAGTTTCATCCTCTTGGGTGACATCATATATGAGAACCAAATCTTGTGAAGTTTCATTCACTAGTGCATTCTGCTCTTCATAATAACCACCTTGATTGAAATCTTCATTATAATCATCAGGCTCATTACCAACATCTATACCTCTAGCACACATAGAAACCCAATCTTCATAAATGAACTTTTCTTGTGTTTCTTCATCTTCACTTTCAGCTTCACTTTCATCTTCACCCTCCTCTGCATCTTCATCTACATGTTCCTTAAACAGAAACTCAGGCCTATCATCAGGATGACACTCATGCAGTATGTACATTAGGCAAATTCACCTGGTCATCTTCATACCCCTATTCTTGGTTATGCCAACGGATGCATGTGTTGGAATATCTCCATACCCCTGTTCTTGGTTTATGCCATAGCAGGATGCTTGTGTTGGAACATCTTGCTCTTCATGCACAAAATCAAGTCTTGTTGGTCTCATATCATGCTTCTTAACATGGTTGTTATCCTGTTTATTAAGTCTTGGACTCCTCCTAACCTCAACCCTTTTACTCACTAATTTCTTCATCACTGGACTTATCACCTCAGTCATACAACTCATCCCACTAGCACTAGCAGTATCATAACAAAAACCCCATTCTACTGTTGTAGGAATAATTGGAACAATCCACAATCTTACAAAATTACTTTTATTTGGTTCCCACTTTTCCAGAATGAATGAAACATATCTTCTGATTCACACTTATCCCATGCATTCCCATCGTTATCACTAAATAAAAAACAACTCAAGTGTAGGATCCATACCCTATTCATTTACCATCCTTTCCTTTATCATAGCCATGAATTTGTCTCCACTTGTACCAGATTTACAATCATAAAAATACATGTCCTTAAATCTCCCACTTATATCAGTTATCCAGAAATCCCTATCTTCAATAGCCATTCTGAAACATTGAAAAAAAACAAAATAAAACAGATCAATAATCATGATCTAAATTACAAATACAAAAAAAAAAAAAAAAAAATAACAACAACATTTTATAAACCCTCATACAGAATTTTGGTATATCCAAACCCTAATCTCAGAAAATGAAATTCTCAATTTTATAAACCCTAATTCTATAAACATAGATTGGAACCACGAACAATATAACCCTAATCGATTTATAAACCCGTTTGACGAACAAAAAAAACAAACCCTAATTTTAAATTGAAATTCCCAATTTTATAAACCCTAATTTTTGTAAACATAGATTCAAAGCAACGATTACTGGAAATACTAAATACTAAGTCTAAATAACGATCTACATAAGTCAAAAAACCATTAATAATTTAGATTACTTACCTTTTTCAGTAAATTTTACAGTTCACTTCTTCACTCCATTAAACATCAACAAACTATCTCGATCCGTCTCTCTGTCGACCTATCTCTCTCGATCTATCAACCTCTCGACCTATCTCTCTCGATCTTCTAAGTTTAGTTCAGTATTCCCTCAAGTAATCTAAATCCGTCTCTCTCTCTCTGGATAACTTTCTCTTTCAGGTTTTGAGTTTCTATGGATGAAACTCGATGAAGAGAAGATAAGACATTAGCAACACACGTACGGGTTCACACGTGCACCAAAATGACACCGTGTACTAAAATTACACGTGTTCGTTTTATATCAAACCACGTGGCACCAATAGAAGAGTCATCAAAGGGTAAACTTTGTAATTTCGTCATACACACGTGAGCAACTAAGGTTCTGACACGTGTCCAATCTTCTCATCTGTCCGTTAATTTTCTTCGTGATCTGGATTCTTTAGGATATAAACACGTGTCACCATAAATTATTAGCAAGGGTAAAATTAAAATTTAGCATTGGTGTTGACTAGTCAATATGCCCCTGTTTGATCAAATATATCTCTCTAACGGCAAAAGTAAGGTTTTGGGGCATTTTGACTTATTTTTTAACGTTCGGGGCATTTTGACAAGGTGATGGTCAAAATTGGGGCATTTTGCCTCTTAACCCTTAGAATAGCTAGTAGTTTAGGGGTCAGGTTGATTTTTCAGATCGCTAATGTTGATTTGATAAGCATGTATCTAACTACCCTTTTAAATTTTAGTTTGTAGCATTGGTTTGAGTAGAATTTTTGTTAGTTATTTCTCTTTGGAAATATTAAGTTCTGCTGTTATGGGAATCTTAGAGTTGCCTACATATTGTTGTCAATGTGAAAGCCCTATTGTTCGAAAGAAAAAATCGAACACTTTGTCTTTTAATAAATAAAGCCTCAAAACCAAAAGATGTCAAGAAATATTAAGCTATTATGCTATTTACTGTAGAGAAGGGAATGGTCGGAAATATGGTTAAGAGTTGAGATATATCAAGTCATTGTGTCTGATATTCATCTTCATTTAAGCTATTATGCTATTTACTGTAGAGAAGGGAGTGGCCGGAAATATTGTAAAACTCTTTCTCTAAAACAATAAGATTAACGTTTCTATTGCAATCTTTTCGTTTTGTCTTTCTACTCCCGTAGCTATTCTCTATCTATCATATTGGGGTCAAGAAACTGATCAATAATGGAACCTCAATGACGCTCTTTAAGATGGCTACATATACTTTGATGTCAGATAAGAAGCATTGTAGTACATGGACTATTTATTGTTTCTCACAGGAGAATTTGTATGCCCAAAACTAAAACAACAAGTACATAAGGTTAGCCAACCGGTGTGGCCCGGGCTCAGGCTCTGGCTTGGCTAGCTTGAGTTCTTAGCACAGCCCGGTTGGCTTTGGATGTCTCTGGACAAGCAGATTTGTAATTGCGAAATTAGAATGTGTTGTTAGTCTCAAATTGCATGTGAATTTATCAACAATTTGGAAAATCTTTGGCAGAGGGACGTCCATATGAAGGAGAGAATTCACCAGGCAAAATCCAAAGGAATAGATGCTTTGCAGGAAAAGCAGTATCATATAGCAGTGACTTGGTTCAAAGAGGTAGTTTTTTAATCGATGAAATTCGTTATGCTTTCGCGTGTTATTGAACAAGGCTCTATATAGTTAATAAGTTCTTTTTTACTGGAGGTTATTTGATATCCAAATGATGAGTAATTTGGACATTTTTCCCCTACATTTTACTTAAATATTCTTGGAGTGAGTTAGTTACCCTACCTTAGCTGGTCTTCGTGGCACACATGTCAGTTAGTGTAAATTAGCAATAACGGCTTATTAAATTAACCAATATCATGTGTATAATGAGTTCAACTGGGTAATTTGTCTTTTGCACAAAGTATTATTTCTTCATTGGCAGATATGTAACTTTTTTTTTCACTAGTACAGACAGACGCTTTTTGCCACGCAAAATTGGCGTGTCCATAGGGGTTTTGACACGCAAATTTGGTTTGGACTTGGCGTGACTTCGCTGCGTGGTTTTAGGTAATACGGCGTGGTTTTAGGTAGCTTATAGCCACGCTTTCCTTGCGTGTCTATTTCTGCATGAAATAGACACGCCTGGAGAGCCATATAGGTGTTGCTATATAGTGTCCCAAAACTTAAGTCCTGGTACTCTATAGACACACGATTTATTATTTTGGCGTGGCTTTTTGGTTCCCTATAGACACGCTAAGTGCTTCTTGCGTGGCTATTTGATTCACTATGGACGCACAAATTTCTTTTTGGCGTGGCTATTTGGTTCACTTTAGACACGCCAATTGTTTTTTGGTGTGGCTATTTGATTCACTATAGACACTCAAATTTCTTTTTGGCGTGGCTATTTGGTTCGCTTAAGACACGCAAATTGCTTTTAAGCGTGGCTATTTGGTTCACTTTAGACACGCAAATTGCTTTTTGGTGTAGCCATTGGTTATGCGATAGACACGCCATATAGGTTTAACGTGGTTATATGTTATGTTTTAGCCACGCCAATTTCACTTGCCTTCATCCACGTGGTGTATTAGGAACCGTTGAATACCATCCATATGTAACGTTGTGAGCCGTTCATTGGATATCCTATAGACACGCCCCATAGAGTGTGGCTAAATGTGATACTTAGCCACGCCCATTTCCAATTACCTTGATCCACGTGGACGTATTAGGAATCGTTGGATCTAATTTAAGATGATGCAATATTGACCGTTCAAATGTAACGTTCATCGTCCACATGCAATATTTGTTTAGTGTGTCTTTATGTTATGTTTAGCCATGCCAATTAACCTCGAAGCGTGTGTATTACGCGTGTGACGCCTCTAAGCCGTTCAGATATGACGCATCTAAACCATCCACACGCACTATCCAAATTTTCTTATACTTTATATAAATTGTGGTTAAATCGAAATTCATATTATTTTTAATAACACGGTAAAAAATGTTGAGCTTTGGTCTAACAAGTTTGCAAAAAAATAATATTAAAGAGCATTTATCCAAAAATCATCGATTTTTCTTCAACTTTTTTGATGGTGGTCTCTCTTCAAGAAATTGATCGAGTTGTGACATTCTCGACGCGGCAAACCTTGTCATCCTCTATTTCCCATCCGGAAGTTGGTATGCCCGATCTACACTTTGTACATATAACTTTCTCTGCCCCTTTTAATCTTCTTTGGAAGCTTGTCGGAGGTCGCATGACTCCCGAATGTGGATTATTTGCTAGGTGCTCCTCATTCGGTTTATCTTCTCGCAAGGCTGCTTGTTGTTCTTAGGTCTTTGTCCAATTTCTTCCCGAATCTAAAAGCTGGTTGCAGTTGCTTATGAAGTTTTCCATCTTTGTGGAGTTTCTGCAGACAAGAGATTAAATGTATTATATATATATATATATATATATATATATTCTAAATCCAAAAAGTAATTAAGTGTCATGTGAATTCTCAACAAGAGGCAGGATAAAAGTCATTTTTCCAACAATGTAATAAAGCCAACTTCATCAAGGCCGTGCCATTTTTCACAACTGACGCCCATAATAAAATCCGTAACCAAATATCAATTTTAAAATTTACACTGGCATTCATGTTCCATTTGGGTGTTAATATATTTCTATCTAGCTCGTACTTATTCTTTAATCAAACTGAATACACGATTATGTAAAACTATTTATATACTTGATTAACAAAGCAAAAGAGCTAAGAAACTAACCTTGTCATCGAGTTGGAACAGTTTATCTTTTGGCCATGCCACAAAACCATCTTTAGCTTCCCTAATAACTTAAACTCACCACTTGGTTCGGTTAACACGAACGATGGAACTATAACCTCCCCGAATATTGACAACATAACGGTTTTTAGGAAGATCTTGTACTGTATTTTACGGTTAGGCAGCGTAGGTAAAATACGCCTCTAGCAACGACGTTTCCCCTAGATCCATTCCAAAAGTCGTATTTTTCTTCTCTCATGGAGATACGGCATATGAACATCAAATAAAAAGAAGATGCTAGAATTAGCAATATAGATTTCGAAGAAAAAAAATCAAAAAAAAAAACATACTCCATTAGATGTCTTAGCCAGAGGTTCTTAGTAGATGTGCACGACTTCTCTAGAGATATTGAAGGATTTGGTTGGGAATTCTTGGTAGAGTTCTCGCATAAGATTAGGAGGCTGCTTCTTAGATCCATCCAATTGCTACGTGAAGGAGACTTAAGAGAAGTAGTTGGTTGAGAAATACTGGTAGGGTTTTGCATAAGATTAAAGAGTTATTAGTTACTTTTTGAAAGTTACACATGTTTTATTTTTCTAGGTTCTCTAATTTACACTTGGATCGGTGATTCATATAATTGATAGACTGGTTTATGTATATTCGACTTACAAATCAAACAATCAAAGCAACTAACTCTTAGCAGCTCGAGTGGCGACCACCAAACTTTGGCCAAGGAATCGCTTTTCCAAGAGTTTGCCCTAATGTTTCCATACCCGAGAAAATCGTGCGGGTAGACAGAAATTCGGTTTTATTACTTCATCAATCAGGATTTTGTGGCAATCAACCTCCAACCCATCCTTTCTATGTAATTGTTGTTTTCCTGTTAACAGAAAAGCTCTACCTCTAGCAAGGACGTTTTCCTTAGACAACTCGTCAAAAAGGTTGCACCTTCTACCCTGCGGAAATATATGGCATATGAACATCTTCAAGCGAAAACTTCAAAACAAATTGAGATTTAAAATGCATGTAAAATAAAACAGATACTGGAGAAACTGCTTTAGTTGTCGCGATCTCATATTGGCTTCGACTAGGTGGATCTTTTGACGTCACATCCAGAGTATGTTTCCCCAAATTTTGTTGACTTACCTGCAGCAGTAGTAATATTCCATATTCGGTGACAAATATGCCAAATTCCACCGTGAATGCGAAGACACGGATGAATAGGTAACAAATATACAAGGTTCTCCAAAATACACCCTAGCATCCGTGATTCATATAGTAGTTGATGGCATATTTCGGACTCATATGGTCTTAAGATCATGTAATGGTTTTAAAACACATACCTTCGGATTTTTTTTCAGATACTACGATACGAGATTGGCTTCCGTTGAGTAGATCCGGTGATTTCTGACCTCATAATGTTTTGGTTGACTTACTCGCATCGGAAAATTGAAATGAAAGTTGTACCTTCTTTTTGCGGTGAAAACATTTAAGAAAAATGCACAACCGACTCACAATCAAATAGCTAACCACATATCTCGTTCTATAAGGTTCTCTAAAATATACACTAACATCCGTGATTCATATAGCTGATAACATATTCGTCTCTTATATCAAACAAGATATATATATATATATATATATATATATAACTGGTTTGTGTAAAAACATATCAAATGACTTAATAAATCAAACAAGCATAGCAACCGACCTTTTGATCCAAGATGGTTTGATTTGATGGCCAACTAATTTCAGCATCACCAACATCTTTTAAAGTTTTTATCCCAGAAGATGTGCCAAAGGGTAATTTGATGGTTTCATTTAGTACTTCACTAACCATGACGCTATAGCATGTAACCTCACCCGTCATTCATGACTTCATTTTATAAGATACCTTATTTGAAGAGTAAGCTCTACCAATGGAAACAATGTTGTCCTTTTCTCCAAACCAAAGTTTGCATCCTATGCCCTGCAGAAACACAAGGCACATGAGAGATAGTAAATGGAAGATTGAAAATTTAAAAGCGTTGGAAAACCATACATCAATGTTAACTTTTTCGAGATGGCACATTCTCGAGATTCCCAGTGGATGGAGGAGACGAAGACTTCTTTTTGATACTAAAGACGGCGGGGATTCGGTAGAAACGGTCGGCGTTTTAGTACAAGGAGGTTCCGCTTTGCGGACCCTTTTGGTGCTTTCGGATGAATTTTGCGGACCGGATTTTCCATGTTTTTTGGATGTTTCTTGACTGATTTTGGACCTATGTTATTCTTAGATCGATTGGAGGAGTTGCTAGGTCCTGCACCCTGTGACTGTAGTTGAACATATTATTTGAAAAAATCAGATATTGTCTGCCAATTTTTTTAAGAAAATACACAATCTAATCAAAACTCAGTTCACTTACCTCTCCTCCAGACTTGCTGATACTGTTGCCCACAATTTTCGCAATGTCGAGTCCTTGAGATAACAAGTTATCTGTTAATCTCTGATACACATTTTTAGTAGACTCTAATTCTTTCTCCTTAGCTTTCAGCTTTTCACGCAGTTCATCGTTCTCTTTCGAGTATCTTGGTTTTCTACCATTTGGAAAGTAAAGGGTTGTCGTCACTCCAAAGCCAGCCCCCTTGACACGTCCACCTGTTGATGGTGGATTTTCGTTTAAGGTTAAATTTGTAAAAACCGAAAAAATTTACGCGCTGACATCTTGTAAAAGATAAAGCCATTTATAAGTGTTGGATATTCCCTCACTTAATTCACAAGAATGGAGCATGTAGCAACGGTCCCATTCGTGAATTTCATATCGACCTTGTATTTCCGTACTCATTATCGATTGTGGCATGATGACCGAGTGTTATAGAGTAAACACGAACCTCCAAGCACTATAATGAATCATTATCGGTGTGGCATGAGATCGAGTGTTACTCATATAGAGTAACACGAACCTCCAAACACAATAATGAAACCATGTACGAAATACTCCGTACAGTGATGCTCGGTGTGTTATATTAGCCCGAGCCCCTCTCGGTGTGTTATACTAGCCCGATTGAGCCCTCGGTGTGTTATATTAGCCCGATTGAGCATCCGGACTTGATCGTATCGGTCTCAGGATATGATTCGATCGCGATCATCCAACTCCATAAGCATGATTGGATGACCACTCAGATCAATTCCATCACCCTAAGCATGGTATGGAATACCCACGGCCTTAGCTTGCCAAAAGAAAACCGTTCATACCAAGCATTATGACGGAAAACCCTAAATTAGGGGTTTGAGGCATATTACATGTCCGCAAAACAGTCTCATCCATCCATCTTCGCAGTGCGGACGAAGGGTGTAGATGTAGACTCAAAGGGCCCAGAGCATGTCAACACGATCACCGTAGGCTCGCCTACACACTTGACCAATCGGTCAAGACCAACAATGTTTGTCCGTGACAAAATCGTCACCCAAACAAGAGATGGCGCACGGCTTTGAAAGCCAAAATTAGGGTTTCAAGCCATCACGCGCGTCCATCTTCTCCGGCATGAATGAAGGGTCCCGATTAGATTAAACAGTCCAGGCCATACCAAAGCATGACCACCGTGGGCCCATCTACCTCCTCATGCGGTCGTCCAAGGCATATCATGCCCGGCTAATCCATAAACGCCCGCCCAAGCATGCGTGGTTATGCTTCCCAAATTGCAAATTGATCTCGACCACTCAACTTCACCGAATGATTTGAATGGCTTAGATCACGTTTTCATGGGATAATCAGGTATAGGTGTGAACATCAGCCTACCACCTACACGCTGGGGTGATCGACCAAGACCGACCAAGGACGGTTGTCTTGGAACGCGTGCGGGAATATCACGCGGTTATCAACTCCTTTGCGGTAAGAGATTGCTGCAGCAACCGATCTCAACCACTCAACTTTGCTTGGTCAATTTGAGTGGCCTAGATCGCGCCTTCTTGGGAAAGTGAGACATGGACGTGTACACCGGCATGCCATCAACATGCACGACCGGTCGGGTCCCTCTCCAAAGCCCTTCCCATGCTTGGTTTCAACCAAGTCAAGAGTGATGTTTGCGCACCTCTTCAAAAACCCTAGTATTCATTAATCGGTCGCGAGATGAGTGTCTCAAACATCATCTCATCCGTTCAACTTCACTGACTTGGTTATACAACCACAGTCGGGAGTTATTTGGTTAGTGAGGCGTCATTACCCGTCACTTTACCACACCATAATGCACATTTTTGCATAAAATACACACGATACTTCACAAGTATCGATTTCTTGAATAACACGGTTATTCAATACGGCGATACATGCTATTTCTTGTGGATCCACGATCCACACATTCAGAACATCAATCATGTCACAAACTCGGGGGATACATACCGGGGTATTGGTGCAGCGGTTTACGGCGTGCGGCGTGCAACGCGCCATCACAAGAACGTGTTAGGAAGTCATGGACGGTTAGAGATGAACTCGGAGAAGTGGGCAAGGCGGTCGTGTGGCACCGACGCACAACTCCACTACTCCATCACTCCACTTCCTCCACTTCCCACGAGAGACGTGAATAAGGCTCAATGACTTGTATAAATAGGTTCTCCGCCCTATTTCAAAACAACACAAGTTCAAACAAGACAGAAAATCAACACCCAGAGCCTCCTTGCATTAACCGTAAGCCTCGCTCACTTTTTTTGTCACAAGTCATAAGCAAGCCAACACCTTCACAATCTCAACACCTTCTTCGCTTCCCTCCCTAAGATCAACCCCATCTCCTTCACTTTGTGACCGAAACAAGTCCGAACGCCATTTCTTGGTTTAGGCCGGACTTGCCTGATTGATCTCTCGAATCTACAAGCACTCATCGCAAGAAGTGCATTTGTTTAGGGTTTAGATTCATTCCTCATCCACACCCCAAATTACCAAATTCTGCAGGAGTAGTTTTCACCCATAAACAATTGGCGACCACAGTGGGAGGTTGATCTCTCGGTTACAAAAAATTGAATTCTCAATTTTTCGGTTTTCATCTCGTGATGCATCCTCACCAGGAAACCGCAGGCGGTTCAGATACCATGGGAAGCATAGCTAGGACGCTGGAGGATATTTTGGCAAATCAATCCGGTATCACCAGAAGGCAGCGCGGGAGATGTTGAATCCTTAGCCGTGGAGTCACACCTTTACCGGTGGAGAGGCAAAGAGAGCGCGTAACCGCAAGAGACTCAGGAAAGATGAACAACATGGTGCAGTCAACAATGAAGACCCGAGGAAACTCCACAGGAGAAGAGACTTGTCCGGAGCGCTACAATGTCTGCCAGATAAAGAAAGGGAACCTTCAGCCTATGGAGCCTTGCTAGAGGATTTATACCTCAAAACTCTTGCTGAAGCCCGGAAGACTGTCCAGTCCGCATCGACCTTCCAACCAAGTGAAGAAATGCTTGAGGAAGGAGAGATTAATCAGGAAATGCCTGAATACGGAGGATGGGAGCGTTAAATTCGATCACTCAGCAGTGACATTATGACACCTTCCATATCCCTCTGCCTAGGCAAGCGATCCGCAGATATGATGACATCCGCAAGTCTTCCAACTTCATCTCCTGTTCCACATCAAATCCACGGAGAGGCATCGCAACGCCCGCTAACGCAGGAAAAGCTAGACACAAGGTACTTACATTTCCCCTTCCCAATGGAGAAGACTCTGGAGTTACTGGATACATGGGTACGAAACAGAGAGGTGGAACTACCTCCTGTATGGCGTCCACCAACTGATCAAGAAGTAATGGACCCGAGGTCTGGATCAGCAATCAATTCTGATGGAGCTAGTGTGGATAACATTCCCGGTGTCGATGTACCTGTCAGTGGAGCTACCGTGTTCAATACATCTTATGGAGCCGTCACTTCTACCACCAGTGCCAGCGTAGCAGGAGATGTTCCAGTAAGTGTAACACCTCCGATAGTCACCAGAGCAACAACTTCCACTCCTTCATCAGGACGAGAAGTCGGAGGGACGAGAGGAGGACCATCTCCCATTACCATTGCAGACTTGATGGAGGAGCGGGAAGTTCTTGCTAAGACTCAAACGGATATGGCCGCAACTCAGAGAGAGGTACTCCAGCGGCGCAGACCTACAAGGACCTGATCAAAGAAGCACATCAGATATGAACAATCATGTCATGGAGATTCCTACACTGGGGACTGATCCTCACAACGATCCTCCCTGTGTCAATAGATTTCACCGCAACCAGAGACCGGTGGATCGCAGAAGCGGCATCTCTAGTGGAAAGCTTGTGTGAACTCTTTCACCTCTCGAAGAATCAACAGGCAGAGACGTGTGTTGTAATTAATAAAATAGCTCTGGACGTACACCTGACTCCTTCACGTCCAGAAGTCTTCACTGCATCGGAAACACCTGTAAATAATGTTACATTTACAGAAGACGACATAATGGCAGAGGAAGGTCACAACCGGGCCTTACATGTTACCGCACACATCAAGGGTTCAGAGTTTATGAGGGCCCTCATCGACACAGGAGCATCCTCGAATGTGATTACTCTCAAGACTCTCAGGACAGCCAAGGTTAGCCCATGCAAGATTGTGCGGCATCCCACCACAGTGACGGACTTCGAAGGAGGCCAGACCAGCACATACAGGGAAACCGTGGCTTCATGACAGTAAGGTCATGCCTTCAACGTATCACCAGCGCCTGAAGACCATGCTAAATAAGGAAGTTATTCGTATTCCTGCATCTTTGTCTCCGTGCGCACCAATATGCGGAGTGGAACTGTTTGAGCCAAAAGAAACTCCGCAGGGAAGTGAAGCTTCAACCCATACTCACAGCAAAAGGGAACGCAGTTTCGAGGCAAGACGTGATCATAAGGGGGAGACAATATACTGGCGCCGGTGTTAGCAATTAACGGGAGAGACTGGCACCCAGTCTCTCCGCCCAATTGAATGCTCCAAAAACGATCCTCCTCTACCTAACATCGACATGTTAGTAGATGCAACCAGCGGACACGGCATGTTCTCCTCCTTGGATGGATGTAGCGGCTACAACCAGATAAGGATGTACAAGCATGATGCAAGTAAGATAACTTTTCGAACTCCTCTCTGAAATTTTTATTATACCATACTGCCATTTGGTTTAAAGAATGTCGGTGCAACGTATCAACGCTCTATGACGGCAATCTTCCACTGGAGCCGATACCTCAAGGGAGCAGCCTCAAGAAGATAACGATGTCCACACGTCATATCAAACAAGATCCGGCCGAGTCACTTTATCAGACATTGGTACATGCCTATCATGCTATGTTGGAGAATCCACGCTTTTGGTCATCCTCTGGAGCTGTTGAGCGCTCATCTACAACAACATATGCCAGAACCAGGCCTGCCTGTAATGAAGAGCCTCATAATGTTCGTAGGGGCATATATCTCACCAACAGCGATACAACCTTGACCTTCGCAAGCAGTTCCCTGAAGCACCAAGAGGAAAACTACCGAGGTAAAACATCCCGCGCGTCCACCAACTCCAACTCCAACTCCAGTACCACATGCACGACTCTCACAATGATGAAACAACATCCAAGATATTCCATACCTGGATCGACAACAACCACTACGGACAAACCATGTAAACCACGCTTGGGGACTGAGGCTCAACATGAAGTTCCTTCACCGTCAGTCAAGGACTTCTTCAACACGAGAAAGATGGTCAGTCAAGAATCATGGAATGCGCGAGGGTAAATCGAATCAAGAGGAAGCCATTTCAACGCTCCCTCCAGCAGGCTTCTTCAACGGTCTATTCAAGAGCCGCTCAATGCTCTCTCCGGACCAGCATTTCACTTTGAATCTCGTCAACACTCTCTCCAGGATCCATCTCAACGTTCACACCGAAGCCACTTTAACATCCTCTCGAGTCGTTTCAACACTCAAGCTACATCAATAATGCGCTACGGTCAAGTTATCTTTGATGTACTTATTTCTCAACATACGTCTCATCCATCCTTCATGAGGACCCAACGGAGCATGAAAAATATTGAAGTCGATAGGAGAAGGGTTATCTTGCGGAATGAGATATTTTCATATAGTTGAAAGGGCGCGGTGAACAACTCATCATCAATGTTCGGCATATCTTTGAAGTCTGTCAACACCTCCGACTTGGCACCAAAGATTATCCCCTAAGACATCTCAACAGGATTCTTTTCTTCCATAATGAAATAAAAGACAGGAGTTAGAACTTGTATGAAAAGCGCATGAAGCGTGTAGTCACGCACGACAAGACATGTTGAAGTGCACAAAGTTCGGAACCAAACACCAGATCACTTAAGTTTCAAGTCTGGTATTGGTTTCAAGTCTGGTACAAATCTCAAGTCCGGTGTTGATCAAGTCACAAGTCCTAGATTGCTCAAGTCTCAAGTCCGGTATTGATCAAAGTCACAAGGCTGGTATTCGAATAAAACAGGGCACGCAGAGGGGCGATTTGGTCGAAACACGGGGTTGACGTTCAGTCAGTGCACGCGGCGGGTCCCACTTGATCCCATCCCAGTTGGTCGGGCGGACACAACCGTCCCCAATCAAAACTCTCTCCGTAAGAAGGCGTTTCATCTCCAACACTTCAACGCTCTCCGGGCCTTCACCGGAAAGCTGCTTCAACGCTTGCTACAGGACCCACAATTACATTTGAGCACACAAGGTTTATTTTCTAAAAACAATCTTTGCTCATATCGGGTCCCACGTTCGATCAAGCAGACACAGCGGACCCACGATTAACCAAAGCAGGCACATCAAGCCCACGTTCGATCAAGCAAAGTCAAGAGCTCCACGAACAACAACAGAGTAGCTGTCCATCAAAGCGTGCAAGATCGACATCATGCTAGGGGAACACTCACATGGACGCATCTTGAACGTGACATGCTCGAAGGACAGGACGACCCGTCTCTCCTGGTAACATCTAACTTTGTCTCATAAGTTTTATCTTCAACCGTCACCATCTCATGCCTACCACACAATAGTGTAACCATTGTGTGCTAGGCAGGGGACTTAATGTTGATGGTGGATTTTCGTTTAAGGTTAAATTTGTAAAAACCGAAAAAAAAATTACGCTACCGACATCTTGTAAAAGATAAAGCCATTTATAAGTGTTGGATATTCCTCACTTAATTCACCAAGAATGGAGCATGTAAGAACAGTCTCATTCTGTGAATTTCATATCACTTTTGTATTTCCTGTACTCATTATCGGTGTGGCATGATGATCGAGTGTTATAGAGTAACACGAACCTCCAAGCACTATAATGAATCATTATCGATGTGGCATGAGACCGAAAGTGTTACTCATATAGAGTAACACGAACCTCCAAACACAATAATGAAACCATGTACGAAATACCCGCACGTGCCGATGCTCGGTGTGTTATATTAGCCCGAGAACCTCTCGGTGTGTTATACTAGCCCGATTGAGCCCTCTCGGTGTGTTATATTGGACCAGATTGAGCATCCGAACTTGATCAGACGGTCTCCGGATATGATCTGATCGCAGTCATCCAACTCCATAAGCATGATTGGATGACCACAGATCAATTCCATCACCCTAAGCATGGTATGGAATACCCACGGCCTTAGCTTGCCAAAAGAAAACCGTTCATACCAAGCATTATGACGGAAAACCTAAATTAGGGTTTGCGGATATTACATGTCCGCAAACAGCCTCATCCATCCATCTTCGCAGGTGCGGACGAAGGGTGTAGATGTAGACTCAAAGGGCCCAGAGCATGTCAATACGATCGTGGGTGGGCCCGCTTTACACACTTGACCAATCGGTCAAGACCAACAATGTTTGGCCGTGACAAAATCGTCACCCAAACAAGAGATGGCGCACGCTTTGAAAGCCAAAATTAGGGTTTCAAGCCATCACGCGCGTCCATCTTCTCCGGCATGAATGGAGGGTCCCAGATTATATTAAACAGGTCCGGTCATACCAGCATGACCACCGTGGGCCCATCTACCTCCTCATGCGGTCGGCCAAGGCATATCATGCCCGGCTAATCCATAAACTCCCGCCCAAGCATGCGTGGTTATGCTTCCCAAATTGCAAATTGATCTCGACCACTCAACTTCACCGAATGATTTGAATGGATTAGATCACGTTTCATGGGATAATCGGTATAGGTGTGAACATCACCTACCACCTACACGCTGGGGTGATCGACCAAGACCAGGCCAAGGACGGTTGTCTTGGAACGCGTGCATGGAATATCACGCTGATTTATCAACTCCTTTGCGGTAAGAGATTTGCTGCAAACCGATCTCAACCACTCAACTTTGCCGGTCAATTTGAGTGGCCTAGATCGCGCCTTCTTGGGAAAGTGAGACATGGACGTGTACACCGCATGCCATCAACATGCACGACGGGGCCGGTCCTCTCCAAAGCCCTTCCCATGCTTGGTTTCAACTAAGCCGAAGAGTGATGTTTGCGCACCTCTTCAAAAACCCTAGTATTCATTAACCGGCCGCGAGATGAGTGTCTCAAACATCATCTCATCCGTTCAACTTCACTGACTTGGTTATACAACCCCGGTCAGAGTTATTTGGTTAGTGAGGCGTCATTACCCGTCACTTTACCACACCATAATGCAGGACCTGCATAAAATACACACGATACTTCACAAGTATCGATTTCTTGAATAACACGCTTATTCAATACATCATTACATGCTATTTCTTGTGGATCCACGATCCACACATTCCAATACATCAATCATGTCACAAGGCGGGGGGATACATCTTTGGGGTATTGGTCGGGCGGTTTACGACGTGCGAGCGCGGCAACGCGCCATCACAAGAACGTGTTAGGAAGTCATGGACGGTTAGAGATGAACAGGAGAAGTGGGCAAGACTGGTCGTATGGCACCGACGCACAACTCCACTACTCCATCACTCCACTTCCTCCACTTCCACGAGAGACGTGAATAAGGCTCAATGACTTGTATAAATAGGTTCTCCGCCCTATTTCAAAACAACACAAGTTCAAACAAGACAGAAAATCAACACCAGAGCCTCTTTACATTAACCGTAAGCCCGCTCACTTTCTGTCACAAGTCATAAGCAAGCCAACACCTTCACAATCTCAACACCTTCTTCGCTTCCCTCCCTAAGATCAACCCCATCTCCTTCACTTTGTGACCGAAACAAGTCCGGAACGGCCATTTCTTGGTTTAGGCCGGACTTGCACTGCATTGATCTCTCGAATCTACAAGCACTCATCGCTGTGCAGTGCATTTGTTTAGGGTTTAGATTCATTCCTCATCCACACCCCAAATTACCAAATTCTGCAGGAGTAGTTTTCACCCATAAACACCACCCTTATTCTAGCCGATCGCAAATCTGTTAGGGCATCCTTGTTATGACCAACTGTTAGAGTTCCCTCTCGAATCATCTTCCGCTTCTTCCTGTTCAAATAATGTGTTAAATTCTGATTTAAACCTTGCGCAATTAATTTGCACTTACTTTGGTTAAAAACATGAGGACTGTAGAGTTTTTATTTTTCTCACAACTTCAGATGTCTTCTTCCTGACAAACTCGTCTAGAACAATTCCATCTTTGTTTTCGCGTGCTCTTGCCCACATGAAGCACCGGTCTTCAAGATCTTCTTCGGCAACTTTTCCGCTTTGGACCTAGTAGTTACCACAAACAAGTAAGGATTTACATCCGCACACGATATTAACTTGTGTAAAAAGAAAACCTATTCCAAAGCATCTAATGTGACAAAATTACGATTGGTGTAAGAGGACACATCCATATACCGATTTTAAGTTTCTCGCATATATGAGACACCCAACACGACATATAAAAAAAGAGATATGGCCGGTTTCTTGTGCGAGTGTATAATAAATAAGACAACAGACTTACTAATTTTAGTTTTAATCCCGAGTATCCTCCTCGTCTCGTCCGATGGGGAACTTGGATTGTGATATTGCCTCTTTTCCCCTCTTCGAATTTTTATTGCAGAGGAAATAAAAATAATTTCATTAGTATGTTTGGGATAGACAATAAGAACAAAACACAAATTAGAAAAAGCAATGTGTATTCCATACCTTAAAAATAGGCGATTTTAGTACATGATTAAGGTAATTGTCCTCGATTTTCTTGGTCCATTACCGTTTCGTACTTTTTGGGGAAAGTTCTTAGTTTGTGCGGCATTTCCGGGAAGGGTTTTACATGATTTTTGTACAATTTCCTTCTAAAGTCCCGCACTGAACAGTAGACGCTTCATGACCACTCGCCCACTCATGGGGCACCTCATAATGAAGCTGCAATAACATCTAATGTATGTTAATCACAGATCATAGCTAGGACAACAAAAACGACGAATTGGTAACCGCATATGCATACTTTGGGAGTATTCCACCAAGACAAATTGCTTAATGCTAATTTTCCATTTTTTTCGATGTCACTCATGGACGAGCTTGTAAACCAATTTATATTTCGATGTCACGATCTATGCTAATTTTCCATTTTTACTAATGTCACTCTTGGAACCAATTTATATTTCTTCCAAGTTAAATTCCTTGATGTTAATTTTCCACCCAATTTTTTTATATTATACTGTATTTATTTATTTTCTAAAGCCATACTTGTTCACTAGCCAAGTTATCATGCTTGTACGTGGCTAAGCTAGAGGTTGAATATTAAGGTGAAAACATGTGTGAGGGTATAAAACACGAGCAAGGGAGACTAAGAGAGTACTACTCGGCTTTATCTCCGTCAAGTCTCTCTCTAAACTGAACCTAGGGTTTTATCAAAAACGAAAGTTTTAGTATCAAACCACACAAAATGATCGCTTTCTAGTTGTAACCTCCTTCCGTTTTCTTCTTCTTGATGAAGACAACGAGATCGTTGGTTATTTTGGTTGTAAGGTTGTTCCTTGTTTTGGAGATGAAGAGGAGGATGATTATGATGTTGTTGACGATGAAGAAGAGGAGGACGATGAAGAGGATGAAGAGTATGATTCTGAGGATGATGATGATGATGATTTAGATGATCCAGAACAATTCTTTTGGTTTGGGCCAGCGCCTGGGGATGAAGATGGAGACGATGATGTTGATGATGATGATGATGATGATGATGATGATTGGCCATACAAAGATGTGGTTACGATTGTCGACAACAGCAGTGAAGAAGAAGAAGGGGATTCTAACTGATCTAGTCCTCTGTTTTCATGGTTCTTCTATGCAAGAATGGTATTCAATCACATCTTGATCCATCATCTTTTGTTTAGTTATATATATATATATATATGCCTTTTTTTGTGTTATTAGTGTATCTTTTTTTTGGATGTTTAATTAGTCACAAAGTCATTGGAAGTATACTTTTTGTGAATTTTTAATATTTACGGATGCAATATTTTGTTTAGATTCCAAGTGCATATGTTGTTTAATTTCTGGTCCATTGTTCATCCGTTGGAGTATCAATCTTTTGACAAAACAGTAATGAACTAGTAACGTGTTTAAGGGGCTTGGCTTAGAGATTTGGAACTGAAGAGTTAGGGTTAACCATGATTTTGTTGTGGCTTTGCTTTTAAAGTGATAGGATCATGAATATGATAGGGACTGTATATTGAGTCTTATATCATAGTTGAAAAATATAGGCAAATTTTTCATAAATTGCAATGCCAAATCTGACAAACTTAACCAAAAAAAAAACCGAATTGAGAGCACAATTGAACAGTAGGCCTTTGACTGCCACATAATTTTGCTTACACATTAATAGAATTAGCATACTAAAAATAATGTAAAAAACTTGAATTTAGTCAATGCCGAGTGCTCAGCCATAAATTTGCTCGTCTTGGTGGCTTCCCATATCCTTATTCATTAAAATCATTATCCAAATGTTCACCATAGCTTTTCTCAAATGCCTCCCAAGAAGCAAAACCCTTAGGAGGATGATCATTTTCAACATGGATCATTTTCTTAATATGAACCAATTCCCATTCTTCATCGACAAAATCTTCTAGTATATCACCAATGCTTTCCACAAAGTCATCCCATGAAGCAAAGCCCTTCGGAGGAGGAGGATCATTATTAATAAGACCATTGGCAGGAACAACACATTTCTCATTAGAACTCATCCTCTCAATTCCTTATTTCTTTTACTTATGAACGAGGTATCTAATTTCTTATTTCTAGGATCCAAATCTAACTAAATATAGTGTTTTTTTTTTCTTTTTTCTATACATATCTAGTATGCAAATCTAAATATAGTGGGTGGGTTATGTTTACCATGTATAACAAACAAAAATCAAGGTGATATATGGAAAGTGCGATTTTGCAGATTTTGCGAGACCGAGCAGAAAAATATTGCATTTATTAGGATTGTAGGATTAAATTACTGATTGTCAATTCTAATTAGACGCCTATAATCTTGCCGTAACCCTCAAGATATCTCTAAATATCCTGACATGTTAAGCATGCATGTCAACACTTGTTAAAATTAAAATTTTACCTTCCTTATTTAACAAAATACTCCTTCCTTATTGAATTCTAGATGCTACATTATTACTACAATCATAATTGAATTTTTGCAAAATTATTATGGTGATTATGAAGTATGAACATCTCTATGTTTCAGATTTTAGGTTTATTTTTATGTTGCTGTTTTGCATTTTCTAATGCTAGTGATTGATTTTCAGCCATCTCTTAATCTTCTTCTCTCTGCAAATTTTCTTTATTCTTTTGGTTTGATTTAGAGTAATTGCAAGTATATCAGTTTGTACGAATTCGTGCACACTCCTTAACGAGTGTATATTTCACATTTTAATCTCCACCCTTGATTTAATTTAGGAGTTATGTAAAGAGGGTCATGATTCTAAACATGGAGGGTAATGGGGCCATCCGTTAAATAATCAACCAATCAGAAGAATATGTGAAATATACACTCGTTAGAGGAGTGTGAACAGATTTGGACTCCTCATCCTATTGTAGAGTGGTTAGATTAACCATAAATTAATGTCCATTTATGGCGCATGGTTAAACATCTAGTCCCTTGGCAGACCACACGTCTTTAGTCTCAAGACGCACTTTTTCAAAATAGGCCGAGTACATCATTATTATCCTCTCAGGATTTGTCTCATCTCTTAATTGCACAATGCGATTACCTAATTTGAAGGCCATAATCAGTAACATTATGGTTCACCAGGGTTCACAAGTTTAGCTCATGTATCATGCCATCTCAAGTACTTGACCAAGTGACCAACAATTAAAATCAAAAAATGGTCAAACATAAGAGGTCGTGTATTTTCATTTAATTTTAATTAGTAAACAGATGGGCCATATCTTGTACTGCATCATGGCTTGGCTCAGACATCATGCCATATCTCAATACCCTGTCCTCGACCAATGACTCAAATGAGCCACAAAAATCTACCAACACTATTTCAAATACCGAGACATAACTCATTATCATTTCATCTAATTCCATTCATTTGAGCCGCACAACACTTCATCCGCAAAACTTCATCAACAACAATGAATCAATTGATTCTTCCGTGAAAGATCGATTCAGGCCTAGATTTAAGTTTAATCGATCTCTCATAGATGTATTGATAGTGATTCATAATTTTGGAAATGCAAATCTTGGTCATCTTCATCTAAGGTATTTTTCATTCATTCATTTGGGGGTTTAATGATTTTACAAATTGGAGGTTACACACTACTGATTTTGAATGGTACAATTTCTGATGGTGATTATGAACATCTCTATCTTTCAGATTTTAGGTTTATTATGTTGCTATGAAATGTATCATGTTTTTAGAATGTTTTGGTGATTATGAACATCTCTATCTTTCAGATTTTAGGTTTATTATGTTGCTGTGAATTGTATCCTGTTTTTAGAATGTTTTGGTGATTATGAACATCTCAATTGCATGATTTATGCCTCCACCAAGTAGTTTTATCTGTCGTTAATGATGATCTTAAACTTGACATAGTATTTGGTTGTAGGATGTCAAACATTGGTGAATAAAGCTTGTATTCGTTTTTGAGAAGCAAGATCTCAGAGTCTTTGTGATTTGTATTTTGTCAAATTGTAGAATCAAATTAGGTGTGCATAAGGCTCCACCAAGTAGTGTTCATGTCAAGTTATGTGCAAGTCAAATACACGCAACCAACGCAAGCCAAGTTTTTGTTAGTCATGTATTTGACAAGACTAGGTGTGAGTTTACTTGATATGCTTGACTTATTTAGTGATTGTAGATTAAGACTAGGTGTGTATATGCCTCTCCACCAAGTGAATTAGACAAAGATAGAGAAACACTAAAGTGAATTGTTTTTCAAGATGCATTTGTTTTCTATACATTTTAGTCTTGTACATGTTCCAGTTCTTTGATTGTAGTTTTAGTTTTGGAATACATCCTGCATCTCCAACATTATCGACACACAATCGTTGGACAATATAAATAAGTCGACTTCATCATATTGCATTTAAAAAAGTTACAATTGTTGTTCATTCAGTCTTGAGCAATATTTAGCAAAGAACACTAACATTTCATATCCACTTACATGTTCATAAACTAAAACATACCCATTTACAAGTATTTCACCATCTTACCCACAAAAAGTCCAAATACCAAAAAGAAAATGAAAAAAGAAAAATAAACATAACATTACCCCCGCATTTTCGTTTCCATTGCGTAACCAAAAAGAAACACATGATTCAGAGTGACTTACCATTTGCATTAGACCCCTCTCCATTTGAATTCTTTCAGATACTTTGATCTCTTAATCATTTTTTAACATTATGTCATCATTTCCATTCGAGCACTTACCCAAAAATCCACCATCTCTCTACAGAAGAATTCAAATGTCGATAAGGCTTACTTTTTGTCATACCCATCACTCGGAATCGTAATCATCGATTCATCTTCCTCCTCATCGACCCCTCTTCCTCCTCATCGGACTTCCTCATCAAACCCTTCTTCCTCCTCGTCTTCATCCGCATCGTCCGCTTGAATCAGGTCTTTTGGTCCAACAATGAATCATTAATCCCAAATCTCTCATCTTGGCGAAATTCCTTAATTACCTCTTGTAGGACATAAAAAGATGTGTATCACTTCGATGATCAACAAAAAACAGCAGGCTCTTCATCTTTGGAAGCATCACATCATGCGGCCCGATTTCTCTTTCTTCATTACCGCCATTTCAGCCAACCTCATCTTTTACTCCGCACTTCCCAGAATTTTTCCTCCTCTTCTTCATCTATGAAAAAAATCATGATGACGCTTATTTGGCAAAATCTGTACCGGTTTCTCTACCGGTTTTTCAACTGGTTTCTCTTCTGCTTTGTTTTCATCCATTAAGGCATGCATATCTTCCCAGAGATTGGAGTTCAATATCATATAATAAGTCACTTACTCTCTTTTGTACCTTCTCCAGGATCATCCTTGGTCATCCGCCCAATCATCTCGCATAGTGGCTGATAACCTTTCTCGTTTTTTTTCTCTTCCAACTCTTTCAATAGTTGCTCTTGGGTCATGGGGCTTTACCCTTTGTCTGTGTTGATCATCATCTGACCATTTTAATTGATTTGATTTAGAAAAACTCAAGAAATGTGAGTCTCCCCTCTACAAATTTCACTCCGAAATTTTTTGCTCTCTCTCTCTAACTCTTTGGTTTCCCTGTTAATACTCTATCTACTCTATCAGAACTATAAATTCTTGGGGTCACGTGTTCCCAAGATAAAGGCCTAATCAAACACGTTCCCTAGTCTAGCCCACTATGTCATAATGACGTGATAAACCTAGGTAAAATGACATTTTGGTTAATTAAAGTAGCTTTAATTTAATTAGGGGTGAGACTTGGGTTGGGTTGACTATAGAACGCACACTATGGACACACATATACTAGCGTGTCCAAAGAAGAAATTTTTGGACACACTTTCAATGTGGCGTGTCTATATGTCATACACTATGGACACGCGTGTCTATAAATCGTACACTATGGACACGCTGGTATAGGTGTGTCCAAAGAAGAACTTTTTGGCCACACTTTGAATTTGGTGTGTCAATCAATCGTACACTAGGGACACTCACTTTAAATAGCGTGACTAACCTTTTGGACACGCCACAACTACCTAATGTGGCCATAGGATCGGGTCTATAAACACGCCCAATACCTAATGTGGCCATAGACTGGTCTATAAACACGCACAATACCTAATGTGGCCATAGACTGGTCTATAAACACGCCCAATCAAAAATTTGAAGTTAACGTGACTAAACGGTTGAAATTTTGACACGCTAGTAGCCCCGACGTGGCTGAAAGCACTTATATGAACACGCCCGTTGAACATGGCATGTCTATAGGGTAGAAGTATACCCTATAAACACGCCAAAACCAAAAAGGCGTGACAGGGAAATTTATATCCGGCGTGGCTAAAGGCCACTTCTGTACTAGTGTTTGTCACTAACTGTTTTCACATTCACTTAAACATATGAGCATATAAGGTGTTGAAAAAGCTTCCTTCATATCTTCCTTTATAAGTACTGATTTTAATTTACCATTCTTTTTATGGTCTCGAGTATTGCAATGAAAACTTAAACTAGTTCTGGTGTTTGGTGTCAGCTGCTAGTTCCTTTGATTGATTTTGACATCTGAACATGTATGTTTTCGGCTTTCTGGTAGTGCATGGACCTATAGGAAGTAATATATGCCAAGATATCATTATAACAAATTATCAGTTATCAATTGCATGGACCTATACAGTAGAACTTCGATAAATCAATCTTCAATAAATTAATTACTTCGCTAAAATAATAAAATTCTCCGGTCCCAACTAGGCTTGTCCAGGTTAAATTTTAACTCGATAAATTAATAACTTCGCTAAAATAATAATTTTCTCCGGTCCCAAGGCTATTAATTTATCGAAGTTTTACTGTAGTATTATCAGATTATCAGTTGTATTCGCTAAAATAATAATTTTTTCCGGTCCCAAGGCTATTAATTTATCGAAGTTTTATTGTAGTATTATCAGATTATCAGTTGTATTACAAATTGCTAGAGCCTAGCTTTTTATGCCGTAGATACTCCTCCTGATAAACTGACTCAACATATTACTTTTTGATTACTTTAATGATTGTCTTTTTTTGTAAGGGTCCTCTTATCTTGTATACCCGTATACATGTTAAGGTTCATTAAAACAACAAATTCTTGCATTGGAAACAAAATTTGTTTGTTTTATTGCATTGAAAACAACAATTCTTTGCATTGGGAACAAAATTTGTTGTTTTTAGTGCAAAAAAAACCAATTTCTAATAGAATAAGACAAAAACCCAATTTCCAAAGACATAAAATAATTCTTTATTATACCATTTTTGTAATGGAAATAGGCCTTGTCTTTTTTTTTTATTTTTTTTTTTATTTTTTTGTGGATTAACTCTTAATCTACTTTGACCTCAAAACGAGGTAAGAC